>CM042089.1:9595404-10195404 GCA_023512835.1 Taxillus chinensis
GAGCATAATAAGAATATTCCCAATAGCATTGACCTTATGATGCTTTGGTAATTTCACACGTTGCATGCCCCTATCACCGTGTTGTGTTCCACCGCAACAAGTTGACACACGTACGAATGCACACACACTCACATGCGCACACCTCTACATCATGTCATTATAAACAATTGATAACAAGTCTCCAATGCAAACATGTTTTAATGGAAGGGCCTATTTTTGTACAACATTTCTAAAACGATTTTTTATTTTTAAATTCTAAAAACGCGAGTCTTATAGCATTATAATATAATTAAATTAAGAATTATATTTGCAAAATGTATGAATAGTTTTTAAAATTATTTTTAATTATTTTCTATTTTTATATATAAATTTAATTTTGACTGAAAATCTAAATATTTTTTTTACTTTATTATGTAGATTTACTAAAAAAAATTCAAATTTTATGAAACATAATTTAAAAAAAATTAAAACACATTCTTCCTTTTATCAAATTAAAATTGTTTTCAAAATGTACTATGAACTCTAAAATTTTATAAAATAAAATATAAAAATCAAAATACATACCGATCTTTTGACAATCGAATACGGCTTGCTTAACAAAATTAGAGTTTCCGGAAAAATAAAACATACATTGGGACAAGGAAATTAAGTTTTAGAGTGTATGGTTATGTTATGCCTGTAATTCTATCGCTTCATCGTCAATCTAGATCATCAATAATACAAGACGGTAGATAAAATACATATCAATAAAGGTTGACTATTAACGAAAAACAAACACAATCTCCTTCGGATCACACATTTTCGAAATTGAGAAAATTTACAAATCAGATTTGTACTTGCAGCAAACAATGTGGTAAAATGAATGCCCGCTCATTGTGTACCCAATAATGCTATGACTGCCATGTATCCAGAATGAGCATATATACAAGAATTTATTGGCTTCCAAAAAAAATTTAAAAAAAAACTCACAACGTCAAACCTAATGCCAGATCATGTGACGCCTCAATAGAATCCACTTCAATAGATCACTTAATAATCCATTAGAATTCAACGAATTATTTGCGGGGCATCGCGATCTAGCACAATACCTGCTTAAAAATGAAGTGTCATGTTTGGAGTTTGCGATCACTTGCTTCAGAACGTATACATTGTAAGACTAGCAATTGGCAAGCTTTATGTATGCAAATGAACACCCATCGTCTCAGGGGAAAAAACAGGGAGAATACAAATTTATAGACACTAGATCTACAGAAACTTTAAGTATTACAAACAATTTTTAAAAAAGGCAAACAAAAAAACTTGAATTTCAAGCAACCTGCTCAGCACCGTAGCCTTCATTCTCTGCATCAATCATTTGAAAGGGATAGGAGATCCACAAGCTCCATTCGGTACTCCAGACCTCTCAGGTAGTGTCCCAACAACATGCACCTGAGGAAATTGGAGTGTGTGGCAAAGTATTGAAAACAAAATTAATAACTGAAGAAGTAAGCCTTCGTAGCATAGGATATGAAAAGCGCTGTGTCCTCCCAAAGTTCCCATGCCTAATAAGAGTCTCATGCCTATAATATGCAGTTTGTGGTGATACATTGGCGTCGTATAATAAATCTTAAGAACATAAGATATCAAAACTGCATTGTCCTAATCTTCTATGAGGAGATAAATATAATATTACATATAACTTTTAAGTTTCTAGTACAATAGTACT
The DNA here is from genome assembly GCA_023512835.1 of Taxillus chinensis. Lineage (NCBI taxonomy): Eukaryota > Viridiplantae > Streptophyta > Magnoliopsida > Santalales > Loranthaceae > Taxillus > Taxillus chinensis. Next base: position 9,597,110 of record CM042089.1, read on the forward strand.
ATGCATAGTTTTTAAAACGTTGTCTACATTTATTCCATAATATATGTATTTATTGACTTTGTGGGTGATGGACAGAATAGCAGAAGTTTTAAAATTTAAAGAGAACAAAAATGTCTGAATGAACATACTAAAAAGAAAAAAGAAAGACAAGGTCAATCATGGAAATTCAGCCAAATTTCTAAGTACATTTTTTATCCAGCTCAATCTTTTGTCAACTCAATTATTCAATATTTCTAAACAAAATTTTAGAAAGAAACATAAGAAAGGAAATTTTGGTCTAACCAGAAGAGCAAACGCGCAAGATAGTCCCGAGTTAATGAAATAAGTGGCTGGTATGGAAGTGCTGTATTCTCAACAAGTTCAGCACAATCTTCCCTCCCAATATTTACAGTTCCAGTGGAATTTTCCGGAAAAGGAGAACTAGAATGCATCTTAGGAGAAAGCGCTGCAAGGAGACCATGGACAACAGAGTGGATTGTTTCTTTCAGTTCAGAGCATGCTGGTTCTGAAAGTTCAACCACCTAAAACAGATATAGGTTGGATCAGGCAGAGAATTCTTTTCAAATGATATCAAGCACCATAAAAAAAACATTAAAAAAAAAGTGACGCAATGTTAAGGCTATATTAATTTCTTAATAAACGAAAAATATTTTTAAATGATTTGAACATGTCCTAAAAATCCCATTTTGCTTTTCATTTTTATTTTAGGAAAAGCCAAACAAACAGAAACGACTGAAAAAACGTTTGTTTAGTGTGGCTATGTTTTTTTTATATTTTTTTAAATATAAAAGTGAATAATACATGTTAAAATAATTTAAATTTTCAAAAAAAAGGAAAATACTACAATAAAAAAATGTGATTTTGTTCTTACCCAAAAATTATCAGATTAAATAAATAATTATTATTATTAAAATAATTTAATTCATAAAAAAATATTATATAATAATATGATACTTGTTGGGATTCATTAAAAAAATTGATGAAGTTTAAAATCACATAATTTTATTTTATTTTTGGAATTCGCATAAACTTAAAATAAATATTACTAAAACAATTTAATTCATAAAAAAATAATATTACATAATAATATGATAAATATGAACTAGAAGCTCCATCGGCCGTTGAGTCAAATTAGACATAAAAGCACTAGTAGCAGATTCTCTATATAAGTCTATTTTCATTTACTTAAGGAAAAATAGTTAAAAAAATTATAAAATTATTCTCACAGCGGAAATCCTATATTTAAATTTCTCTATATGATTTATACGGTATTTTCTAATATATTTAAAAGTACTATTCACTCTCTATAATTATTAAATTATATAAAAAAAATTCTCTCGCCTAACTTCTTTACGTTTCTCATAATTTTTTCTTTTATTTTATATTAAATTATAAAAAATTATTATTAAATAAAAAATAAAATATTATTTTAATTATATAGAGAGTAATTAAATAATTCTATTGTGGTTTATATTTATATAAAAAATAATTTAAATATGTAAAAGTAAGAAAAAGGAAATATATTTATGGATAATCCTGTTTTTACATAAATTTAAGCTGAGAAACTGCAGCAACTGCATCCAGTGCTTCCACTTCATAGCATATGAAAGTTAGAAATAGCATACATTTGCAAATGCAACTATGAATATTATAAAAAAACAAAGGCAAACCTTTTCTGGCTGAAGTGATCTTAAGTAGTCCAATAAATCATTTTTTCCTTCCCCGGCAAATTGTTTCATTTGAAGTGCAGCATTTTTCCTCTTGACTTCACAAAGCTCCTTCAAAAGAACAATGGGAGAACTGATGAATTGAAGTTTATAAAATGTTAAAATTTTGAACGCACAACACAAACAATTAAAGGATTCAATATGTAGTCCGCTATTACAAATAAAAATGTTAAATCTCCCTCCCTCCCTCCCTCTCTCTGCCTTAATGATAATTTTTTTTGATCGACATACATTGCAATTTATACAACTGTAGATAAAGCTATTTGCATACCTCTTTAACAGAAGATAAATTGGACTGCAAATCAAGTATATACTGCTGAGTCTCAGGGGTCATTTCCCCAAGACCTTGAATTCCAATACTCTCACAAGGGTGGTCTGGATTTTTCTTGGATTTGGATGATGAATCATTATTTTCGATGAAATTGACAATATCTGCATTGTCAAGCAGCATATCCCACGCATCAAATTTAGCATTTTTAAAATTTTGTTTTCCACCGGCTCCATCATATATATCAAGGTTCCTTTCAAGATAGAATCGAAATTCAGCATTCTTCAGAGTATACCTGCAGCACCAAGACTTCTTTTAAATAATTATATACTGGTCCCTAATGCCTAGAGATATTCAAGGCTTTCTGAAACCAAACCAAAAAAACATGAAAATACACATAATGTCTAAGTCTTTTGTTCGCTCATACATTCTCCACCAAACAAAACAAACTAAGAAGGTAAAAATTGCAGGACAAGCCATACCCAGTCATCATTGAAGAAACCAATAACTTTGAAAGAGGTTCCCATAAAGCCTCAATTACAACTTGAAACTGAGCTGACGGAAGTAAACCCAACATGCCTGAAATAGTCCTTTTCATGGCATCCACTGTAGTGACTGGAACATCTTTCTGAATAAGGCTCACATCCAATGGTTCTATCTCTTGTACAAGATTTAGGAGAGCTGATTTCTGATTTTCAAGGAAGCTACTTCAGATTATATGTGACAAAATCTTGAAAATATATGTTAACTGAAATATATATATATATATATATATATATATATATATAATTTCAGCCACAAGTAACGAGACAAACAGTAAATGTCTAGATTTTAAGGATTCCCCGTGGTAGGGAAAGGAAGCATATGACCGCATAATTTTCTACAACTATTAAGTTAGTTTTTTCTTTTCTTCATCAGTTATTGATCAATTGAACAAAAGCAGGGAATGTATATATGAACCAAGATTAATTTCAGGAATTTACAAACAACACTTCCAGGGTTTTCATGTATTAGTTAATCGACCTAATACAGGTAACAACAAAACTATTCATTTCTGTTACTCTTCAATTCATGATACTGGTTTAGCACAGTGGCCATTAGTAGATATACCAGCCTATGCATCAACACAAAAAAAAAAAAAGTACAACACTAATTGCGGCGATTCACTAATATCAAATTCGAAACCCTAGTCAAAAAAATCGAAGATGACCCTGGAAGGCGAGCCGGAGGGTTTGGGTTCGGAGCCGAAGCCATCAAACGACGATGCAGACGCAGACGCAGCAGCGGCGAGGATCGGGGCTCGCAAGCTTCGAGGTCTAGGGTTATCGATGGGGCGGAGGAGGTGACAGAGAGCAACGGATATGGAGAAGGGACGAAGAAGGCGATGAGAGGAGGGGAATGAGAGAGGAAGGCGAGGAGGGCACGAGATGAAGGAGAGCGCCGCCATGAAACGACGCCGCAGCTGGTATCCAGTTTCTCCGGTCCCCCTACCCAGTACCCCTCCCTCCCCCTCGCTCTCTCTGTGTAGTACCAAAACAGCAAGGAAGGCGGTCTGCCCCTCACACCGTTTTTGTGTGTCCGCGCGTATATGTTCTAGCGAAGTATAGTCTGGACTATTATTATATATTTATTATATACTATAGTGATAAACAGTACAATAAAAGTAAGATACGAGTCATTTAATAATAATTGAGTGATCGCACTACAGAAATGCTACTGTGAAAAAAATAAAAAATGTATTGTAATCACAGTTGATTTTGATCGAACAATCTAGTTAAATAGAAATATAATTTAAACTATTCGATCTGGACAAATTATTTATGTTTTTGTGTTAGCATATATATACACACACCACCACCATTCTAATATAATGTGAACCTGTGCTGGTGCAAACTTTTGATTTGAATCATTCAATTTGTGATCGATAAATAATATTATAGTTTTATTTAACTGAAATAATCCTTATAGCTTGTGTGATTGTTGCAAATGAACAGTTACATCAAACTATAAACTCATTTCTTGATCTCCAATCAAACAATTCATATTTAAAACACAACTTAAAGCGATAGTATTATAATAAATAACTCTAACTGTGCAACAAATTAAAACCATGACACTTTCATTTATAATTTAAAAAAAGTGACATGTGACTTATCTTAAATAAGCATATTTAAACTAAAATTGGGTAATGTGCTTCACAAACGAAGTGATTGAGGTGACAAGTGTGTTTTATGGATTTGTTTCAATCTCTTCAACTTTAATCTTTTTTAGATTCATCAAATCAACTCATTTTCTTTTGTTTCGGCTTCTTATTTGTGAAATTCTTGTTTCCCTTTAGTTTTGAGGTTGTTCTCTCTTCTATATGCATTAATATCAGCTCAATTAGCATCAAGAGTTGTAGAGGTCATTGATTGGCAAGGTTTAGCTAGGGATGATGTTCATGTATTCGTCTTTGAACATATTTTTTCTTTTTTTCTGCTTTCTTTCTTTTAAAGTTATAAATAAATTAGAAGATACACTCAAGCGTGCAATATAGACACAGTTTTAGATTTCAATTATTCTTTACACAAAACTCTTCATTATCTAATATAAATCAAGATTCTATTATGGCAAAATCAATTAAAAGTCAAATCACCAAGTATAGCTATGTATATAGAATTTACTTAGATTGTTTTAAGTATGCATATATAGATTTGAAATATAAAAGTATAAATGAAACACGTGGAGAAGAAATATTCTATTTAAATTTTATTTATATTAAATTAATGAAGCCCTCAGTTGTTAAAGCCTACAAAATATACCTGTAATATGATAATTATCATAGACTTTAAAACAATATAGAGAGAGGAGAAAAAAACATAAGAAGTTGAAAGATTTTTATTCTTGGTCTCTTTTGCATCCACTAACTTCATAGAAAAAAATCATAATAATGAAGCTAACAAACTTGCAATTTAAGAGCAAAACATTAAACTTGCAATTAAAAAAAGCAACAAACTTGCGATGTAATGATACCCTTCAAAATAACATTATTTAAAAGATACAAATTTCTAATCTTTAAAAAAATGTTTTAACTTTCAAGTGTTATATAAAATGTCGTTGATGTTGTTAATACAATGGTTACAAGGAGGCGTGTGCGTCTTAGCCTCTTGATGGGAGTAGACACGTGTTCTATATTATTTAATATTGTCCACATTAAACTCAACAGATAAGTAACATGTAACTGTATTAAAATATGTAATCATGCACACATAGTTATCATTAATTTAACGGGGTGAGAAAGTACTATTGTCAAATTACACCATAAATAAAAATATAATTTCCTAATATGATTCACCAACAATTATATATACCGTATAGTGTTACAAATGAATCAAGTCAAACCAAATAGTAAGATATTCAAATGTGTTTGTTACTATTTATTAATGAACCGAACCGAACCAAACATAAGCTTTAAACTATATTATTCACAAACGTTACTCTGTTATTAACGAACATATGTTCACAAACTTATTCACAAATGTTTATCAATACAATTATAAAATCATAAAAAGCTATAAATATTAATCTACACCGTAAACTTATTCAAAAATACATAATTAATTAGCTATTATATTGTGTTATTTTTATTTAATATATTCAAACAATTAATATATGTAATCCACGAAAATATCATAATAATAGTAAGAATAAACAAATAAATCAAATTGTATATTTTTATTTAACAATAATATAAAATTATATGTTTATTAAATTATATCTAATAAAATTACATTTATATTTAATACAATAATTTTTATATATATTAATTAATTTGTTAATTTTTTATTTACATAAATAATTTTCATGGAACATGATCTTGCCAAATGGCTTTTGAAAATTCTGGTTGTGCATTTGTAAAATGTTCATAAATGGACCGTCAGTTCTCTAGCTAGTATTTTTTGCCGCCATTCATAACTAATTACCTATTAAATCGACTAAACTGATTCTTAAATTATTGTTTATTTACGGCCATAATAATGTATTTATGAGAGAAAAAAATGAGATGATGTTATGTTGCAATAATTTGTATTATATAATGCTAATGTAAATAATATAAATGAGTTATTATTATTTGGGTCGAGTCCGTTGGGTAACTCCTCTTTTAATATCCGAGTTGAATTTTTACTTACCAACAACATGATCTTGCCAAATGGCTATGTAAAATTCGGTTTCTCTTAAAATTTAGGTGGACCGTCATTTCCTAGCTAGTACCTGCCGCCATTCATCTCCCACTACCTATTTAATTAAACTGATTTTAAATTATTTTTAGTATGTCAACGTTTTATATAAGAACATTTATGACTTATGAGGGCAATATAATCTTTTCAAGCCAGTCCCCATTTTTTCAATTGATTGTAATTACATAGTCAAAATCAATAAGCAAACGAGTTGAAACGGGAGTGCATGCGTATCTACAATTGAATTTAAAATGGGAGGATTTCACCCGAAGAATTGCATAGTTTCTCCACTAACTAGCTAAATAAAAATAACTTGTAAAATTAGCTAAGTTAAATTTGTTTTGGTTTGGTGGCAAAATGATGAATTATGATGTAAAGTCAACCAAAATAAGAATAAAATTGGCATTAGAATTATTAAATTAAATATTTTAAAAACGTATTTATAAATTGAGCATTGATATTTAACCGGAAGAATCAAAATCAAATGGATAACCGAATTGATATAGCTGAATTTCAATCATAAGATGTATTTAAAAAAAAAAGCAAATAATAATTTTAATTGCGCTCGGGTTAATTTTCTTTTATTGTTACAAATTAGATCCATGCCAAACTCATTATTTCCTAATTTTATCTCACTCTGGCGTTACCGATTTCCACATGGGTTCCTCAAAGTCCAATAAAAGCAATGATGAACATAACTGGAGTCTACATAAGTAGATTTATACGTGAAACAAATGTCCATTTATGATATGGTCAATATTTAAAAATTGTTGATGAGAGAACATAGGATAGGAGGCGGTTCAGCAGTGCACATATAATTTTAGATATAATTTAAATAGTATTTAAGGGGGGAAAAAAACAATGAAAATGAGTAAAATAGAATAAAATTGGGAAGTAGGGTTGACTTTTGACTATCTCCGTTTACATACACGACACACCACCAAACATTAGGTTACAGAGGTAGACGGCACCGAACACATGACTAGGATTCACCGCCGTGTCGCGGGAGTCCAACGAGGTGGAGAGGGGCTGAAGTGCAGGGAGACGACCCTGGAATCAAGAAGCTCCATGATGGGGGTGAAATTAACACACCTCGGCACCTTGTACTGGTTGATGGAAGCTCCCCTGGAGATGGCGTAGTCCATGAGCTCCTCGAACGTCCCACCCTTCACCACCCGTATCTCCAGCGGCCCGATCGAGTGGTCCGCCACCCGGCTCTGCCGGTACACCGAGTTGAGCTTCTCCTCCATCGCCAGGCAACACCGACTCAGCACGTCCTCACTCGGCCAACTCGCCGCCGAGTCCTTCACCAGCAGCTCCCAGTAGATGACGTAGTGCCCCGGGATCGACTTGGTGTCCGCGTAGCTGGTGTACTCCACCACCGCGGCCCCCGACTCCCGGCGGAGCAGCCGCGACGCGCTCTCCACCGCCGCCTGCAGCTCCGCCTCGTCCGTCTTGTCCGACTCGATGCTCAGCAGCACGTTCTTGCGCCTCACGAAGTGGAACTGCGGCGCCGAGTTGTGGAACCCCGTGACTCGGAGGATGTCGCCCACTCGGTAGCGGTACAGCCCCGCGTAGGTGGTGACCACCAGCTCGTACTCCTTCCCCACCTCCACGTCGACGAGGTCAACGAGCTTGCCGTCCCCGTCTCCGCCGCCGCCGGCCCTGTGGGGCAGGAACTCGAAGTAGCCCATGTTTGGCATTATGGTATAGGAAACTTGGGATGGCTTGCAAATGGGGTTCAGGTTGAGTCCAAAATAACACTCCGAGGACGCGTACATGGTGCATGCCAGGGGCAACCCCCCACTGTAATAGTCCAACGTGGGGATATACTGGGCCATGGCACCCGTCACGATCACGTCCAAGTACTTGGTGTTGGGCCAAACCCGGGTGATGATGCCTTCCCACTGCTCCTTCCCGCACTCGGTCTCCACAAAGCCAGCCAGCTCCGGGTCCGGCTTCATGACCCGCTGGGTCATGCAGTCGCGGAGGGATGCGTCGGTGATCCTCGGGTTGAGAGACCCCGCCCGGATGTCGCTGGCGAGTTCGCGCCAGTTGAGCTGGAGGAAGCGGATGGCGCGGAGGAGGCCGGAGGCGAAGACGGCGCCGAGACGGAGGACCTGGCGGCGCTGGTAGAGGCCACAGAGCATCTGGGTGTACATGCTCTGGAACGAGTCCGCGCAGAGGATGGCCTCGTTGGGGCTGGTGTACACCATGTACGGGTCGTACGGACGGGTCTTGAACTGCTCGCTGTTGTAGTAGCTGGTGAGCACCGGGCGCGCCAGGAGCCCCCCAGCCGTCCGCGTCGAGGACTTCACGAACAGGAAGTACAGTCCCTTGCCTTTGTCCAGACCGGGGACGTAACTGCAAACATTAATAGTAATAGCTAGTAATTAAGGACCCCATCCGTACGTCTTAATCGATCTTTCGATCCTTGTTAAAAATAATTAATTAACCAGTGGCAAAAACCCACAATTGACTGCTTCGAATTGAATTGACTTTGGTGGTAGTAATATCCTTACAGGTTCATAAGAGGCATCTGAAGACTATAAAGGAGTTGACGACGATCCATCTCTTCTGGGATCGTAGGCATCAACTTCCTTTCACCAGCAGAAGTTCCTGAACTGTACGCACGTAATTTAACAGTCAATATTTTAAATAAAATAAAATAAACTAAGATTTGAGATCGGGAATGGGAATAATATATTTATGGAATTCAAAAAAAAGGGTATAAATTATATATATATATATATAGATAGATAGATAGATAGATATACTGGTACGGTACGTACCTAGTGAGGAACTCGGAGATGGGTTGAGCTGAGAGGATTGGGGAGCGGTCTCCATTAGCGATGCGCTGAATTTCAGGCTGCAGGTTCTCGTAGGTTATGATGGGGAGCTTGGATTTGAAGGTGTCGCGGTCGGTGGCGCCGCCGAGGCCGAACCTTTTGAGGTACTCGGTCTCGGCGTTCCGGCTGAGGATCTCAGCCAGAACCCTCTTCTGCACCGCGTCGGCGTTCCTGGTCACGTCCTCGATGAACTGGAGCGCCTTGGCGTCTTTGTCGCACGCTGGCTGACCCAAGGGCGACGAAAGCATCGAATCTATCGCCATTGATGGGACACAAAACCAACGGGTTGAACTAAAAAGGCAGACAGAGAAAAGAGGGCCGGGGCAGAGAGAGAGAGAGAGAGCTGGAGCAGGTGCGTGCTATGCTAATGAGCTCGTGATGAGTGGAGAGAGGAATGGCTGTCGTCCTCCAACAATTGGCGTATGGTTTTTGGTTTTGGGTGCGATGTGGCGTGGCTTTATATAGCAAGTTTGGGGGGTGGTTTTGCCGGTGCCACGTTACGTGCCACGCCAGGCGGGCCCCGGGGGACATGGGGGTCGACAGACCAGACGGATAAAAGAGTAACAAAACTTGGAAAATGCGAGGGGGCTAGGGGCGTCAGTTTGTAGGGCAACGAGGGGACAGGATGGGTCCCTCACCACGCGTGTGTAAGAGATGACAGTCTGTCAGTCAGTGACAGGTGAAGGTTCGGTCGGGGCCGTAAACTTCTTTAAATTAGTCGTACTTGCACTTCTTCGTCTCGATTTCAATATGTTTTGCATGTAATTCTAGTTTTTCCTTTTTCAAAAAACAAAAAAAAAAAAATACTAAATACGGTGGCGGTATGCTGTGTGTGGGCTCCCGAGTCCCAACTAATTTTGATATGTTCTGCACGTCGCCTGCGGTTGTGCGTCGACTACCGTATAAGTATCAAAAAAATGAGCAAAGCAATTCTACGTACTCCGACAATTGTGTCAGAATAATCCTATAATTTTAAAATAAATTTTAAAATTTTACAAATATATATATATATATATTCTATTTCTTATTTATTTTTTAAAAAAAATTATAGTATTTATATGTTTATTAATAAATGGAAATTTTTAAATAGTTGAAGAAGGAAAAAAATAAATATAAATATAACAAACGAGTAGAGAATTTTTAAAAAATAAATAAATTATGATGTATTAATACACTGTATATATTTATAATAGAAACGAGAAACATAAAACAAATGAGAATACTCTTATCCAAGTCTATTTCGTATATGCATCAAAAATATTTTTTCCCTTTTTACATTCGCCTCGTGACATTTGAACTTTTTCTTACGTATGGTCTTGTATCTCTTTTTTCCAAGGTAAAACAAATTTCTAACGGAAAGGAGTACCAAAACTAAAAACATTGCATGTTCTCGCTGTGGACAACAACTACCACCCAAGATGAGTCATTACAAAGTCTTAATGATTTTAGCCTCCCACCCGTGTCATTTGTACTTTTAATGCCCCATTAATTATACAAGAAGCCAACCAAAAATATTATGTCCTTAGATTAAATATATATTTAAGCGAACGTAATAAAACATAATCAATATAAATACCTTCAGTCATTGCTATTTGTATTTGATTAGAGATCGCGTTTTGGTCGTTTAAATTGGTTAGCTGAAATTTTAGTCAACCACATCTTATTTCTTCAGTTTACATTCTAGTCAATCAAACTAGTCGTCTAAATCTTACTTGACATTCAATTTCTTCAGATCGGGTGTTGGTCATTCAATTTTGTTGTCACAGCCCGGATTTTTCAACACCGAAAAATCGATTATTGATACCCCATGCCTCGCACTCAAGAGGACAAGGAGTTGGCAAATGATCACCTAGTAGGGCTCCCTCAAGAGTGATACTTCAAAACCTGTTACAATCTCATTCCCAACATGTACAGACCATACAATATCTACTTTATGAAATAAATGACAAATAGAGTGACTAGTCACAAAACACGGGGTCTCAAACAAATATACAAAGCTCAAATGAATACATAAATCTCAATCTCAAACATTATAGCATCTCAACACATGCCAACAATTTAATGAAAGAAAAACCAAACGATAATGCTCAAGCCTCCACAATGGGGTATCCCCCTAACACCTGCTAGGTCTTGAAGAAAAACATTAAAAGTGGATGAGCAAATCATAGCTCAAAACTGATTATGCCTCCATGGATCAACCCAACATCTCCTCCATAATATGCTTAGTGTGACTATGTGCAGTGTAGTGTAATTAAAACAATAGTAAACATCACACAAAGGATTTATAAGTGGTCCCCTCAATAGAACCTCAATTTTTGGGTCCACTTTTGTACCGTCCCTTAGGGGTGTAACTCTAAACCTCCAAACCGCTGAAACCGGTCCAAACCGATCCGCCGAAACCATTAATTTATCAAACCGTTGAAACCGAACAAAAATCGGTTTGGTTTGGTTTGAAACCGAATAATATATCGGTTTGGTTTGGTTTGAGATTCCAAAATCGCGGTTTAAAACAAATCGAACCGAATAATGTTGTTATTTACTTATTCTATATTTTTATTTTATGTTTTGGATTTATTTATTTAAGATTGTTTGTTAATATTTGATATGTTATATTTGTGAATTATATTATCAAATTTTGAGATTTATAATTATAAATTTAATCTGTATTAATATTGATATGCTTACATACTATTTATTTTTTTATTTTACATCATTTTAATTTTAAGATTTCAAAAATTTATGAACTAAACCAACTCAAACTGATAATAATTCAAACCACCGGTTCAAACCGAACCAAACCAAACCGAATCAATTTGGTTTGGTTTGATCCAAGCAACAAGTTTGGTTTGGTTTGATTTTGTCCAAACCGAAACACATCAAATTGGTTTGAAAGATGGCCTAAACCAATACAAACTGAACCGATTTCACCCCTACGACATCCCTTAATAAGATCTCAATATCTCATGTCCATCTAGGACTGTTCCTTCAATGGAACCTTAATGCTCAAGTATACTTTTGAATCGTCCATTCAATGGTACCTCAATCTCTCATATCTAAACAAAATGGCAAAACATGAAATCATCTCATTACACATCACTATTAAATAATAGCAATTCTTATGCACACGTCCAAATTCTTAGTTTATCGCAATATCTATACATATATCCACAACATATATCACCACGCAACATACACAGACGTATCAACATATTTCGATATATCAAATAAATTCCAATATCTAGACCTTTCATAACCACAAAAATAAACTCAAGAAGATATAACCACCTACTTATGACAGAAAACAAATTCCAAGACCTACACTTTGAGTTCTTGATCCAAGTACCTCCTACTATACCTCTCTCTCTCTCTCTCTCTCTCTAGTGCGACGGTGGCTAGGGTTTTCTTTTCCGAAATTACAAAATAAAACACAAAAGAAATATGCTACGCAAGGTTGACGCCGACCAAAACCACCATCGTGTCAACCGAAAATGGTCGCCACCAACCACCCCTACACGCGTCAATTAAAAGTGGGGGTTACGAAATATGAGGAGAAGGATTAATAGTTATCAATTCATGGGTTAATTGCCAAAATGAATTAGTATGACAATTACTATATCATGAACGGCCAAAATAAATGAATCACATTAAATTTAATAAAAATATTTATTTAATTATTATTTTATAGCCTTTAGCATTAAGTACCACAAATAGTTTTCGTGATCTCTACCTCAATATCATAACAAATTACATTACATAGTGATAATAATTCAGAGTTTATGCTTAATGACCATAACTGTTTAGTAGGAACAAGCTAGCAAGTATCACCAAAAACCCGTCACCCCATGGACGTGTCATCAAAATTTAATGATTTTTAATAAATCAAAGTTGGAGTTTGAAATATAAAATTCAAAAATCCAAATGTATGATATAAAATAAAACCAACTGTTGCAATTATGTTAAAATATAAACATAATAGAAAAATAAAGAGTGAAAAAGGCTAACACTTTGCGATTGCATTTTTACTATTATTTAATTAATACTGTTAATTTCTGCTTCCCTACTTACAAAAAAAATAATAATAAATCCCAGCAAGCGATGACGTAACCCCGGCGAGTCTGGTGACCTCTATTTCACTCTTTCCACGAACCTACATTAAGATGACTTTATAATAGTTTTTTTTAATCTCCGTATGAGCTTATTTCAAATTTTTTCTTCAATTATGTTGTAGGGGAACAATAAAACATAGTGCTGCAATTACTAAAAGATGTCATCATTTTGTCGATCTAATTACCCCTTTTCCAATATTTCGATCATAACATTAACAGTAAAAAACCAAAAAACTATATATATATTTACCTAATTGGCAAATTTTTTTTGTTATAATCGATTACATCTGACGGCAACGTTAGGTTACAAAATATATCTCCGTATTTAAATGAACAGAAATTTACTATTTTAGTTGTCACCTCTTCTACTATGCATATTAATTCGGGCATTAATTACGCATATGCATATGGCACTGCACTCAACTTTGCATTTTTTTAAAAGATACATATATGCAGTTGCGGTAACATTATGCCTGCCGACGTTTAGTATGCACTGCACATACATAGACTTATTATTCTTCTCCTTTCCTTTTCTTTTTGGCCAACTGCCATTTTCATACTTAAATTTCCATATACAGCTTCATCATGTAAATAATATACACATAAGAAATAAATAATAAATTATCCCAACATTTTCTATTATGTTGTAAATAAAATCATATATTTGGTGCATATATTTAAAAGTATGTAATAGACGACACAGCTTCAGGTTATGTATGAAATGACACAAATATCTTTAAAATTCCACGAACTATTACTGATGCTGTATTACAAATTTTTCCCTATGTAATATTCTCAACTCTCCTTTCCTCCTAAAATTTCTTCCTTTTGTAACATGAAAAAAAAAACAGAGACAAAAAGGCAAACAAGTTTTCCCACAACAACTTGTTATAAGGCTTCTTATTGCTTCTCCATCTACATATATATATATATATATATATATATACACACAACAACGAGTCCCATATATGCACCAACGCCATCGATCGCTTCCCTGCCTTCACCAGCATTCGTCCGTCGACCTCATATGCACCCACGCCATTGCCTCCTTGCACCATTAGATTAACCGTACCCTCAACTCGCTTGACCCTCCTAATCCAGTAATCCGCGGCGCCGCTCAATAACACAACACCCAACTAGATCTATCTCCCGTGTCACAGTTCGCCGCCATGCCTTGTGCCATACGCAAAGGATAGGCGGCTGTAGTCGTCATTTTTGATGGAACGAAGGAGGTGCGTCATCGTGTGCATGTCTATATAAATATACATATATACACGCACACACAGAGATATATATATATATATATATATATATATATATATGCAGAATACGTAGAATTGATCAAGGAGTCAAGATAGGAAATCCAAACTTTATAGAGCAGCGTTCTTCATGAAGATTGATTAGTATTTTACATCATCCATAATTAATGAACAATCATGCACGTATCTAATCGATATATTAGACAACAACATTTCAAATTTTGTAAGATAAGAAATGCTGTAATTTACTTTAAAATGAAAAATTAAGAATTTATATAAATTTATATCATTAATAAATTACTATAAAAACTAAGATTAATAATTTAAATAGTAAATAAATAGCTAGCTAATGATAAGCCAGCTCTCAAAATAATTGTTAGAACAAACATGGAATGATGGAAAAATCTTCGAAGAGAGTTGGGTGGCGGCGACCCGGCACCGACGATGGGTTTAGTTGACGGTTGACGTGACGTCCGTTACTCAAATTATATACGTAACTCCAATTCTCACGTGCGACTCAAATCAAAAAGTTAGTTCCCCATTTATTATTATACCGATGAAGGAGTATCGAAGTGAAATTAAGATTCATATGTTTGCTTTAAAAAGAAAATTAAATACAATCATGGGATGGGATGTAATTAATTAACGCACAAAAATGGCTGATATGTGATAATCGGAACAAGGAGTGTTTGGTATTTGTCTTTATTTTATGTTTTGATTTTATAATTTAAATTTTTGTTACAATTAGAATTTTAAATTTTTATTTGTACTTGATACGAGATAAATATATTTTATTTTATTTTATTTTAAAATCTAGGTACTATCAAAATTGATAAAAAGTAAACTATGATAAATTCAGATTAAAATATAAAAGAGTCAGAATATCTTTTTAAAAATAATTACATTAACGATTATTTATTATTTATTAGGGTGGAGTAAAAAATTGTATAATCGTAATCAGTTTTAATGGATATATATATATATATATATATATATATATATATATATATATATATTAGTGTAAGTCATAGAGTTATAAATTAAGATAATTTAATTTATATTATAAATAATAATATATAATTATATATATAATGTATAAGTTAATTAATTAAGTCATATAAATTTATTTAAAAGCTTATATATAAAAATTATATAATATATATAACAATATAACAATAGTCATATAAAATATGACATTATTCATATAAAGCGATCCATGATCATTAATAAATAAAAATTTTATATTATAAATTTACTGATTACCATATATCAAGAGATTTTTAATATATATATTTAAAATTGTTAAACAAAACTTATAAAGAATAAGGTTTCAACAAAAATTGATATACGTACAAATGGTTTGATATAAAGTTACGTTTTTATTCTGTCACCCTGATATATATACATACAATTAATTGACGGGTTTTGATATATATATATATATATATATATATATATATATATATATATATATTAGTGTAAGTCATAGAGTTATAAATTAAGATAATTTAATTTATATTATAAATAATAATATATAATTATATATATAATGTATAAGTTAATTAATTAAGTCATATAAATTTATTTAAAAGCTTATATATAAAAATTATATAATATATATAACAATATAACAATAGTCATATAAAATATGACATTATTCATATAAAGCGATCCATGATCATTAATAAATAAAAATTTTATATTATAAATTTACTGATTACCATATATCAAGAGATTTTTAATATATATATTTAAAATTGTTAAACAAAACTTATAAAGAATAAGGTTTCAACAAAAATTGATATACGTACAAATGGTTTGATATAAAGTTACGTTTTTATTCTGTCACCCTGATATATATACATACAATTAATTGACGGGTTTTGATATATATATATATATAGTCTTCATTAATATTTAAATTTAATTATTAGCATGACTTAAAGCATCTTCAACAACTAATGCTATATTTGACTAAAAAATTACTTCAATAAATTAGCTATTATATCCGTCAAATTTACCTACAACTATAATTTTATCTAAATATACATAAACTTATAGTTGTGTCACACCAGCCCCACACATCTCCTTCCTCCAAAACCACTAATATACTCTTCAAACCCCACCCTCCACCCGCTGCCTTCCCCCCATGCATTGCGCCTCCCCCCATCCCTGGCATGCCTCATTCCCTCCCACCTGCTCCCCATCCTCGTGCTCCCCGCAGCGCCTTTTCTTGACCGCCCATTGGGTCCTAGCGAACCACTCCGGGGATTCTTCGGCACCCCCCTCCCACTAGTGGTGGAACTCTACCCTCCGCATGGGTTTCAAGAATCTGGTCAGATGGCTCGACTCTTACTAGAATTAGGAGACGAATGGATCTTCTTCGGAGAGACGAAGCGAGGGCGAGGAAGGAGAGGATTGGCATCGTGCCCCATGCTGCGTCCCCCCCCCCCCCCCCCCGCCCGGTCTCGCCTCCTAATCTATTCCGTCCCCTCGTAACGCATTTAAATACAAGCAGGGGCAAACTAGGTACGAATTGCGATTCGTCGGCCTTGTTAGGCCTTGAGGAGGAGGACCCTAAATGATTCGATGTCCGGCCAATTCTTGCCTCGACTCCTCTTTTCTCTGGAGCGGCGATTCTCAACCGTAACGTGGAAGCCCTTCCCCTATTTAATTTGCGTCGCACCGAAGCCACAAACACGGGCACGGGTGTGATACGCAATCAGGGTCGCTATATTTTTAAGACCTAGATGAATAAAACCTATGATTTGATCCCATATTTGGAGCAGGGATAGAGAGACAGAGAAGAGGGAGAGAGAGAGAGAGAGAGGTATGAAACTCGACAGATCTAGAGTGGGGAGAGATGAATAGTAGTTTGATGTGTAAAAGAAATAAGGATAAAATTGAAAAACAAATTTAAGTTAAAATGTACTGTTGAAGATGTCAATAGCGAAAGTTATATTATATTAGCTTAATATAGATATTGCTACTCAATTTTATCTAGTACTGCTGAAGATATCCTCAGAGCATCCACATCAACTTTGGTATTTTTATCCCTATTTTAGGGATAAATAGTAAAAAATTTGCTTAGTTTTCAAAAACATCAAACATCTCATTATCCATTTCTATCTACATTTATTATTTAATTTATTTTATATTATTTTTCTATCATTATTTTATTTATTATAACTAATCAAAAAGTTACAAGTTTAATATGTATATTAAAAAATTATAGGAAAAATATTTAGGGATAAATAGTAAATCCCTATATTTAGAGATTTACTATTCATTATATATTCATATACCCTATTTTAGAGAACTTGCTGCAAATGAGTTTTTAATAATTTTATATGTTTTTTCCCTAAATTATAGGAAAAATTAGATTATAGGAAACCTTAATGCTCTTATGTCCCAAAATATTAATGATGAAGATGTTGACAAAGTAAATAAATTATATATTTTTAAAAAAAGTTGATGCTAATTACACTTTCACATAACAGGATATAATAATTTTAACCGTTCGTATATCGATCCCCTAAATCAAATTTTCTAAATCCGCTCGTGCCAACAGGGGAAGGGAGAGAGTGGGGAGGGCGCCACCTTCACCGTGGGAGATAGGGGTGATCAAGAACCGAACCAAACCGACGAACCGAACCGAACCAAACCATTTGGACCAAAAAAAGTTTATTTTTAAAATTATATTGATTTATTTGGTTTTTATTTTTGGAGAACCGATACTATTGGTTCGGTTTACGGTTTTGGGGGTTTGGTTAACCGAACCGACCGAACAGACGTTACCACTTTGGCACGTCAACACTTTTCGCTTCCCAATTCTCACGTATCCCTTAATTTTGCGCTTTCTTAAAGTAAAAAGGTCAAAGGTTGACATTCCCACTTCTCAATTCCTACTTATCTCTGTTGGATCTACTCGTAGAGTCGTAAACTTGGCCAATTGGTGATAATGTTTTAGAATTAAAATGAATGTATTGTTTATTTGACGTTAAAATTCAAAAACCGATTCAAACCGATGAACCGAACCGAATTTTTATGCACCGAACCGAATCAAAATCGATGATTTTTAATATTTATTGGTTGGTTTTGATTTTGATTTTTTTCAAACCGAATGTCATTAGTTTGGTTTAAAATTTATATACAAACCGATCGATCCGACCGATGCTCACCCCCAGTGAGAGAGAGGGAGGGACATGATGTGGGGCAACGGATCTGTGCACGCCATCGACGCAAGGGGAGATGCCGGGGAGGGAGGGCGACAGTTGGGGAGTTGATGCTGGAGGGAAAACGCTTAAAAATAAATAGCAATTTAAACTAAATTTTATTATCGTTTATAGCCGATGGAGTTGAATGTTTTTAATCATACTTTTTTTAGCTGATTTTTTTTAAAAAAAATAATTGTATTTTAAAAAGTTCGAGGTACGACATTATCTAAAAGTTTTCAACTAAATAAACAGAATTTAAGGCGAAAGTAATTTAACTTGAATAAGAAAAGAAAAAGTATAAATATGCAGCTGGGAACGTTCAACACATGCTATCATTTCCCCGCTGGACTTCACGAATCCTATAAGTTTGACTGCCGCCCGTATAATGTACGCTATGGAATACACCGATATTAGTCGACCAAGGATCCAATAAAATAAGGATATAACGGTGTACCATCTCAAGTCAAAGCACACGTACGTACAACAATTTTCTTCTTAAAAACATTTCTTTTTTTAAGAAGAAAAGAAGACAAATCAAACGCTGTATTGAGGTTCAATGCGACTTCATCAATCGGTTAGGAAGATTGGTGGTGTATCAAGTTGCCCACGCGTCCATAATAACATATGGGGTTAACGCTTCCACGTTGTAAACTTTTATATTACTATAGGCCTACGTCAGGGTCTCGGAGGGACCAAGATTAATTAGATAGCCATATATATAGCAATCAAAGTTGTAACGCGAAATGATTGACTTTGAGTGCAGTAGTGAAGCGTTAGGTTGGGACGGACGGCCTTAACTTGCTGACACCAAATATTATGGTGGGATGGGCTCCGGCGAGGCACTTGATTCCCCATTCGTCCTTATCATACCATTACTTATTTAGCATTTCACTATTTGAAGTGGGCAAACAGTTTGGCTAATTATAGATACCTATTGCCATAATGATTCAGTTTCCTTATTAAAAAGGACCCCAAAAGAAAGAAGAAGAAGAAGAAGAAGACCACCGTGTAGGGAATGGACAACAAGCACCCATGACCCATCCAAATAGAGAGCCATTTTACACGTGTTAACCCTGAACTTGAGTTCATCCAAGATGGGTGAAGAAATGTTTCTCTGGTTTGATTTGATTGGTATTAAAAATGGTTTAATACCAAACAAAGTATAAGATGTGCTCAAAACGCCTAACATGCGTAATCAAACTGTGTTTTGTTTATCCGAATACAAAGACTCCATGCAAAAAACAATTATATATATATATTATAATTATAATTATAATTGTAAGAATTTTCAAGGGACACACCGACCCGAAACGTCAACCTGGAAATCTCAGAGATTCGATTTCACTGGTAAAAGCTTGGACACACTGTGACTCGCAAATAGCACTCGCAAATGGAGACACTGCAGATTTGGTGCACATCCCGATGAGAGGCCATGTATATACATATTTTACATGCTTTAAAGTTTAAGAATTACAGGCCTGTACGGGATGGTCCCCACATATCCAGCTGGGTGAAGCTCTCTGGTCGCTGTTTGCATCTCAATGTAGATTCTTCTGTAAAGTTTCTTTGCCTTGAATTAGCCGGGCATGGGGCTTGACTTGATTGGCTAGATGTCCCCCTCCACACCCGAAAATGGCCCATAGAAAGGCAATGCTATGATAAAGCATCAAAGCAACTCCCACCCGTGAACCTTTTTTTATTTTTATTAATGTAATATTTAATTGATGAGTCAATACTCTAGCATCAATGATGTAGGATTTATATGCTGTCTTCGCCACGCCTCTGAGATGCGGGTGCATTAAAATTTTAAAATCAATTATCTTATTTTGATTTAATCCCGGGGAAGTGATTTTTTTCCCCCTTCGTGGTTATTACAATTGATGAAATTAAAATAATTTAAAATTTTTTATTATCTTACAAAATCAAAATAAGATCTTATAAAATTGAATTACCCATAATTATTTTAATAAATTAAATACCATAATTAACTTTTAAATTAATTATTATTAGAATGTATTTTTTGTGGTATTTAACATTTCCTTTAAATTTATACTTTATCAAAATCAAAAATATCCTTCAAATTTGTATTAATAAATTAAATCGTTATTTACTTTATTTTTAAGTTGAATCGAGACGTTTTGTTAAAAGTTCAAACACATGCAAGTCAAATTACAAAAAACAATATCAACTATTATTTTTACTTTCTACATAATAATATCAAGACACTAACCCCTACAACAACTTTCCAAGGTTCTTTCTTTTTCTGCAAATGATTTAATTTGAACCTTCTACAATTTTACTTCACCGATGAGAATAAAGAATAAGCTAAAAGGTGGCAAATCATACTTATGTCATCCGTTATTTTAGTTGTTAGGAATTTAGAATGTGTATGCTCTCTCAGGACGAATGAAGCGTAAAGCTATGCTTTAATTGAACTCGTCCATGAATCTGTAAGTAAAAACTTACATGTTAAGAGCATCTATAATAATTTTAACTAAAACTAAAACTATAACTAAATTTAACTTAAATTCTATAAATTTTACTACAATTGTAATATAACATATATTTAATTTTAGTAAAAAATTAAGTCTTGACTGAAATTATAATTTTACTTAATACTATCACATCACACTCTCACCCAAAGCCCTTACTTGTCTTTCACATTAGACATAGGCTCCACCGCCTTTGCCTTTGCCACTCCACAGTGGATTGTCTCCTTGTCGTGCTCCATCGTCCTTCACCGCCCACAAATCCATGCATGAGGGTGGCAAGATGGTAGAGAAGAAGATGGAGAGCAGCTCTCCAGTTTGTGTAGAGGCATGGAGAGGTTTGGGATGAGGAATCAGATGTAGTGAGGCCAATGGACACAAAGATTACAAGGGGGACGAGTTTTAAGCCTCGAGCTTGAATTAAATCCGAAGATGGTTATCATATGGCTATCTGGTGGAGATTGGGATGCTTGGTGCGGGTAGTGGAAAATCCGAAGATGGTTGGATTTTCCCGTGAATCATTAATGGTTGAAACGTGATGATGTTTAATTTTGAGATTTAACGTAATCTAATTATGATTGGCTATGACACTACACTGGCACAAGCATACACAGTTCATATAGACCTAGGAGTCTATGTTATAGAATAGTAGAGAAGGGGATCACCTACTGGGCACTCGTGCTCACCCTACTTATTTCTTTTTCCTACAGGTTGTAGGGCACAACTGTTGGAGCCATAGCGGAGCAGGTTGGGACCTCCTTATGTAGGATTCTTTTGTGGACTTATTTATTAGTTTAATTATTTATTTCTGGGCTTGGGTCCGTGACAGCTGTATGAACCCAATTGGTGGGACTAGTTTTGAGTTGATTGGTGTGCTGGACTCTTATGTGGATTGGTTGCACTGTTATGTTCATTTAATAAATTTTGGATTTATCATATTGATGTATAGATCTACCCCTATTGTAGTATCATACAGGTTTGAGCCAGTCACCAACCCTACGACCTTGGAGTGGGCGTGGGGGACGTCGCGTTCCCAGATCTGTTGTCTTTAGAATCTGGGGGCGTGACAAGTTGGTATCAGAGCATGGTTTAGTGGACCTAGGTTAGTAAGGGGTGGTTGATAGCCACTTAGTAGCTTGGAAGACTATAGGGAGGGCGCCTGATCAACGCAGTCCTTATATGTGTTTTGGGTTGACTGAGGGTTCATCAGATCATCCTAGGAAGCATTTGGGTTGGGTGCATACATGCTGCGTCACTGTGTGCATATCTAGGCACTAGAAATCATCTGCAAATGATGTGCTTGTATTGATAATACTATTGATTATTTGTGGTTTGTTTTTCTTTGGTGATTGAATGTGCTAAATTGAAATGCTAATATGCTAGTTCAAACCTGGGAAGTCTAAGTGAATAACCACATAATTTGGTGAATAGAATAAGGGGCTTAGAGACCTTATTATTTGTGCGGCGGACTTGGTTCTGCCTATTGGCTTAAATAATTTGGTTGTTTGACTAGTGCGCAGTAGTTAATAGATATTGTTGATATGTGTTGGTGCAGAATAGCACCCAAGACTAGGGCTAAAAGTCCAGCAGAGGAGCTATCCATTCAGTCTGAATCACAAGGAGAGCAGAGTTTTCCGGTACCTGCCTTGGGTTCAGAGATTGCTGCTTAGATTGGGGCTCAAATATTGAGCCAAATCCAAGGTGCCATGCAAGGCACCATGAGGGAGGTGGCCAGAGAAGTGATGCAGGGGGAACTGAGGAAGCAGCAACAACCTCAGCAGGAGCAACAGCAGGAGGTTCTAGAGGAGAGCCAGCCACAGGTCACAGCAGTTCCGCCTGCAGTACCGATCGATTGAGTGACTCGGTTCCTGAAGCAGAAACCGACGAAGTTTGAGGCGAATACGAGACCCGATGAGGCCGAGGAATGGGTCAAATGGACAGAAGACATCTTCGAGTTGATCCAGGTGCCCGAAGAGGCTAAGGTCCGCTTAGCCACACATTTCCTGGTAGGTGGGGCCCGCAGGTGGTGGGATGCTGTGAAGCATGTTCACGAGAGCCTGATGGCATGGGAGGACTTCGTGGAGCTCTTCTACACAGAGTATTTCCCTCGCTCTGTGCAGAAGACGAGGCGATTGGAGTACTACACTTTGGAGCAGGGCAGTCAGACTGTGACAGAATATGTCACTGCTTTCACTAAGCTAGGGAGATTTTCCCCAGAGTCATGGAGGGTTAAGGCTAATAAGACCCAATATTTCATTGATGGGCTGAGACCATCACTCAGGAGGCTGAACATGATGGAGTTGACCACTTACAGTGACGCGGTCAACAAGGCACTTATTGGAGAGCGGGACTTAAACCAGATCAGGACTCAGAAACTAGGGAGCTCATCAGGGCCTAGCCAAAAGAGGCCAAGAGAGGAGCCGTCTGAGGGACATGGGGACAAGAGGCCGATGCCCAAATTTTCACATTCGGGGAACTCAGGCAGCAGTTCTAACACACGATTTTTAGGGACATGTCGATCTTGTGGACTTCGGGGACACAAGGAGGCAGATTGTAGGCGGAAGAATGGCAACCCACTCAAGTGTTTTCGATGTGGGGGACTGGGACACAGGATAGGAGAGTGTCCTTCTGCCAGTTCAGCTAATGTTGCGGGGCCACATCGACCTCGTGACCAGGGCCAGAGGAGCGGGGCTCCATATCAGAGACCAGCTCAGTCAGGACAGTCAGTACAGGGATGACCTGCTACACAGCAGCCTCAGTGGGAGGCCCAAGCTCAGAAGGGACAGAATGATCGAGCTACAACGAGTCAGGCCAGCGGCAGTGTGCAGAAGGGGAGGAACTATGCTATCACTGACAGAGAGGCAGAAGTTTCACCAGTTGACGAGGCGAGTCAAGGGCCAGCTGCAGTGAGAGGTATGATTTTGGTTTCACGTACTATTTGTACTGTTTTAATTGATACTGGTGCTACACACTCGTTCATTGCGCACTCCACTGTAGAGGGACTCGAGTTGGATTGTACCACCGTTAATCAGCCCTTGTGGTTGATACACCCGTAGGGGGTCTGGTGGTGATCGATAGGGTCTGTTCGGGATGTGAGGTTACTCTCGGAGGTGTTGACCTCCGGTGTAACCTATCTGTGATGGACTTTGATGTTTTTGATGTGATATTGGGTATGGACTGGTTGAATCGTGTAGAGGCAGTGATTGAGTGTTATAGGCGACGAGTGACCTTCCTCACACCTGAGGGCACTCGAGGCACCTTCGTGGGTGAGTGGTCTGATGATGCATGCAAGTTGGGACCTTTGAGGCAAGGATGGGGTGATGTAACTCATCAGTTGGCCACTCTGACACTTGTCGATACCCAACGGGAGGGTAAGGCGGTGTTACTTAGGGTGGTAGATTAGTTTCCCGATGTATTTCGCAAGGACTTGGTTGATTTACCACCAGAGAGAGAAGTGGACTTTTCGATAGAATTGCTACCAGGGACGGCACCTATCAGATTAGCAGCTTACAAGATGGCACCAGTTGAGCTTCGAGAGCTCAAGAGGCAGATTGACGATCTTTTGGCGCGTGGTTTTATTAGACGGAGTAGTTCGCCGTGGAGTGCTCCGGTGTTATTCGCCAAAAAGGCGGATGGTTCACTTCGATTGTGTATTGACTACCGACGGTTGAACCAGGTGACAGTGAAGAACATATACCCCCTACCGAGGATCGATGATTTGTTTGACCAGTTTAGGGGTGCCCGTTGGTTTTCCAAGATCGATCTGAGGTCTGGATACCATTAACTACGTGTGCGGGAGTCAGACATTCCGAAGACAGCCTTTAGTTGCAGATATGGCCATTATGAGTGGTTAGTGATGCCCTTTGGGCTCACAAATGCCCCAGCGGTGTTCATGGGATTGATGAACCAGATCTTTACACCCTATCTCGATCAGTTCATGATAGTCTTTATTGATGATATCTTGATTTATTCCCGGACAGAGTACAAGCATGAGGAGCATTTACAGGTGGTGTTGCAGACGTTGAGGGACCATAGACTATACGTAAAATTCACGAAGTGTGATTTTTGGCTGCAACAGGTTAAATTTTTAGGGCACGTGGTATCATCGGAGGGTATCACTGTGGATCCTGGCAAGATTGAGGTAGTGATGTCATGGAAGCGCCCAACGAATGTCTTTGAGATCCGGAGTTTTCTGGGGTTGGCCGGTTATTACAGGAGGTTTGTAAAGGACTTCTCCCGATTAGCTACACTGATGACTGGCTTGACTCGCAAGGGAGTACGGTTTGACTGGTCGGATGCTTGTGAGGAGGCTTTTAGTCAGCTGAAGGCTAGATTGACTTCAACACCTATCCTGATCCTACCACATGAGGGTGTACCCTATGAGGTTTATTGTGATGCCTCTAATGTCGGATTGGGTTGTGTGCTCATGCAGGAAGGACGGGTAATTGCTTATGGTTCCCGTCAATTGAGGACTCATGAGAAGAACTACCATACGCATGATTTAGAGCTAGCTGCAGTGATCTTTGTTTTAAAGAGTTGGCAGCACTATCTCCTTGGGGAGAAGTTTGTGGTATACACTGACCACAAGAGTTTGTAGTACATAAGTACTGTTATGTGGATTGGTTGCACTGTTATGTTCATTTAATAAATTTTGGATTTATCATATTGGTGTATAGATCTACCCCTGTTGTAGTATCGTACAAGTTTGAGCCAGCTACCAACCCTACGACCCTGGAGTGGGCGTGGGGGACGTCGCGTTCCCAGATCTGTTGTCTTTAGAATCTGGGGGGCGTGACAGATCTAAGGGTGGATATGGAGAGAGGAATAGTGGGAGTTTGGGGAGGGGAGGGCAGAGGGATCGACTACGATAGAGCACTACATAATTGGTGATGGTGTTTAAGTGAATAAGTGAGGTGGGAACAGATAAATTTACACCACTCATAAATATTAAAAAAATCAAATTTATAGTTTTCAAAAATAATCGTGTTTTCAAAAATATTACACTCAAACCAAACGAGCTTATGATGAGGGATTGTTAGAGGGGTTTGTGTCTAAGCAAACATGAAACGGTAATAAAAATAATTTGAGAATAAATTAGGAAAAATAATTTAAGTAATAAATTTAACTAAAACTATTATAGATGTCTTAGCCAAATACATATTTAACAAGTTAAATACTAATCTAGTTAATAAAATGTTTATAACACTATCAGAGCAACTATTAGAATTTTCATTTTTTTGCATAAAAATCAATACATAGAAAGTTGTGTTTCATGAAAGCAAACAACTATCTTGTGATTTAAATATGTGGCTTGATCTTACAAATTTATTTATTTAGCCTTGAATTATTTATTATTTTAAAAATATATATTTTATCATGACTATTTATACTATTTAAATTTTCTACTCCATCTAATATTAACAATAGTGATAACATAAATATGTAATTCCATCTTTCAAATACTTAGAATAATACTACCAAAATTTGATATTTTAAAATTTAAATACTTTGTCTTATTAATGGCTAACATTTATTACTGAATTGTATCTATTTCATTAGAATAAATCATATTTGATTTTTACAACTACAATAAGGCCCACCCTGATAGCATGCAACCGAGACCTATGCTTTGGGCCCCAATAAACTAATCCAAAATGGGGGCCTATCTCATAGAAGAAAAAGGTTCAAAATTACTTAGAGATTCAGTTAATTCGGTGAAAGTATACTTTAAGGTTTCTATTGTTTCGCATGCGATGTGTTAGGTATTAGTTTAATCATTACCACTCTTAATATTCACTTTAAATTAGCTTTATGTTGTCCAAAAACTGCACATGTTAGTAGTTTGATAAAAAAGTAATTGAGGTTCACACTTTATATGACAAAAACCCCAACTTGACCGGACACAAGTCATATTTTGATGTGATATTTTTCAAAACTTCTAGTTTACTTCAAATACTCTCGTATTTTCATCCAAATAGAGTTAACAACTGTATACTTTTAATAGAAAAAAATGAAAGAGTTAAATACAAGAAAAAACATGATTAATGGAAATTCAAAATAAAAGCTTCCAAAGGCCATATTTTAATAATCAAGCTCCCTTAATTTTGAGATTGATCATATATAAAATATATTAAAATTAAAATAATATTTTATTTCACAAACAAAATAAAATTAATATAAAAAATATATTAGAGACCAAGTGCACGTGCGTTACATTAAAAATTGTTGTAAGATCATGTAGATTGTGGGTAACTAATGAGATTGTTTATACCTCCAACTAATAACTTTTATAGAATTTTTTTTACGGTAAAATATTTTATATATGAGATTATGAATTAAACATTTATCCAAATAAAATCTCAAAACTTTGCGAGAAAACCAATCATGGATTCCCATATCATCGGGCCTGATGAATTGACGATGAGGTCGTGCACGTGATTGGCATCGAAATGTTCCCCGGAAACAAATTATTTATTTATTTAATAAGAGGAACTTTATTTTGCTTTATACTTTTTTTTATCCACCGAAAACAATAAACAGAGATCCTCGGACTTCGATTTTGTAGCGGAGGTTGTACTTGTTTTGTTAGTTTTATTTTGTTTTTCTTAAAATATACTTTTGAATATATATATAAAATAGGTTAAACAAATATGTCTTTAAAATTTTCAACTCAAAAATTACTATTAAATTTTGATTACCTAACATAAAATAGTTAAAAGAAAGAATTAATATTTTTGATTGAATAAATCTACCGGAATCAGAGCCGGATCTACGTGTCCTTCCAACATGGCACTCCAACGAGGCTTCCAGCATGACTGCGAAAATACTACGCGCTATTTTTTTAACACCTCACGTTGATCCAGACCCGAAATTTACGGAACATGTCTCCCTCTCTCTCTTCTTCTACCGAAAACATAGCTTCGGACATTAAATTTTAGTTTTTGACTATAATGACATTTATAATATTTATTTTTATATTAAATGCATTAATCAATAATGCATTACTAAAATTATAATTAATACTTTAACTGAATTTATTTTCCTATTTTAATTTCTAAAATTTTAATTTTCTCTCAAAAATATTAACTCGTAATTAAGGAATATAAATATCTTAATTATATTCGTAATCAATTACTAATTCTCGATTATAATTACTAATGGTATTAACTAAATACTAATTTACATTACAAATGACCTGATTAATTATTAATTCCTTAATCAATTAAGGAAATAATGATTTCTGATTCTAAATAAATTAAATAGATTATAATCATTAATTTATATTTAAATACAATAATCAATAGTTAATGACATTTTAATTCACAAGGCAAAAATTAATGCTTAAAATTCTCACTTTGGTTCGTAAATTAATGCTTAAAATTTGGAACCAAAACTTTAATTTTCATTTCAGTTCGAAAATTAATGCTTTAATTCCCGAACCGAAGAGTTCGGTTTGAGAATTAATGCATTAATTTTTGAACCGAAACTTTAATTATCACTTCAGTTCGAAAATCAATACTTTAATTCCCGAACCGAAAAGTTCGGGTCGAGAATTAGTGCATTAATTTCCGAACCGAAACGTTCGGTTCGAGAATTAGTACTTTAATTTTCAAATCGAAGCTTTAATTCCAACTTCGGTTCGAAAATTATTACTATAATTCTCGAACCGAAGAGTTCGGGTTGAGAATGAGTATTAATTTCCGAACCGAAACTTTAATTTTCACTTCGGTTCGGAAATTACTACTTTAATTTTTGAACTAAATCTTTAATTATCGCTTCAGTTCGGAAATTAGTAAATTAATTATCAAAACGAAACTTGAATTACTAATTATAATGATATTAATGCGGTAATTCTTAATTAGTGTATTACAAAATTATAATAATAATAATTAATACATTAACTAAATTTAATTCTCAAAATTTTAATTCTCACTCAAAAATATTAATTCATAATTAAGAAATATAAATTTCTTAATTATATTACTAGTTAATTACTAATTTCCGATTTTAATTGCTAATTGCATTAATGACATACTAATTCCCGATTATAATTACTAAAGCCATTAATGGAAAACTAATTTTCAAAAATATTTGTAATTAATTACTAATGACCGAATTAATTCTTAATTAGTGCATTATAAAATTATAATAACAATAATTAATGCATTAACTAAATTTAATTTTCAAAATTTTAATTCTCACTTTAAATTATTAATTCATAATTAAGGATTATTAATTCCTTAATTATATTACTAATTAATTACTAAATTCCAATTTTAATTGTGACATTAATGGCATACTAATTCCCGATTATAGTTACTAAAGACATTAATGGAATACTAATTTCCAGATATATTTTAAATTAATTACTAATTTCTTAATTAATTAACAAAAACTAAATCCTTAATGCATTAATCAGTAATTAATGATATTAAAAATAAAAATTAAAATCGGGAGAACCCTCGCTCTGCCGTAGAAGACTATAATAGAAGAAGGTAGATAATAGAGAGAAGGTAGATAGATGACGAACGACAAAAGATCTGGGTGGCGCGGTGGCAGAGGAGGAGGTTCTGGGAGGTGGACGAAATCACTGACAAGGGATCTCCAAATTCAGGGGCATGCCGGCGGATCTGGCCCAGCAGTGGCGTACAGAGAGAGCATAGAGAGAAAAAGGTGGAGGGGGAGGGCGGCCAGCAGATAGAGACAGAGGTAGCTAGGAAACACCTCATCTGACACGAAAACAATTAATAAATTTATGTCTTTAAACATGTAATCTGACATATCAGTCCAGTTAATAAATCTGGTAATTCATTCCGGTCCAATATCACGACCCTAAAAGAAACATTTTCTTAGCTATTAATTTTGAAAACCGGATTTTGTTTTTCAAAATAAAAAATTTATTGACCCATAATTTTATCTTTTTCGGCATTACCGTGAGATTTGATACGTATTTTAATTTATGTATTATATTTTGTTTATATTATTGAAGTTTGTGTTAAATTTTGAATTTTGAAATTAATTTCTAAGATAATGTGTATTAAAAAATGTGTGTTTTCAAAAAATTGGATATCATGAAATATGTTGGGTCCTGGTAATAAAATAGATGAAATAAATAAATAAAATTATTTAAGACTTCTGTCAAAATTAAAATAAAATAGAAAAATAGAAAATAGATAAAAACATTTTTTTTAAAATGCTGCAAGACCTTAGTATTTTGAAAGAAACATTTTAAATTTAATCATATTAAATTACTATGTGACCCGTGCATTTAAAAACATCAAATGCTTTCAAAACTTTATACCCGGTCTTAGTTGTGTTTGGAATAATGTTTGGATCTTCATTTAAAAACAACCAATTTGTCCTAACATAATAATTTGATTATATTTTTATTATAATAACTTTGGAGAGAAAAAAATTAGAAAAAAAGAGAAAATAATAAATATTAAAATAATATGTGAAAAATAAATAAAAATTCTAAAAAAAAAAAAAAATATTATTTTTTTTTTTAATAAAAAAAAAAAAAAAAAAAAAAAATTTTTTTTTTTTTTTTTTTTTTTTTCTTTTTTTTTTTTAAAAAAAAAAATTTTTTAATTTTTTTATTTTAAAAAAAATAAAAAAAAAAAAAAAATATTTTTTTCAATTTGAAATTATTTAATTTATGAATTATATTTTGAAAATAGATAAATATAGTGATTATTTTTAAAAATTATTTGTAACTGTTTTTAGTTTTCAATATGGATGTTAAACAGACGGGGTTGGACTCAAGATTTTCTGACCCGGCCTAGCCTACATACTGGACTTTTTTTTTTTCTTTTTAGGAAATAGATTTTAAAAAAACTAACAATTGGGTTTTAGGTTGAACGCAACAGGTGACACCGGCTTTGCGCATCGATCGGCCGAACGACTCCGATCGATTGGACAACACTTATTGTCCGGACGACTCCAATGAGCCGAACAACTCTGATCAGCTGGACGGAAAGCTTGAATGACAACAAGCAACGACATCTACGAGCATCGCGCATTAGGCGACTGCGTCGGTGAGAGGACGAATGATGTTGGCGTGGGCTGTGGGTGTCGGCGAGAGGACGGATGGCGAACGACGTCGACATGGGCCGTGGCGTGCATAAGAGGATTAGGGGAGAACTGGTCCAACTGGAGAAGAAGAAGACAAGATGTGAATATGAAGAGGCACACGCGTTGTGACTCAAATGCGATTAGGTTTTAGGTTGTTGGTTTTTTATTTTGATAGAGCATTAGAATTGTTAATATTTATTATTAAATGTTATAATTTATAAAGAGAAAAAACAAATTAGTATTTGTTATGTGTTGCATCGTGCGGGCTATGGGATGTGGGATGAGCTCGTTGGGTTGGATGGGTAATGGCTCTTGGGTCAGTTCATATTTGTACGGGTTAAGTCTGTTTAAATCGTGGGCCGTAAATTATTTAAATTCATTTTTAAACGGGTTCTAGTTTTATGGCTTAGCCTAATTTGTTTTACGAGTCAACTCTCGCAGCCTATAGCAACTTGCCCATTTATCACGCTAGTTTTTAAATTTAAACTCAATTTTAGTGAGAAACTCAAATAATTTTTTTATTTTTATTTTATTATATGGGCCCATCATATTTTGTTATAATTTTTATGAGACCCAATTTAAAAAATATTCTTTCTAACACACATTATCTCTCTTATTAAATAAAAATTAATTTTAATTTCAATATTTAGTATAAGCTCCAATAAATAAACATACTACATAAAACACGTGGATCTCGTAACTGTTTTTAAACCTATTTCTAACTGTTTTCAGTTTCAAATTTTAAATCAATTTTGATGGGAGACTAAAAAAATTTTTTTCTTTTATTTCATTACCTAGGCTTATTGTGTGTTGTTTTTTAGTTTTAATGGGGACCAAATTTTTTTTTTTTAAATCATACACTTGTAAGAATGCATTTTCTTTCACACACACAAAAAAACAATTTTAGAATTTAACACCAATTCTAATAAATATAACAAAATATAAAAAATAAATTACATGAATCAAAACACATACCCATCAAAAGGATTTAAAAAAAAAAGGCATGCTATTTAAGCAATGTGAAAATACAACTATTGTAGACCTTCTTTAAAAGCAATTTAAACTAATTGCATTTAGGGTATGATGTTCGTTAACTATATGACTTATTAACATTAAGAATTCAATTAGGTTATGAACTCAATCTAGCCATAAGATTGATAATGCGTTGAATGAATCATGATTTGAACTCTACGAAACAAGTCTTCAACTCCTATATTAGACAATAAGAACATGTATCAAGCAACTCATAATTAATTGACCTTACGAATCAATATCAAATCACTTAAAACAAGTAAGAAACAAATATTCAAAACATAGCTCGTAGATATCATATCAAGGTTGAGTGCATATATTGAAAATAAATAGTTATATATAGTTAAATTGGTTACAAAGAAATTACCCATCTCGAAGGGGTATTACAAAACTATTTGAATGGAGAGAAAATAAAAGAATTATAATATAAAATAGGACAAAAAAGTGTTATTTCCCTAATCTTGATCTGGATTGCTGCTTTAAAACTCAATGTATAGCTCTCTCTCATTCCTCCTAGCATGGGAATAATGGTGTAAACTATCATGTAGATGGCTAATGGTGTGTCTCATCGTTGTCCTCAACATTATCATATAATTTATATCAAGGAGTTTCTAATCCTTGTATATAATCGCTAAAAAAGAAACATAAACCCCAAATTAACAATTTTACATTACCAAAAGATGATTATACATCATTAAAAATTGTTTTGGGAATAATTTGAACTTGCACGATATGACTTTGTAAGATCTTGAATGTTATATAGTTTAATTATACCGTAAAATTAGCAAAGAGAATTTTAATTTTATACCATTATTAATTAATGATTTTTACTGCATATAACTCATACATAGTTTATTATCTAAATATTTGTTGTATTGTTATACAACTTATAAACAACATTATCCAAACACATGACTCATTAATAAAAAAATCAAAGTTTTTTTCCCTTTAAAAACTCTTTATCTTTTTAAGCATAATTAAGTACATTCTATTATAGTATTCTTGGTGGGCTTTGAAATTGAGCACTTAATCCAAATTATTAAGTCAAATGCCAAAAAACGCATTCCATCTAGTTTAACAAAGGCTTTTATAAATTGTTGATGAGCTATAGTTTTAACCAAATTTGCTTACTTATTATAACATGTAATAGATTAAAACATTAGTAAACAAATGTTGGATGTGTGCTATAAAAGCATATCAAATGCATTAGGTAAAGGTATAGTTAGAGTCATATTTAACTAAAAACCTCCTCCAATGCATTAGTTAAATGCATAGCTAAAGCGAAAAAATTATATAAATATAGATATTCTTAAAACTTTAGCTGGAGCTGCCATGTCAGCCCTTTCCCACAAAATTTTCAAATATTCCTAACATACCCTTAGCATTAGAAACTATACCCTTTAACCTAAACTCCCCTCCATCTCCCACGTAGCCTCTCTCCCATGTAGCCTCCCTCCTCCATAGCGGCAGTGCACTCCTCCCTCCTCCCAAGCGGTGGCATCCTCCCCACAGCTCCCCTCCTTGGCCGCCCGGCGTCTCCCGCTGCGCCCCCTCCCCGGCTGTCTCTTCCCTATAGCCCCCTCTAGTTTGGTCCTTCGCCACTTGATTGCCTTCTGGATCGTGCTTGGTGACATCGTAGCTGCACCGATTCAGCTCCAATCAACCAAGATTTGCAACGTCCCACCTGCGCCTTCCCCAATAAACTAAGATCTACAACGTATTGAAAAGGATATTATGGGAAAAATAAAATTTAAGTAAAAATATGAATGGTATAACATTGGAAGAACATTAGCTAAAATGATATTATAGCAAGCTAAATGTAGCTTTAGCTCATCACTTTAGTTAATGAAGATTAGAGATGCTTTAAATGAATGATCTAGATGAATGTGGTATATTAATATTTAAATGATAGAAAAATAATATTTAAATAAATATAAAGTTACAATAGTGAGTTATATATGTGTTTTAAAAAGCTAAGTAGCTGAAATATAGATAAATGTGATTTGTTTTTGGCTAAACTAATCAAATATTAGCTAAAAATGAATTTTCAAAATATGATTATTTTTAAAAATTATAAACTAAAATAAATTTCCATCATTAATATATATTTTTAAATTTATCGAAACTTTTAATAAAAATAAAAATATTAATTTAAATAATATATCATAAGCCCATAAGTATAATTATAAGGCCCAGTACCCGCCCCCGAAAATATGCGGCGCCAAGAAAAACAAATTCGCGCCGCTCTCCCCCGCACACGCCACTTTAGACGGAACCAAACGATAAACCAAACCAACCCCCGCTTTTTCCTCCTTCCCTCTCGGCTTCGCATGGCGTCGTCGGCTGCAACACAAACACGCGCGCGCGCGCGCACACAACGTACACCCGAGATCCGACCTTTGAAGCTTTGATCCCCTCCTCTGCAACTGAAACCCTAGCCCCTCATCTTTCTTGCCCTCCGTCTCCGAGACTCCGACGGTAAGCTCCCGATTTCGATTCTCCTCCTCTTCTTCTTATTTTTTCTCTTATTTCTTCTCCCCGCTCTCTCTTGCCCCTGTTTGGTTGCCGAGAAATCTCCAGGAAAGAGAACATTTCAAAGCAGAGACACAAACGCATGCTTGCAATTGTATTTTTGGTTTTTCAGCAGCTCACGCTTGATTTGGTACCACCAACCGCGGAATTTAGACATGAACGAGTTCATGTTTTTGTTTGAGTGTTATTATTATTATTATTATTATTTTCATGAAATCAGAGTACAATATTTATTTTATTTCTTCCTTCAGAAGTCTTTTGTTGTGGAGCTAACGGAGCAGTGGTTGTTGAACATTTTGGAGTAGAAAATTTTGGGAACATTTTCCCTTTAGGTTAGAGCTGGAATGCTAATGCAAATATTTTTATATGCAATGGGTGATTCAGAAAGCTTTATGCTCAAATGGTGTGTGTGTGTGTGTGTGTGGCAAAAGTTTTGGTTAGACTTGGCATGCTAACGCAAATATTTGTATATGCAATGGATGATTCAGAAAGTTCTATGCTCAAACGGTTAATTTTACTTTATTGGGTGGCTCGTAAAATGTCGGTATAACCACTCATCTGTTATTCATAGGTTTCAAGGGGGGTGTTTGGAGTAGTTCCTTTTTTGTCCAGAACACTGTGAATGTTTTTTGTTTTTTGTTTTTTTTTGGATTGAATTTATGTATATTATTTTTGCACTGTTTATAAGCAGTTTTTTTTTCTTTTCTTGATTTTAAAAAATCTGAAACGCAGGAACATGTTTTGTGTATGTAATGTAAAATACTCATTCTTATAATTGAAAATTGAACAGACCACCTTGCATGTGACTGGAACATTATTTATGTGTTTTGAGGGGGGAGGATTATCACTTATCAGGATCAATTGTTGACAGTAGCTAAGAAATCTTGGACAAGCTTGATGCAGGCCGTGAACTTTGCAATTCCTTACACTAAATTCCTACTAGATGCAATGAAGCAATTTAATTCTATGCTACATTAATATGAATATTTGTTTCATCTGTGTTTCAGGTGAATGGTTTGCATTGTCACAGCA
This sequence comes from Taxillus chinensis, assembly GCA_023512835.1. NCBI lineage: Eukaryota > Viridiplantae > Streptophyta > Magnoliopsida > Santalales > Loranthaceae > Taxillus > Taxillus chinensis. The sequence goes on from CM042089.1 coordinate 9,632,912, forward strand.
GGCTAAGAACTTTATTTTGCATTGGCTGTACACTGCTGCTTGTTCATAGTTGGTGTTATATAATATTTCCAAGTGAACCTTAGGTTTTTTACTTGAATGGCTATATATCTTATTGTGCCAAAGGCAAATCCACGAAGCATATTGGAGTTAGTTGATATTTTCACAGCCAATGTTAAAAGTTATTTGATTATATCTCCCATCCAGCATCAGAGAGTGTTGCCATTGATTGAAATTTAATTTGGCTGAAGGTTTGCAATATTGTTTAAGTATTTCCGCAGTTGATAAGATGGATATTTCTAATGTACAAAAAAGTGACCAGGCTGGAGAAAGTTCTCACCCCAAACACAATGCAATAGAACCTGAACATGGGAATGTTGAAAAACCAGTAAATAATACATTGGCGGGTAAATCATCAGTAGGAACTACCCGAGTGCTGCGCTCAAGGTCACAAGAGAAACTTACAGTTGCAGAGCCAAGTATTAATACAGCCAAAATCAGTTCTAGAAGAAAACAAAACAAAGCCAAGAAAAAGAAAGGGGGGGAATCACCTGATGAATTTTCCAAAGCAAGGAAACGTCTGGGATACTTGCTGCATCGGATCAGCTATGAACAAAACCTCATTGATGTTTATTCTGGTGAAGGCTGGAAAGGACAAAGGTATGCATCTCATGTCAATAAGAATGACAAGATGGATGAGTAATGCATCATATCTTTGTTAAAAATTTGAGTTAAGTGTATGTTGTGATGAATATGTTTTCAAGATTAATATGAGACTAGAAATGAAGCAAAGAGATTGTGTTAGGCAGGAGTAATGTAAATCAATGTTTAAAATAAAGATGCTATCTAATGTAATCTGGACATGTATGGCATAAATAGATCCAATGATAAGTGTAATAGGGAGTAGAAGATATTTAGTTTGACCATGGTATACTTGCATGCAAGTGGTAGGATAAGATATGAATATTAGAATTTTATGAAAGGATTTGGCTTTGGAGAGAAATGAGTGGCATATGCAGGTCCTCATCAATGGAAAATGTGAGTTTTTATTTTGATTTTATATGACCAATTTAGGATATGTTTGGTACAAGTTTTGATTTCTGTTTATATTTTATTGAAATTTATATTGAATTTTAATTTAAAAATAATTTTTTTAACATGAGAGAAAATGTATTTTAAAAAGTATATATATATTTTTAAAAATGTAATCCCATAAAAAATAAAAAAATTTATTAGGATCTTTCGACAAAATTAAATTTTAATTTTAAAATAAAAAATAATTAGAAATAATTTTTAAAAACAACTATGGAATATACTTGTTTTGAAAATTGAATTCTAGAATTAAAAGATTTTAAATTTATTTGCATTTATAATTTTTTAAAACAATACTAGAATTGGGTTATACCAAACGAACTGTCAAGTTTTTGGATTAAGGCATAGTTGTTGATATCGTTGTTGATGTTATTTTAAATCCAAAGAGATATATTAGCTTAACCTTTTGGATTTGTCTGTAATTGACTTCAATCAGGGTGGAGTTTTATCCACTTATTCTTCGCTTCTCATTCTGCATATGTTTTTACAGTCTAGAGAAAATCAAGCCCGATAAGGAACTCCAACGAGCTAGGGATGAAATTTTTCGTTGCAAATTGAAAATAAGAGATTTCTTTCGGCATGTTGATACATTATGCTCTGAAGGGAGGCTCCCAGACTCTCTATTTGACGCTGACGGAGAAATTGATAGTGAGGATGTAGGAGAAGCCTGTTAACTATTATAGTTCACTCTTCTAATGAGTTGTTCTCACTATTTTGCTGCTAAATTAATCTTTTTTACCAGCGGATCATTTCCATAAAATGTTAAATTCTTACATTGGATTTATTATTATTATTTTTTTTGTGGCAGATATTTTGTGCGAAGTGTCAATCTGACAACTTGACCACAAATAATGATATCATTTTGTGTGATGGTGTTTGTGAACGGGGTTTCCATCAGCTTTGTTTGCAACCACCTTTAATAACAGGTAATACCCTGAGACTTCATGGCTTCATTAGGACTAGGATTCTGCAACTTGAAAGGAAAAGAAAATAACTTTAGGAAAGGAAAATATTTTTTTCCTGCACAATATTACAGTTGATTTCTGTAAGGATTATTATTATTATTAAATCATGTATATATTAGTTTATTTACTTTATATGTTCCTTTTTGATATAATAAAGGCAAAAAAAACCCATATACATGTTTCTTTTCTTTAATTTTCCAATATTATAGTGGAGTTTAAATTCATTTCAATGTTTTGTTCGCTAGACATTAATTTTTTGGTTGATATGTTGGGGCTAGTTCCTCTAGGAGATGATGGTTGGCTGTGCCCTGGATGTGATTGCAAAGTTGACTGCTTTGACTTACTCAATGAATCCCAAGGAACAGATCTTAGCATCGAGGATAACTGGGAGGTTAATTATCTAGTTTCTTATTTCTGGTTTCCTTGGTTGAATGCAAATTTGTATGGTGATAAGTAATTATTTTATCTCATTTACAGAAGGTTTTTCCTGAGGCTGCTTTGGCTGCAGCAGCTGCAAATGATAAAATCCATAGCTTTGGATTATCTTCAGATGATTCTGATGATAATGATTATAATCCTGATGGACCAGATGTTGATGATGAGATGGTTCAGGGAGATGATTCAGGTTCCAGTGAAACTGAATACATCTCTGCATCTAGCGAGTTAGAGGTTTCCCCCAATGATGACCAATTTTTGGGGCTCCCATCTGATGATTCAGAAGATGATGATTTTGATCCTGATGTTCTGCATCTCCGGGAGCAGAATAAGATGGAAAATTCAAGTTCTGATTTTACGTCTGACTCTGAAGATTTAGATGCCACAATTAAAGAAGCGGAACAACTAGAAAATCTATCAGATGACGGCAGTAAGCATTCTAGTCATTCAGATGATCAAAAATCTGAATATGTTGGAAGCAGATGTCCTGGAAAGGATGACTTGTCTTCTATGTTAGAGTTAGATCCTGGACAAGATTCTGCACCTTTGTCGGGTAAAAGGCTTGTAGAAAGGTTGGACTATAAAAAATTGTATGAAGTAAGTATCTTCCATTATTATCATTTTTACCCGAGCACATAAACAGAAACAATGTTGGTCAATTGTTCTCCAGTTTTTTGTCTTTGAATGACCTGTTTTGTACAGGAGACATATGGAGGTACTTCTTCGGATTCAAGTGATGATGGAGATTGGAATGATTCTAAAGTGCCATGTGAAGGGAGTAGAAGTAGTGAGGAAGTTTTATTGTCCTCGCCAAACAACTGTCCAATCAATAAGAATGGGAAGAACAAAAACAAGGGGAAGTTCCACCTGAAGAATTCTGACCATTGTAGTTCAGGGAGAAGAACCCGCCAGAAGCTGAACATTGAAGTTGCCAATGATTCTACTGCTTTATTTCATGAGGTGTCTACTGGATCTGGTTCCAGTCGTACAAGAGTTAGAAGACAACCAAATAAAAGGTTTGGAGAAACTGTAACTCAGGTATTTTTGCAACTTTTCTATTTCTACATTTTTAAAAGCTACTTAGCAGATGAAACATGAGCATGCTTTTATCTGATTAAACTGGAATTGATGTCTTTTTATTATGTTTCTATCCAGTGGCTTCTTAATGCCATCATATTTTGCATATTAAAGTGGATGCCTTTTTTGAATAAACTACCCATTGAAAAGGGAAAAAAAACCTAGATAAAATATATTGATAGTCTGCTGATCTTTGTGGTCCATATGATATAAGAAAATTCGTCTCTAATGTCAGACCTGAACTCTGGGCTGGGTCTCAGCCACCAATTATGGTCATTCCCATCCATGGGGCAAATTTGCATTCAACTCTTGACTTCCCAAGCAAAATCATTTATTTTTATTAGAACAGCTATCTAGTATTACCACTGAATTACTGAATAATACAAACATGTAAGTGTAAGCGGATGTACACGGCCTGCCCTATTCTTTCATATGCAATGTAAATGTATCTTCATTGCCTTCAAGTATATGGCCTTTATTGCTTTTGCTGCTCTTGTTATGATCTGTTAATCTTGTGCCCCATTGTCTTAGGATTGATTATAGAAAATGGTTTCATTGTCCCTTCTGCCTTTTAAATGCCATGACAGTAAAAGAGAAGACTACTTTATTCAATCACTAAGACTTCTGCATAAATGCAACACGAAATGCCGCTGCATAACTTGAGATGATGGATATTGATGGCTGATGCAGGGATTAAATAAGTATTTCGAGGAAAATCAGTATCCTGATCGAACTAGAAAGCAAGAACTGGGAGAAGAACTAGGAATCACAGCCCAGCAGGTTGTTTCTTCATTTCAAACCCTAAACCCTGTTGAGGTCCTTGCGTTTTTTCCCCTCTAATTTCTTTTATTATACAGGTTAGCAAATGGTTTGAGAATGCTCGTTGGAGTTTCAACCATTCATCATCCATGGGAACTGGGAAAAATGCTCTGAAATTGACGCCGACACCTACAAATGAAAAACCTCCTGAGACGGAAGCTAATGTGAAGATAACAGAATACTTTGAAAATGACAGGGAAGATAACAATTTTAGCACTGAGGAAAGCTGCACGAGGCGCAGAAGTAAATCTAGTTTTCAAAGTCAGGCGTCAGATCATACATCGGGTCCTAATGTGGAAGCCGCAAAAAGTTTGGCTTGTTCACCTGATGCTCAGGTACTATGCAGCAGCAGTACTAAGAAGAAGAAGAGGGGTAGGTCATCTGTTTGACAATATGTTTTTTATTATTCTATGTTACTTTTTTTTTTCAGAGGATCCATAGACTAAATTTTTATATGTTACGATTAGCTTCCACAGGATTGGCTGTCTTAAACTGCTTATATCAGATTATTTTGAAAGATACTATGTTTACAAATTACAACCACAATTCATTTTGTAACTGTACTGATTTTAATCAACATTGTGGCAATCATTATGGTTTTTTATAAAGTTATGAAATACTTGACATTTGCTTTAGCATTGCATTCTAAAATCATATGGCTGGGCATTACATTCTATGAATACTGAATGTATTATGAACTATAGATTTTAATCTTTAATGTTTTGAGGGGGCGTTTGTTTGGTGTCAGAAATTGAGTCCAAATGGGGCTGACTCGATCAGTATACAAGTTATTCAGCCTTTTTTGTTTGCACTTCTGACTTGGACTGGATGGTTAATAAAAAAAACCTTGATTAACTCGGTCAGAAATTTGTGAGACAAAACCTTGATTAACTTGATTATATTATTTTGTTAAATTATTCTTTTGATTTTTGCTCGAATTGATAGAATTAATTAATCTATTTAAATTAATTTATTTGGTTTTTAATTGGTTATTTTGTCGGGTTATATGGGATTAATAGTTTTCTTGTTTAATTATAACGTTGTTAATTTTTTATCTTAAATTATAACATTAGCACAAACTAAAATATATAACTTAATATTTAATTTTAATAAATTAAATTAAATAAATTATTATCATCAAAATATCTTTGGATTAAATCTAAGAAGTCTGCAATTAATGAATTTTCACCTCTAATCCTTTAATTCATAAAATTCTTATATTTTTTATTGTGTCTGTAAAAAATTTTAATCATGAAGTATTTATTAGTCGATTTAGGTAAGTTGTATTATTTATTTAATTGATTTATTTGATTTTTAGTTTGATTGATAAGTTAGTCAATTCGTTCAAATAAATATTGATTTATTTGTTTTTTGGTTTATTTGATTTTTGATCGATTGAATTATCAGATTAAATTGATTTGTCGGTTTTTTGTTTAGCCCTAATAGAAATATTCATGACCAAATAATCTGGCAATGACCTCTTTCATTTGTTTACATTGCACACTCAATCGGACAAATACATTTGAGTACCTTTTTTATACTTTTATTTTAAAAGGTAATTGTTAGAGCATTATGGCATAATCTTTATTTGTATTTTTTTATTATAATCAAATTTCTAGTAAAATAAATAATAGTTTTCTATATTTAATTAAATATTATTGTTTATTTATTAAAATATTAAAAATTTCTTAGTGTATTATTATTTTTATATTTACTTTTCATTTAAAATAATAAATAACTATTTAATTGATAAATGATTGAAAAGTGTATTTAGGCTGTTAACATAAAAAAGATATATTTTTGATTATTTTGAAGAGTTAATTTTAAAGTGGTAATAGTGAATATTTTTATATGGATATTCAAATGAAAATAACATTTAGTTTTTAGTTTTTTTATCCAAAAATAGTTATTATATATTTTTTAAAAATAGGATAATCAAATTTGCATCATTTTGTTTTTTTTTTTTTAAGTAAATTAAGGTTTGGTATGTATTTTGATTTTTGTATTGGGTTTTGTATTAACATTTAGATTGAAAATAATTTTTAATTAGTACAAGAGAAAATATATTTTTAAAAAGTGAGTTTTTATAAAATTAAATTTTATAAAAATTTTAAAAAATAAAATATTATGGGCTCAAATAATAAAATAAATGAAAATTTTAAAGAATTTAAATTTTAAAAAACAAATAATTATGAACTGTTTTTAAAATAAATAAAAAATTCACAGTTTTTAAAAAATAATTTTCAAAAAATTAGATGAGCGGGCAGCATTTAAATTTTGAGGAGTTTATGATATGGGTACATAAGTATTTTGGAAAACAATCGTGTTTTTGGAAAATAATACGTGTGTTGGAAAATAAATTTTAGATTTGTGAAATCAAAAATATGTATCAATACAGTTTTTCTTTTTGACATTGAATTCAAATCAGTTGTCAATTAGGCCATTTATTTCCCCCAAACAGCAACCGCCGCTAAAAGCACGGAAACGTAAATTTTGAAATTGCAAATTTGGCGCCATCAAAAAGATGACCAACATCCGTCCCCCCCCCCCCCCCCCCAAAAAAAAAAAAAAAAACACATAATCGCACACTCTCATCATCGTCTCCAATGTCCTTCGATTCCGACATGGGTGGCGGTGGGCAAGAAAACGAAATCCACGCGCGGAACAAGCGCCCGTACGCCGGGTCGGTCGACCAACTCATCTCCACCAAGAAACGAGTAGTCCTGGGCGACCTCACCAACTCGTCCCACCCCAGGACGATTCGCCGATTCTCGGATCGAGCGTTCAAGGCCACGGCCAGGACCGCCACACCGGAGGCCAAGAGTACCAAGACCGTTGCGAGATCGGGCGTTGATTCCCAGGAATTCATGTACACATCTTGTATCTATGACCATCTTCAGTCCCTGGAGGTAAATTACGTACACACACTACAAAATTGTTAGCACTTTTTTTGGTTTTACTTTTTCAATTTTTTTTTTTTGTTATTATGAATGTGGGATTTTGCTTCTCCTTCCATTTTTTCATGTGGGTTTGTGATTTGAGATTACCTTTTTTTCTTAGCGTTCAATTATGGATTAGAGTATAGACGAATTGATGGTGACCTCACTGTCTTCAATATTTTGTCAATGGTTTGTGATTCAGACAGTAAAAGGCAGGATGCCATTGGCCAATTACATGGAGAAAGTGCAGAAGGATGTAACACCTTACATGCGAGAAATTCTAGTGGATTGGCTGGTGGAGGTTGTGGAGGACTACAAGCTTCTCTCGGATACACTTTATCTCACTGTTTCCTACATTGACAGATTCCTTTCTTCACATCCTCTCAACAGGAACATGTTGCAGCTTCTGGGCGTTTCTTGTATGCTTGTTGCATCGTAAGTCTGTGATTTATTTACTTCGTTTTTTTTAATGGATTTCACTCAACTGAGGTTGGTTTTGATTGGGGGGAATGGAAGGGAGGAAGGGGAAAGTGTTGGAAATTGATGGTAAGGGGAAAGTGTTGGAAATTGATGGTAAGGTCCAATTGTGCAGGAAGCATGAAGAAATAAGTCCCCCACAAGTTGAAGACTTCTGCTATGTCACTGATAATAGTTACACCAGGGAAGAGGTTTATTTTATTCTTTCACCTCTGCTTGCATCTTTGCTGCATTTTGCCTGTAGCAGCTTCCTTAAAATCTTATTGCTTTTGGTTGCTGTGACAGGTAATGACCATGGAGAGAGATATTCACAACTTTTTGAATTTTGACGTTGGAACTCCTACAACAAAAACCTTTCTAAGGCAAGAACACCCAAAAAATGTTTGTCCACTGCTACCATCATGTACACGTTTATTTAATTCTTTCCATATTTCTTCTCTCTTTTCTGGACTGAATTTAACGATTTTTGCGACCCAACTGCAATGTTGTTTAATGTCTATCTACAGAAGTTTAGCTCAGTTTGCTCAAGATGATTGTGAGGTCAAGCACTCAACCTTTCCAATATATTTTTGACCATTTTGAATGTATTCCTTTGCGCTACAATTGTTGCTGATACTGAAGCATATTTTCTTTTTCTTTCCAGACATCCGATATGCATTTTGAGTTTTTGGGCTGTTATCTAGCAGAGTTGAGTTTGCTTGAGTATGGTTGTGTGAGATTCTTACCATCAATGGTTGCTTCTTCGGTTGTTTTCCTTTCAAGATTTATAATCCAGCCAGACTCACATCCTTGGGTAAGAAAATAGAGCCTAAAAGTTTTTGAAGTGTTACTTGTTATGCGTTTGCATGACCACAAAATCGAAGTTGCGTTTTGGGATTTGAGTTGTGAGGGACTAAAGTGTGACTTAGGAAGCCAAATGGTAACTGAAAAATGGGTAAGCGGCAGTGTGGCTGTAAGTGGGTGAAAAAATATATTAATCTGTCATTCTAATTTGTAGACTTCGGCATTGCAATGCTATTCGGGTTATACACCATCTGAGCTGAAGGAATGTGTCCTAACCATTAATTCTGTGCAATTAAGGAGAAATTACTCGGGAGCAGTAAAAGATAAGTATGCACAACACAAGGTAGTAAAATGGTTCCCGCAGTTCTCTTTTACTTGACCAGAGATTGCTTTCAGCTGTTATAAACTCGTAGTTTAACCATCATGACCTTATATTGGACCGATTTGCTTTTGGAAACAGTTCAAATGTGTTGCAACATTGTGTTTCCCCCCAGAGATCCCGGCGAGTTACTTTGAGCCTGTCACCAAATGAAGATCTACTACTAGTCATTCCAAACAATTGTAAAGTTAATGACAATGATTGCTTTGTTTTGAGGGTTATACTAATGCTCATCTACTCGGTGAAAGGCTTAACGAGCGTGTGCAGCAGGCTGGCTTCGATTTCAAACAAGTTATGTAGATCATGTTGTTTTTTGTATTCTGCTGTTTTAGGGATTTCTGGGTCCAAAATTAACAATTGAGAGTTTGGGACCCAAATACATGTACTCATGTACTCGAAAAGCACTGGTTTGGACTATAAGAATGAAAAGTTCGAAATACGGGGTTGAGAGATCCAGACCGAGGTAGTCAGGCCCAACCGGGCTTAACTATTATATCATAACTAACTTCTCCTTTTCATTTTGATCTATAAATTCATACCGATATTGGAACAAATTCCAGACCGTCATTCCAATCTTCAATCTTACGGAGTATTGGTCTGCAGCATTAAATCATATAGCCAATTTCTTCATAATGCATGCAACTGGGTTCGTCATTTTCCAACGAGCGAAATAAGACAATATCTTACAAATAGATGTAAATAAGTCGTTGCGTTTTTGATGTAGATGCGTGCAATGAATAAACTGCCGGAGGAAGTAGCCTGAAGGGCGAAACCACGAGGTTACCTTGGGGGCTTAGAACTATCTTTTTTTTTTTCGATGGGGATTTTTTGGGGCTATGTTGTAGTTTTGGGTTGGCCGTATATTGGTTTGGTTTGTTTAAAGTACGACCGTTCAGGTATAACCGCGTTGTGGAATTTTTGTGTTTTCGGTTGATGTGGAATAAGTCACGAATTTTTTGTCATGCTTCGTCGTGCTATTGGATTATTATTTGAGCCTCACTCTCGAACAAACGTTGAACGAATAAGATAGGGGTCAAGCGGGGAATATGTTGCTAAACGCTTGAGCCTTAAGCCCTCGAGGGGTTTCACGCTCTTGAACAGACATCGATCATCTTTCCCATGATCAGATTTACGAGTTTTGGGGTTTCGTCAACTGTAATTTCCGACAAAAACTTCAAACGGCCATAACTTTACTTACAATGGTTTGATTTGAGTTTTTTTTTATTTGTAAGTATGAACAAGACGCACGGAGCCCAAATGGTCCAATTTGGGCTCTTTTTTGATTTGTAGGTATAGACGAGACGTATGGAGCCCAAACTCCCGTAGAGGGTTTGCCGCTCTAGAATTTCCAAAAAATACACTCTTTCGCATCCAAATCCAGATTTTAAGCTATGCTTCTACTTTCTCTTGTCTAGATGCAATGCTCAAGCCCCTTCATCCCTCCCCTACTTTCTCTCTCTATCTCAGATGTGGTACATTGCCCGTTAACTTTTAAGTAATTTTATTGACATAATAATTATAATATCACCAGAAATGCACTACAGGTTACAAATATTATTTTTCTTAAATTATATCTTAGATTTTGTAGCAAGGTGGTTGTTTTGTTAGGTTATTATTATTATTTTTTGGGTTAACCATATGTGTGGGGGAAGGATTGGCTTATCAGTTATCATGCGAGCACCTTGAGCGTCTACAAAGGCACATACAAATTCAATAAAAAGTATAGAACTAAAGGTTTTGTGTTATTTTAAGCATGTTTTGTAGTGTTTGCATGCATTTTAGATTATTTATGCAAAGCCTTGAAATTAGGCTGAAGACTATTTTGCCCTAACAAATAGAACATTCGTTGCACATGCACTTTAAATAAAATTTAAACTAACTATAGAATATGGCTAACTTAGATCGTTCACTAATCAAAAGACTTATAAAATTTAATTCAACTTATTCTTAAAAATAAATAAATAAATTAGATAATCATGAAATTTAGTGTGAAATTAAAATAAAATTAAATATGTAAAGAAATTTAATTAATTAAAGATGCAATTGATTTAACCTCTTACTTTAATTATTATTTATCATTATTTTCTAAAGATGCAATAATTGATGCCCCATAATTCAATTAAACTAAAACTTCATGATTATAATTAAATTATAAATTTGCTCTAGAAATCAGACCTGAACTCGTACTAACTCTACGAATAATAATCTTCGCATTTCAAATTAATTAACCGCAACCGTGAATTAATCACAATTAAAAATCATGCTTTAAATAATTCACGATTAATTGAAACTGCAAATTAATTACAGAGAATTTAAAATAGATAGAGAAACGAATTACTAACCACAACACATAAATAAATTAGTAAGATGAAGAATCAAGATTCAAAATAACAATTGAAGTTTGAAGTTAAATCAAATACAAATTAATTCATACAAAATAAATTACATGCAATGTCGCGTCGCAAGTTTTGACAAAGACAAAATTGGAAAGATGAATGTCGTCGTGTGTATTGATCCTCTAATCCTCTCTTCTCTTCACGCGGGAGTGAAAATATATAGGCAAGATAATTGTCTTTTTCTTCCCTTATTAAATCACGTGACCCATGCCATTAAAATTTTTTCTCTTTTTTTTTCTTCTCCAATTCTCATGTAGTATGCCCATTTAATTCTAGTGGGCTCCATTAGATCTAAACTCTTTGATTTTCTAAAATCAAATTAAATTGTTACCAAACTTGTTTCCTGTAATTCAGATACTGCAATAAATACATACATATATATATATATATGTATAGAGATACAAAATTAGTATATACCAATTAAATTATTTTCAATCACATAATAAAATTACAAATTATTTTAAAGATTTAATATCAAAATTGAAATAATTAAATTGACAGTAAAAATTACCAAAATTGATACTAAATCTATAAAAGTAATTAAAACCAGTAAATAACTGAAATTGGAGAAAATATTTATAAAAATGCATTAATTTAATATAATATGAAATTAAAGTCCATAAATTACTTGTAAATTTAATGACAATTTTTGTAGTAATCACACTATATTACTTGAAAGTTGTCTAAGTATATAAAGTTTGGTTTGAATTTAGATAAAGTCTTTGTCATCTCGACATATAGTAGTAGTTCGAGATGAGAATGGTTTTCATCACGAAGCAATTCAATTATATTTTAAAATGTAATCTTCATCTCTAACTAGAGTTCTCATCTTGAATTGAAATTCATTTTTTGAACTCTATATATGTCCTGAAGTAATTTGCCTTCAACATCTTGAAATGGACTTCCATATCTCGAACTCGCCATCGTATCTTGAAAAAGTCTTGTCATCTTGAAATAAACTCCCAATGCAAAAGTGATGCCCTTTCAGTTTGGACTATATTTTAACTTATTTTAATATACTTTCATGGAGACAAATGGGTAATTGAAACGAACTAACAGATACATTAGGGTTTGTGGTAGCTAAAAAGGTTATAGAAAGGGACTACATCTCAAACCTAAGCTCTCATATCCAGTTGAAGATTGTATCACAAACTCCATTTATATCCTGAAGTAATTTACCTTTGAAATCTTGAAATGAACTTTCATATCTCAAAGTCACCATCATATTTCGAATAAGTTTTGTCATCTCGAAGTAAAGTCCCAACCCATAAGTGACACCATTTCAATCTGAATTTTATTTTAACCTATTTTAATACACTTTTATGAGGACAACCAGGTAATTAAAACAAACCAACAGATATGTAAGGGTTTGTGGTGCCTAGAAAGGTTAAATGGCTTTCATCTTGAACAAAAGTTAATATCTCAAACTCCATTTATATCATGAAGTAATTTGCCTTCGACATCTCAAAATGGATTTCCACATCTTGAACTCGCCACCATATCTTGAAGAAGTCCTATCATCTCGAACTAAACTAAAAAAAAAACTCACGCCATTTTCATTTTGGAAGGTATTTTAACATATTTTAATATACTTTCATGAGGAAAGATGGGTAATTAAAACCAACCAACGGATACTATCATCACTAAATTTTATCCGAGGCAAAACTCGTTTTTAGGGATATAATTCTGAACTCAATACCAGAGGTGATGAAAAAGAAAACATTGTCGTCACCAATTATTTTTTGAGGTGCAATTAGTCACCTAAAAAATGAGCTAAGTTGCTAAAATTGACTTCGACAGTTGATTATGTGTGTGGAAAGATTAACATATCACAACACCCTTTGGTACCTATCTTAGAAATGAAAAGGTTTCTAATTTGTTTTATTCACTTATTTTAGTTTTGCTCGTCTAAAATTATGTTTATTATCTTTCCCTAATGATATAGGGTTTCTATTTTTTAAAGTTTTTTTTGTTAAAGTTGTGATTAAAAGCACTTTCTCATATGAAATGACATGATTTGTTTTGCACCAATCAATACAAAAATTTCAAAGAAGCAATCCTGGAAAGTTGAAGGTCTTAAATCGATTTTTGGATCTTTTATAACATTTTTAGTTTGTTCAAAAAGTTTTTAAAGAAATTTGAAAAGAGAATCCAAGAAAGAATTCAAGAATTCATGAACATTTATTTGTTGGTTACCTAATAAGAATTAAAAAGGGGTTTTTAAAATTATTGTTATTTTGCTTTTGTTTTGAACATAATGGGAAATAAAATTCTAATTAAATTTTTTTAACAAAACTCAATTTTTAAACAAAAACATGAAAACATAAAATCAATTTCAATTATGTAACAAAATTCATTTTTTACAATTTTTTTATTTTCCGAAAAGAAATGTGTGGGAAAGAAATTTGGAAACAAATAAAATAATATGATATCCAAGCGCAAACAAAAACTCTACCTTTTTTTTTTCTCTCTCTCTCTCTCTCTCACACACACTTTCTTTTTTCGCTATTTGTTTGATTGGTTACATTTTTTTCCATGTGACTCAAGGCCATTACAATGAAAGGAATATAGTGAGATAATCCTAAATGCAAATAAACTATAAAAATGACCAAAATTATCCTAAAAGGGATTAAAATTATGCTTATAAAAAAAGGAAAAGACTAAAATAATTAAAAAAAATAAAACCTATAAATCAAATATTAGAACAAAATTAACATGTAGCCAAATCCTAACTTAACCATGGCCAATGAAATAAAGTAAAAAAAAAACATAACACACCAAAGAAAACAAGCAAAAATAAAACATAGATGTAGCTACATAAAGAAAACAAAGAGAGTCAGAGCAAAAGAGTTATATAAACAGGCTTATGGAGACATTTATGTAGTCATATATATATAACCCAATAACAAAAGAAAACTTAGGAATCATAGGAAAAACAAAACAAAAACAAAGATACTATAGAGAACATCCAGTTAAAAAACACACGAATGAAACCCCCGTAGAGAACATGCAATAACTATAAAACATGCAAAGCAAAACAATGAATCTTATGGAACAAAACAAGAAACAAAACAACAATACCATATTTGGCGATGGGCAAGTTACACCACTTCATATACAGAGAAAGAGTAAAGCGCCGAACTCATAAGCAAATAAGAGAAATTTTAAACATCCACAATATCTAAGTTTAATAGTTATATAGTTGAGTTTGATGTTTTCTTAAGTCAATACGGGTTTTTCTGTGAGTTCTAAAATAAATATAAAATAAAATATTTGGATAGAAAATAATTAAGTTTAAATCTAAACATTTTGTTTTGAGTTTTTAATATGGAATGAAAGAAATAAAGTGGAAGGAAAATTTTATTTAATTAAAATTATTTTCATTCCAATATTGTCCTCTTAAAACATATTAAAATTTTATTATTAAGTTTAATTTAATAATATAATCATTTAAAATTTATTTTCGTACTCACCAACAAGGGAAAATAAAATAAATGATATTTTCTTTTATAAACTTATAAAAAGGAAAAAAGAAAAAATAAGCTTACTTTTTTCTCGCTCTTATTAAATTTAAAATCCCCCTTCCTTTCTCTCTGAAGTTATAAACATAATGTATAAGAGATTTTAATGTATTTGTTAAACGTCATGAGAAAAAATAATATTGCAAATCCTAAAAGGATGATGTAGCAAACTAAAAAGGTAAATCGCCAGGAGAATTTTCAATTCAAGTTAAGTGGTTTCTACAAGATAAATATTGAATTCTCCAACTAAAGAGTCTCTTTTCAATGCGATTAATCAACTATTGCCAAGTTGGGGCCAATTTGTAACTAGTCCCTAATCAAAGGCCCAAATAGGTGAAAGGAAATGAGGATATAGCATACTTAGAAAAACCTTGTTAGATAAAAAATGCATAATCAACATTGAATCCGTTAATATCACCATTTTCATACTAGTTAAATAAAAAACCAATAAGGTAAAAAGTATGAGCATTCAACGAATTGTAGAAAAAAATAGCCAATCACATAATACACAATACATAAAAGGCATGACTTATAGTTATATAAGCTTTAATATAATTCACGAAAAATCTAATTTTTTTTTTAAATAACAATATATACTTTTTTAAATAAATTTGTTAAAATACTATTTTGTTAAAATTTATAAATTTAATTTTAAACTATAATTTTATTAAATTTTTAATTATGCCTTTATAAGTGATATTCCTGAAAATTAAATAATAAATATTTCATATTTCTCTCTCTCTCTCTCTTCATATATATATATATATATGATATTACAATAAATCATGTTTATATTTAAAATTACAAAAATTAAAATTGATACATTAAGATTAATTTATTTAAATATCATATATATTTTAAAAATAAATTTAGATGTTTTTTAAAGAATATTTTAATTAAAAATAAAACTTTTATATCATAATAATTAAATTTAATGACAAATAGTTAGAATATTATTATAATTATACTTATATATTAATTAATTTAAAATATAATATACATTGAAATAAAAAATAATAAAAACAGAAAACATGCTAATTATATATATTATAAAAAAATCAATAAAATAATTTCAAAATGAACAAATATACGTCTGCCATGTAAAAAAATGTTGACCCGATCCGTTGAATCGGGTTATGACCCAGTCGTTCAAAAGCTGAACAGTGAACGGAAGAAGGGTAAAATCGGCGAGAGGAGGAATCCAGGGAATCGGAGACGGCGGCGATGGAGGTGGAGGTGGACGAGAGGGAGCTGAAGGCTGGCGGAGCTGAGCTTCTTACGGACGGCCGCCGCGGACTGCGCATCCACGGATGGGAGATAGAGTCTCGCAATCGATCCATCCTCAACTCCGACCAACTCGTTCAGTAATCAATCACTTATCTAATCTCCCATGTTATTAGGCTTATGCACTAACAATCTGTGACTTTGGATTCTTAGGTTTTCTTAATTTTCCAATGTTGTTTTTTTGAATTATTGTTTTCAGTGGCAGGCAGTAAATTAGAAGCATTCGATTGTTTTTTCAAGCACACAATCGAAAAACAAACAAACAAACATTCCCATTGTTCTTCATCAGTCATGTTTTTTTTTTTAAATTTAAATTTTAAAAAATATTTTTGTGCAAAAATTCCTTCTGAACATTTAACAAATCAAATAACCTTGAGATAATAATGTAAGTGTGGCAGATGATCAACTTCAATTAAAATGTAACCATGTTACTTCAAAGAATTTCGGAGCCATTATAAATTTATAATGCTTCGTAAAATTCTGTTTTTATTTTCATACAAATTTGTGTTTTGTTTGTGTTGAAGACGCATTTTCAGGTGGTACATATAATGTACCGTTGTTTTGCTTGCTATGCTGCTCGATTCTCAATTGTATAAGATGGTTGCAGGTGGGAAGAAAAGCTTCTGACATCGCACTTGCCTGAGATGGTTTTTGGGGACAGTTCTCTAGTTCTTAAACACTTAAAAAGTGGCTTAAAAATTCATTTTAATGCATTCGATGCTCTAGCTGGGTGGAAGCAAGAGGCTTTACCTCCTGTTGAAGTTCCTGCTGCAGAAAAGTGGAAATTTAAAAGGTGAGTGGGCCATCTGTATACCTGTTCTTTCTTGTGAACGCCTAAACTTATCCTTATCATATGTTGTTGGATGAAACCGTACAACAGCAGATTATTGGATTATAAAGCTGTTAAGAAAGAGGTAGAGGTAGTTGGAGTCCTGTGTTGCTATTTTTT
This sequence comes from Taxillus chinensis, assembly GCA_023512835.1. Taxonomy (NCBI): domain Eukaryota; kingdom Viridiplantae; phylum Streptophyta; class Magnoliopsida; order Santalales; family Loranthaceae; genus Taxillus; species Taxillus chinensis. Next base: position 9,650,025 of record CM042089.1, read on the forward strand.
AATAAAAAAATTAGTTGTTTGGAAGACTTCAAAGCTACTATCCCGGCCACTATTGTTCAATCAATTTGTAATATACCAATTAAATGATTGAACCTTGAGATGTAATGGAAATCCGCTTACACATGTAGCTTGGCTTTAAATGTCTAAACTGGCAGCTATGCTCACTAACCAAAGGCCTGTACATCCTGGTCTTACAGCTGACCTCTTTAATTTTCAGCCAACTTTTTCAGCAGGTTATACTAGATTATGACTATACATTTACAACGCCATATTGTGGAAGTGAGACAGTTGACACGACAACAGTTAAGGTGTGTTCTTACTTCTTACTCTATTTGTTCCTCAGCACAACGAGATGTTGGCGCTTGGAAATTAAGATGCCAGGCCATTCTGTGGTGCTATGCTATCGTTTTATAGAGTTTTGACTGCCCCATAAATAAATGTCATTTTAAATCAGTGTTTTGAAACCTGGACTGTCATGGATGATTGAAATGGTTAAGCAATAATCCCTGCTACATGGATGCTTCTTTTTTATTATTTTCTTATGGATCTGTTTTGACTAGGATTATAAATTGAACCATCTGTTCAACAATTGTTATTCTTGAACTGGTCCTGTCTATGTAAAAGGTTTATTGAAGTTTCTGAAGTGGACACCTGAGCCTCAAATGAAAAGTTTGTTAGTACACAAGCTGAGGTCTTATTTATTTATTTATTTATTTTTATATGTCGCATGTGTTGTTTCTTCTTGTTATGGAGGGTTTCAGCCGCATGGTGGGCAAGGCTTTTTTGATAGGATTTCTTTTTGGCTTTTCGATTGGTTGTTCAGGTGGGGGTCACTCGCTGTTTTTCATCTCCTGTTTGTCGATGACACTCTTTGTTGTGTGAGGCAGATCAGAGGTATATTTTCCATTTGCAGTCCATCCTCGTATGATTTGAGGCTGCATCGGGCTTGTGGATTAATCTCAGTAAATCTGTTTTGGTTCCTATTGGTGAGGTGCCTATTTTGGGGGTGCTGGCTGATCTTAGGATACTAGATTGCACAAGTCCTCCTCTTGTATTTGGGGCGTCCTTTAAGACATCCGCTATTTGGGAGTCGATTATTGAGCGGATGGAGTGTCGTTTGGCCGGTTGGAAGCGCATCTACCTCTTAAAGAGGGGTCGACTTACTTTGATTAGAAGCACCCTTTTCAGCTTGCTGACTTACTATCTTTCCCTGTTTCCTCTTCATGCGGCTGTGGCTTCTCGTCTCGAGCGAATCCAGAGGAATTTCCTTTGGAGATCCAAGGTTGGCGTGCCAAAGATTCCTTTGGTTAGCTAAGAGACTATGTGTTGTTTTTTTTCTTATAGTGGCTTGGTCATTAAGAATTTGTGTCATTTTAACACTGCTCTTCTTTGGAAATGGTTATGACGTTTTGGGGTCGAGTAGGGGGCTCTGTGGTATGAGGTAGTGAGTGGGGGTTGGATCTCATTGATGCCTTGCGGTTCTCATGGCATGGGGTTGTGGAAATTCATCCGCCAGGGGTGGGTTCTTTCTCTCGGTTTGTGATGTTTGAGTTGGGGGATGGTGCTTCTATCTGTTTCTAGCATGATGTGTGGTGCGGTGAGTCTCCTCTTAAGCTTGTGTATCCCAAGCTGTTTTGGCTTGCGTGCTCTCCTGAGGCTTTTGTGGTGAATGTTCATTGTTTTCGGGGTGCTCATATGCAGTAGGAGGTGTTGTTCTCGCGTGCTGTACGAGATTGGGAATTGGAAGCTTTCTCTTTTTTTTTTTGACACATTATATTCAGTTCTTCTTATGTTACTTGATGCGGATAGGTTGTGTTAGCGCCTTAATCGGGAGCGTGGGTACCTCGTCTAGAGTTTTTACTCCCTGCTTATGCATGCCCGGTCTGAGCGCTTTCTTTAGAGGAGTATTTGGAAGGTGTGGGTTCCGTTCTGGATAGCCTTCTTTGCTTGGACCGCCGTCTTGAGGAAGATTTTAACCGTCGATCATTTGAGGCGCTGGGGTTTTGTTCTTATTAGTAGGTGTTACATGTGCAAGGCTTCGTCGGAGTCTGCGGATCATCTTTTCCTTTATTGCTCTTATGCTAGGGGGCTGTGGGATATGGTTCTGGGTCTATTTGGCCTCCTGTGGGTGACGCCTTCATCTCTTCGTGCATTGTTCGCTTGCTGGTTGAGCGGTGTGGGGCGGTGTTTGGAGGTGTGGTGGGTTGTCCCTCATTGCATTCTTTGGAGTATTTGGCAGGAGAAAAACGTGCGAGTATTTGATGATTAGGAGAGGCCAGCTGTTGAGCTTTATTGTATTTTTTACGTCATAATTGTTAAAGGTGCGCCTAGGCGTAAATTCCAAGCGGGCGCAAGGTTTGCGCCCATCTTTCTTCCAGTCGAGACGTCTTTCGCAAAGCCCAGCTTAAGCGCGCTTTTTTGCATTTCTTCCCTAGACGCAAGGTGTCGTGAAGGCGCGCCTTGAGGAGACAACGTGGAACTGCCGAACATATATCAAAACAAAAAAAAAATAGAGGAAAGAATCGATCGAACTCGTATGTCAACCCTAACCTAGGTGCGTCGTTCTCTCTTCTTTTTCTTCTTTTTCTTTTTCTTCTTTTTCTTTTTTTTTTTCTTCTTCTTCTCCTTCTTCTCTCGTCTCTCACTGTCGTTCTCCTCTAGTGATGAATGTTAGCCTCGTTTGTTCAAGAAGGGTCTCGTTCTTGAACAAAAAATGAGAGATTTTTTTATTTTGTTCGTTCGTTCCAGTTTGGGTCTCATTTTTGATAGTTTTCTTTTGTCTTTGAATGTCTATTATTTGATATTATAACAAATAAATAACATCTCTTGTGTATCCTAATTTGCATCTTTTAGATTAGCGTTGTAAATATTCAAAATAAACAACGTCAATATGAAATATTAAATTGTTAATACGTTAGAGCACTCACATTGGAATATCTAAATATTTTAATAAATTTGCCTACATGGAATAATATTAGTAATAAATTTGACTCAAGATATGTGTATTGACTAAAACTTTTATTAAATATCAAATTTTGAGGCATCGGCTAACCAAATTTAATTAGCTGATGCCTCGAAGTTTGTTATTTAATAAACTTTTTAGTTAGTACACATATCTCGAATCGAATTTGTGGCCAATATTATTTCATATAGGCAAATTTATTAAAATATTTGACTATTTCACTGTGAGTGCTCTTAGTTAGTCATATATTTATCTTTGAAATTACATTGAGATAAATTTTTGAATAAAATCCTCCATATTTATTTTTCCCTTATATATTATGCAAATGAAGACATATTTTCTATTTAGTAGAAAAAGAAATATTTTTTAACCTAATAATATTATTAGTATATTTTAAATATTATATATATATATATATATATATATATATATATATATATGCGCCTTGTTTGTTTGTTTTTTTTTTTTTGTGCCTTGCGCTTAGGCAAGGCATGGCCTTTATTCCTCAAGTGTAATAACTATGTTTTATGTTACTTGAGCGATTAATTGTATGTTTCGGGTGGTTTTTATTTTCCCTTTCATTTGGGATGTTGTAAATGGTTTATCTTTTTAACGGGTTGTTGTCTTAGTATTGTAATTTCGTATTTCATGCACCTCTTGTGTGCGATTTTCATCTAATAAATTTATCTTATAAAAAAAATTGTGCTAAGCATTTAATGCTTGCAGTAAAGGTTAACTAGCTTCTTAAAGAAGCATCTTGGCATATGTATATATATATATATTCTACAGTTGCTGTAGAAATTGAATTCTACAGTGGATCCCCACCAAAATGTTGCTGTTTTGAGCAACAATTTAAGTCTCCTTCTGTCATGATGATGCAGCGACCCCATGCTCAGCATCACACATCTTGTCCCATCATAACTCTTTCTTCTCTCTCCTTTCGTCCCAAACCCAACCTCCAACCCTGCCTGCAAACTACTAAAAAAACAAAAAACAGAAAAAAAAACATATCAGTTATATTATATATATATATATATATATATATATATGAGATTATAGGAGTGGATGATGTTGTTTAGCACTGTCTGGTGTTTGTTTTTTCTTTTTCTTCTTGAAAGGATGGTGCCAAAACAGCACTGTCCCACTTTAAGGGGGAATCAGCTCTGATTCCCCTTTACCTATATATATATATATATATATATATGAAAAAAGACGCTGCTGAATGCAAAGGAATGAAGGATCACTTACCTTCCAGTAATTTTAAGTTTTCATTAATGGAATTTTTTTTGGGTTAAATCCTTGTATCAGGATGAACATGGGGAACTTTCCAAGGAGGGTTCCCATCATAACTGGGAAGACTGCAAAGAGCAAATTGATGTTGCTGCTCTTTCATTGAAAGAGCCAATTCTCTTTTATGATGAGGTGGCCTCTATCTTTGCTTTTCTATAACATTCCTCTGTGATATGTATTTATGTTCTATTTTACTAATGTATTTAATATAACTTGACAGGTTGTCTTGTATGAGGATGAATTAGCTGACAATGGAGTCTCGCTTTTAACTGTGAAAGTGGTAAATCTTAACTTTTTTAGTTGATATGGATCCAATCTTGCTCCAGCATTTTAATGCATAGACTGAGGACTGATCATGTCACCTGGTGATTTTGTAGAGGGTCATGCCAAGTTGTTGGTTTCTTCTGTTGCGTTTCTGGGTGAGTTTTATTTTATTCACTGATTAGAAAGCTTTATTAGGAAATGTTTTTTTTTTCGATGGCTCATTCGATGGCTCTGTTATAACACCCAATGTGTTAAATTCTTGTGGTTTTTGTCCCATTGGTCCATCTGGGAAGACACCGAATATTATAGAAAAGATTTCAGACAATAAAGGTGGAGATGTTGTTCCTATTTCCTGCATTGAGCTGCAAATTTGGTTCTCTTTTACAGTTAAGGGTTGATGGGGTGCTTATGAGACTTAGAGATACTCGCTTGCATTGCATCTTTAGAGACACTGCTGACCCTGTCATTCTTCGGGAGAGTTGCTGGCGGGAAGCTACTTTTCAGCATCTGTCTGCAGTGAGTTTATCCTATTTCTTTGAATCAAAGCATTCTTTTGTCAGGCTAGAATCAAATTGTCTGATAAGGCTACCTTCCTCTACATTTATTGTTTGAAAATGGGAAGGAAAAAATGATCTGCAATTTTTTCATTTGGTTACTTATGAGTAGAGGAAAAAGCATAACTTCGAGGGTTCTCTTGATTTTCTGTTTGGAAGGAAATAAAAGGAAAGAATAGGGAAATGAATTGAGAATAAAGGAGAAATGGAAGCTCAAGATTCCCTCTGGTTTTGTGGGAAATCTAAGAAAATAAAAAGAAAAAATTGATTTCTCTTCTCTTCTCTGCTTTACCTTCTTCTCATCACCATTTTTCTCATCTCCAATATAACAATTTATGATTATTTAATATTTGTGTTTTCTGGAGCTGAAGACTAGTTAGCTTCACTTTTTGGTTTAATTGGTACACTTATTATTGATAGGAATTATACTTCGCTATAAATTTGCATATTTTTCTTTTATCGAATATGTTACCGTCTAAAGGCCTTCACAGTTCAAACTTTTTATAAGCAAGCACTTTAACAATCATTTTCTGACTTATGTGTCAGATAAATGATGTAAAAGTGGCATTTTGCCGCATTGACTAAGAGGTATTTAGGATTGCTTTAGAAAAATGCTTATAGCTTAAAACAATAATACAAAAAAGGATTGCCTTTGTTTTGGCTTAAAGTTTTAAAAATGCTGGTTAGTGCTCGGAAAAAAAGACCTTGAACTTGAAATAATTTTTGGTAAAAAAGAAGAGCTTTGAATGTTAAAATGACAACAACCAATGAAATCTGCAGAAGTGGGTGATTAAGGCTGTCATTTACTTGGTCAAACTATTTTTACAAAGATGCTTTCATGTAATTAATTGGTGCTTGTGACTTTTTTTAAAATTTAATAAGCGGTATTTTGTTTAGCCAAAGACCAATATGGTGCTAATTGCTTAAACCATGAAGTGATACGAAATTTTGACCAGCTCAAAGCTAACCCAATCACCCTCAAACACCATTAGTTTGGCTACCATTTCCATATTTCTTTCCATGTGTACCTTTTCTGAAAGTTTGGACTTTGAACTCATTGTTTGGGTTCAAACATCTTCTGTCAGATGATCTAATTTGAAGCTTGACGTTATTGAGCTTTTATCGATATATGAGCTGCGTTTGGTGATAATTTGCATCCCATTCTGTTGTTTGGTTTACAACTATAGTTTTTAAAGTTATGTTGATTGTTTTCACCCTACAACCATTTCTGTGTTTCTTCCTGTTCTCTTGATTTGATCAGTTTCCAGTTCTTAATGTATTGATGAGTAAAATTAATTGGTTCCAGAAAGGGTATCCCTCCGATGCTGCTGCATACAATGATCCAAGTCTCATCAGCCAGAGACTCCCTGTGGTACTGCATAAAACCCAGAAACTTTCAGTCTTTGGTGACCTGTAAGACCGTTACCAAAACTTCATATTACTTCATTGCTGGAAGAAACTGTACTTTGTCGCCATGCATAATTAAGTGTTGGGTATTTAATTATACAAGCTACACAATTTTCGTATGTGGAGTCCACATGCATAGATAGTCGATTTTGTATTTCTCTATTTGTTAGTCATAGAAGGAATGGGTTTGTAATTTTTTTAAGTGGATATCCATGGACTTCCTGAAGCGATATACTAGCATTCATCAACTGTGAAGTGTAAGAGTATTATCATTGATTTCATCAAAGCCATGAAAATTATATATAGATAATTAATTATTTTTATTTTTATTTATTTTTATTTTTTCTAATTTTATTATCGTGACGAGTCCTTATGGTACCCGTTGTTTTGCCTGATGATGTAAGCGGTTCAGCCTAGGATTTGATTTTCCATTGGCGTGTGATTTAATGTCGCCTTAGGTGTGTGGGATATAAAGGAGAGAATATGAACTACATTTGACAGGTTGGATAAAGGAGATAATAATTAGATAATAATGTGCTGCTTTTATAGGGAGTAAAAATATTTAATTAATTATTTTCCAAATAGAGTGGAAAAGAAAATTCTAAACTACTGAATTATATTACTTAATACATATTAGCATATTAGAGTATTCAGAGTATCCGAGCTATTCTAGTTAAAATTTAGCTAGAGAATTGTAAATTTAATTATCTATTTTTTTTATCAAATCAAACAATAGTTTCAATAATTTTTTGATTATTCTAATAAAATATTAATTGTGAAGTTTATTTTCTTAAAATGTTGAAACTCACTCTTAGAACTATATATCATTCAAATGCTTCCTTCCAAGCCCTTAGTTGTAGAACCAGAGGTTTGAAGCCCAAACCCAGAACCCTAATCAAATACTATTGGCGTCAAAACTTTCAATTTGTCATCTACCCTTTGCACTTCTCCTATCAGCCCCCTTCTCTCTGAAAACCCTAATCTACAAGTCCATATCAAAGTTCAATCAATTCGTGTTCTCTGGTAGAGAAGCCCTTGAGATTCACCAGTGCGATTGCTGGATTCTGATCTCGTGCTCTTATGTTGTGGTCTTAGTATGATGATGCAACATAATGAGGAAAGAGAAGAGAGGGAAGGAGGAACAACTATTTTGTTTGAAAATAAAATTTGGCTAGTCAAGAATATTCATAATGGGCTTATCATTATTTAGCTAAAATTTAATCAAAAAGACAAATTTTTAAAATTTAACCAACTGTTTTTAAAACTCGTTCAATAATTTATTAGCCATTTTAATAAAATAATATTTTATTTTATAAATTGTTTTAACCTTTACATTTCATTTTTCTTTCTGGATTTGGATTCTAAGCAAAGTCAGTTCACCATCGTAGTGATCTAACTTATTTCGGATTTTATTGATATTTTTTTTCAAAAATCAACCATTAGATTGAATATTCATATAGTATATAATATGACTGTAAACTTTAAAAGCAATCTAACAGTTAATTTTTGTGGAAATTCAATTACAAAAAATTTAAATTTTAATAAATTAAAATTAATTTATTAAAATTCAGATTTTTTTCTAATTAAATTTGCAAAAAAGTAACTATTAGATTGTCTTTAAATTTTACAAACATGATACATATTATATGAATATCAATCTAACGGTTGATTTTTGAAACAAATATCAACAGAGGTCTAAAATAAGTCAAATCACTACGGTAATGAGCTGACCTTGCTCACCACCAAATCCAAACTCTTTCATTTCCCTCCTCCCCCTTAGCTCCAATGAACAGATTTGGTCCAATTTATTGAGATATATTTTGTACTTTTAGCTATTTTAAATACTTTATTATCTATATCTTATTAAACAGGTATGGTTATTTAAAAGTTTGTGGGACATAAAATAAAAATGAATATAGATTTATGTTATATTTGGTATGAATTTTAATTTTTGTATTTTGTTGGAGTTCATGTTAAATTCTAATATAAAACAATTTCTGTTTGATAAAAGAGAATGTGTTTTAAAAATGTATATTTTTTTTAAAAATTAGGTCCAAAAAAAATAAATATATATAATATCATGGGCTTGAGAAATAAAATAGAGAAAAAGTAAAGAAAAAAATTTTATTTGAATTTTTTTTCTTCACAATTGAGTTTAAATTTGAAAACAAAAAACAGTTAGAAACATTTTTTAAAAATAGTTATAGATCTGTTTGTTTTGCAAATTAAATTATAAAATAAATAAATTTAAATTTATTTAGGTCTAACATTTTTAAAAACAATAAACCGAATTTATCATGCAGCTAGCGTTAGTTTTTAAATAAAGAATGTAAAAAAATTATAAATTATCTTATTGTATTAATTAATTTTATTATTTATTAAATATATCATAACATTAAATAATCATTACTAAATGAGCCAATATACTCAATACTTATTAGTATTAGTATGGTGCGTGTAATATTATAAATGAGCCAATATACTCGATAACGCTCAATACCTGTTTGACTAAGCTTAAAACTGTATAAATTCAGTTCATTACTATTCATGCTCGACTTAGTTTCTATATAAGCTAAACTATACTATTGTATAAGATTATTCGAATCGTTTATAAATTTTTCTAACATATACCTTTAAATAAGTATCGCTTAATACCTACTAAAGCTCCATAAGCTCAACCACGATTCGATTACGTAATTGGGTAGCATTACTCATATTAAAATTGATATTTTATATTAAATTGGTTAGGTCTTTAATTTTGCGTTAATCTATAAGTCAACACCAGAAATTTTAAAAAAAGTAATAATAATAAGCAGCGCTTAACATTTCAAACACTGCTCTGCAACTTGCAATTTTTATATCAGAAATGCAATCCGAAATGGGCTCTGGCCGCAGAAACTCCTTTGCTTCATGGGTCATATTTGCAATTGCAATGGGAACCTTCTGTTTTTTTGTTACAAGAAGGGCACACTTGATATGCTTATTATTACTATATTTTTCATTGCTGCCTTGAAATAAAATTTTCCTAAATTAAAACGCGTTATTAGGGGAGAGCAGTTGACAATTTAATGAAAACTTCACTCTGGTAATCATGTTTGACAAGCAAAGTAAATGACAAGCTGTTTGGGTGGAGCGAAACCCATGTATATATGTAGATCAAGCATGCCAAGAGGTAACGTAGGGTTCATGTAACGCGCTCATCCCGAATCAGATGATTTTGAATCACAAGAAAAGTTATTATAATCACGGTGGATTGCAATCCTATTAGAAGAAGTCAATGCTTTATTTTCAACATTTATGCTGATGAAGCATTGTGTTTTCTGCGAATCATGCGCATGTCTCTATCGGCTGTTCATCACCACATGCTTTAACTAGCAATCAATTCCAAATTACAACTATGGAATGATAGTTTTGATCTACAGTTGCCACGGTATAAATAACACCTCCTATGAATCAACACACCATAGGCAACAGATGGAGGAACAGAACATGCATGCAGTTATTATAGTGAGGAGACAGTTGAAATTTCAGACAGTCACGATCAAGCTTGCGTGCATAGATAGATGAAGTTATGAAGATATCAAAGAGTGTTAAAATATAGGAGAAACATGAAACTCAAATTCCAAACCGTGGGAATGCGTGAATCAGAGTCGGAGATTCAAATCAAGCTTAAGGACTGTCTCTGATTGTTGCTCTGTCACGATCACTTGTCGTTGTTGATCCAAGCGAAAGCTTCCCGGCCAGGCCAAACCGATTCTTTCGTCCAACGTGAATGGCATCCCAAGCCCGGTGTTAGGGTCCTTAAGTTTTGCCGTCACTTGTCCTTGTTGGGTGGTTGGATTGTGCAAATGTGAATGGGTTAAGACACCGAGACACCTAACCATAGGACTAGTAGCGACAATGGGAAAACCCATAATCCTATGGGAATGGTATCGCCTTGTTGCCCCTCTCTCCTTTTTGTGTGCATTCTGGTGACCGCCCAATGCTTGGGAGCTGAAGAACTTCCTCACGCAGAAGTTGCATGAGAAAACCTTTGGGGAAGCAGGTTTTGCTTTTGACCCTGCAGAGTTTTGAACCATTGATGGTGAATTCGTACCCAGGCTCAAATTAAGCCACTCGCTTGCCTTACCAGCGTCTACCATTTCTTCATCCATGCTGTTGCCGCCACCGCCGCCACCACCACCACCACCTTTGCTTTCAATCTCTCGCTGCTGCTGTTTCATAAACATGGCGAATCATTTCCCCTCAACGCACAAAAGGGACCTCGTGGGATGCCCCTTGGAAGAGTGGTTGCAGCTGACTCTTAAGATGGCTTTAGAACAAGGGAATAAATGGAAAAGGCAGAGGTGCTCGAAGAGAAAGAGAATGGATCCAAGTGAGGTATTCACTGTTTAAAATCTACCTCAATTCGATTTAGTGGCCCCACTTTGTTTGTGTTGTGCTTGGTTTTTTTCAGGGGACAGTGGTTACGTCATCTCTTGACTGTGTTGGCCAGGTCACGCGCTAAGAGGATTCCCAAGCCTCTCACTGAGGCCTAAGGGTGCCCCTTTTACATCCACTGTCTTTGATCAAAGCAAGTTTACTTTGTTCATTGTGGAGCAACAACCACTTGAGACATGTGGTTGTCAGACAAAATTCATCTGAAGTCAGATCGCAATCCTAAATTTATATAGTTTGTCTGCCTCAAATGTTGCTTCTTCAATAGTGTCACAATTACTGTTATCATAGTGGTTCTCGATCGGGGATTTCAAGTTTGTTTGGTTTTTTTTTTCTGTTAAACAATTTTATGTGTTTTACTTCAACAGATTTTGTTGTTCTTCCTATTCTAGAGGTCTGTCTGTACCAATAATAATTTTTACACTTACTTTGATCTTTAGGTTCCAACGTTCACATGTCCGGGAAGAACGGCCCGGCCCGCGTCAGTGCTCTTTGAGCACAAGCGCCGACTGCGCCGCACCACTTTTTCATGACATTTATGTTCTTATTCACTTATGTCTTATTCTTTATAATTTATTTTTTTCTTAACTTTTTTGATATTTTATTTTTCATTACTATTTCTATTCTCTTAAATAATATTTTTATTTTTTCTATAAAATATATATTAAAAATTATAAAAAATTTAAAAATAAATAATAATCTCCAAATATAAACATTTACTATTATTTTTGTTAGGATCGGGTCAAGGCGCAAGTCCACACGCATGTCACAATATTGTCCGTTTTGGGCTCGCCACATCGGCCTGCACGGCTTTAAAACGCGTTGTGTCATTTCTAGGCTTGTTTCACCTTATAAACTCATTGACCTTCCTCAAATCTTTCCATGTAGGACAACACTTCCCAACAATCTCCTCCTTTGTCACACATCGAACCACATCATAGGACACACCTATGGATCTGAGCTGCCACCATGTGGGACCGTCATGGAATTTTCCTTGCAACTCCCCCTCAATCTACACTCGATTGAGATCATACTGATTCGATCACCTGGTAACAGGGGTTTTGTATTTCAATCCAATACCGCCGCACACCATGGGACACGCCGCTCGACTACACGATGCCGAGAAGACTTTCGATATCATAGGTGTTTTAAAGTCGTGTGGGCCGATGTGGCGAGCCCAAAGCGGACAGTATTGTGACATGTGGGCGGGCCAGCACCTTGGCTTGATCATAACAATTTTTTATATTTATTTTTAAAAATCTGAAAAACCTTAAAAAATAATAAAAAGAAGAAAACGAGGGGGGAATTTTTATTTTTTATTTTTAAAACGCGGCATAACTTTCGGGAAATATGTCTCACCAAACTAAGATAAACATGTAAAAAGTAATGCAAGAAGCAACTAATTAAACCAAACAAAACATAAATAAAATGTATCTGGCATAGAAACAAACCACACCCAAGTGCAACTAAACCAAACATATATAAATAAAAAGACCTTAGTCCTTAGAACAACTACAGTGTTTAGAAATTAAGGCAGTGTTTGGTTTCGACGTTCTTTATCATTCCGAATGACTTTGCGATGGAGCAGATTTGTCATAATTAATTAACATTCATTTGAAAAGTGGCCTTTAATTGCGCCCACACTTGTAACCACGAGATATATAGATGTAGGTGCCTGTTTTCCTTGACACTCTCAAACCAGGCACACCTCTTTCATTTGGTCCAAGTATTGTATTTGTATGGCATGAAATATATATAATAATCAAGGATGGCTCCATCCGTATGGGCCATATCCGTCCAGTACCTATAAACGTAAAGATAAGCTTGGGTGCATAATGAAGAAATGAATAATATACGTTGGGTTCGATATTATTTTTATTTTTTTAAATGATTCTGAGACATTATTCTATATATGGGTGGTGGTGGGATCCAGATTACTGGCAGTAATGGCAATAAAAGCTGGAAACCACGGAATTTGCCAATAATGGTCATAAGAGCTTGAAAGTATTTGGGGTGGTACCTGGTATCTTTCTATTTACGCATGCATATTAATTGGTTATTGGTGGGTGCTTCCTTGTGACAAGGGTATCTGCATGTGTCTCGACTCTATATGTTGGGCTGACATTGCTCAAACCGGCAGTGGACAACGTATATGCACAGTAGACTAAAGTTCTCTGTGTTTCTTTGCCCAAAGAAAAAACTTATAATAAGGCTGCCATGTGGTCTGAAAAAGTGATAAGATTGATGTGGCCAGCACCGATTAATTAGTTAGGATATATAGAAGTTGTATTGTAGACGATAAAAGCTAGCGGATCCATGATTAATTTAATGGAAACGAGTGGAGTAGTTATCCTCCATCCACTTTTGGAAATGCGCATACGCGCTTGCTTACTTTTCTAAAACTGTACAGCAATGTCCAGCAGCTCTCTCGATCACGCAAAGTTGACCAATAAGGGCTGGCCTGGGAGTATAGAATCTCCAGAGTGAAGGAGCTATATAGTTGGCGGCTTATTTGAGAATATGGAAAGGGCTACTTTCATTTCATTTCAATTCGTAAATAGGAGCGCGCGCGCACACACATGCATGTTGCGGTGGATGTGTATGATTGGTAACAAATTTATTCGGGGCTGTGGATAGGTATCTGGGGGTCCAGCAGAAGTGATGGATATTTTGTTTTCACGATTTATAGGGGACGACGCTTCCAATAATGGGGTTTGGAGTATGAGGATGGTTGATGACTTATTTAGGTGTAGGCCACATCCCACAAAATGCCATGTAGTTGTTTGTTGGCATTATTTCTAAATATGGGATAGGTCCTCTTCCCCATTATTGGACATTGAACGGTTCGCACATAAGTTCCATCATGCTGTGCTGTTTGTCCATCTCAAGGAGATCAATCCTACACCTTTTTCTCTTTTGAAGTTTCTGCTCTGATAGCTTAGTTGCAAAAATCAGCGGGGTCACATTTAAATCAAGCTGTTGGAAGTAAGTTTTGGTACGTTAAAAGTAATTAAATATTTCTTCTTCTTCACGCCTAAACGCCTAAAAGAATAGAATGGACAATTCCCTCTAAAATAATATTCTAAAAGTAAATTGATTTCAACCCAAAAAAAAAAGTCTAGGTGAATTATTATTATTTTTTTTACTAAAACATCCTAAATCACACATGCTATTCACTTCGCCGATCTATCACTCATCACTAGTATTTGTCCTCCACATCGACTGATTAGGGCAACAAGATGCTATTGGTGACGGTGATGGAAAACACAATGGTGGTGAGATAGAAGATGCTTTTTCCGTACAGCGTCAATTGAAGATCCCTCCATCATTGCATTCGTCCTTGCTTGAAGATCCATCCTCATGTTCATACTGGAAGACATGATCAGATACGAGAGGATTCTGAAAAAATAAATCCCTAAGGTTCTCAAAGTAATTTTGAGTTATGATTTTTCACATCCTTTCCTAAATTTCATATACCAAACAAAGGCATGAGACTCAAATATAACAATCATATCAAATCATGTTCATGAATTATGAGAGACAATGGTTCCTTTTCTGATCTTGTGGACCTAGGTCCATGAAATTTGTAATTGATTAATAACATGTTCATGAATTGTGAGAGACAGTAGTTCATTTTTATTATTATTTTGCATTTCATTGAGAGTGTAAATAGTCCACACACACAAGCAACTGCATCAGAACTGTACTATCCAACTGCTCGAGGCACTCTGCTTGAGGTTCTTCTAGACGCTTATACTTTGCTCGAGACTCCCTACTCGATGCTTTGCTCGATTCTCGTGTCTCAAGCAGCATCAAGCAACTCTCCAAACGCAATTCGTCAACTGCATTTATCCTGATTTCGTCTCAAAATCCAGTTATATCACTTAAATCTATATTTTTAAGCATCAATTCATCCCAAAAATAAATTTTTAACTCATCTTAGTCATATTAGGCTACCAAAACAACCTTAATTCGAAGATTAACATACAAAATCATGTTTTCCAAACTTTCTAAGGTTCATACATCAAATTCCATGAATTTGTGGTTAATTTCATGTTTCAGCTACTCTAGCAAGCACAATTAACGACATATGAGTGAGAAGAATGAATCTCTACCTCAAATTTGGTTGATTTAAGTCTAGATTGTCCAATCCCCTTTGCAAGCTCTTGTTTCCTCCTCAAACGCTCTCTCTCTCTTCGCGTACATGCATACACAACATCAAAATTAAGGGTTTCTCTCATATTTTCTCTATTTACACTTTTTTATTTTAATTCTTTAAAATATTAAAATTACTCTTATAGGGCCTCAACTCTAAATTGAGTCAAATTATTGTCAAAACACTTCGTTTGATGAGTACATTAATGTACTGATATTTCTTTTTTCAAATAATACCTCAAATACAAAGTCACCCGACCATATCACAAAAAATTCAAAATTAGCCTTTCAGGATTCCGACTCCAAATCGTGCCTACTCACAATGAAAACTCTCTATTCGACGCATACGTCGTCATACTAATATTCACATTTCTCGTGTGCATTCCATCAATGGCTATCTCCTAAAACTCCAAACACGAATCATTACATTAACCACACATGGTGTTACTTGCATTTTTTTTCTTTTTTTTATTTACCTTTGCCGGTTCTTGCTATAATCCTCCTGCCCCGTTCAACCCCCCACCTATCATTTCTCCTGTATGTCGATCATTCACCTCTTCAACCCCCATCACCTTCTAATGTTTCCTTTTACCCACTCCACTGTCGGCAGTTCCCTTCCCATCTTCTCCTATGCTCTTCTTCATTCCACTACCAGTTTTGGATGCCCCTATGATAAGAGCATGTATTTGATTGGTATTTTTCTAAGCCTGTACGTTGATGGAGTTATTAGGGATTGAGGTATTGGATTGTAACCTTATTTAGATCCATAGAGAAAAATGCAACTAAATTTATTAAATTTCAACTAAAATCGGTCCGTAAAGTAATAATAATTCAATATCAGGCTTCTACAATCTACATTCTCTTGTCGATTTTATAATCATGGCTCACGCAAGCTTGGAATATGAAGATTTCACATCAAGGCATCTCTCTTTTTCTGATGGGTGACAAGGTTCACTTCCAGAGGCCCATCTCTCTTCATGTAGTCAGGTCGCAGTACTGTAGTTTTCTTGCTAATATTCACAATGCTTTATAGATTTAAAGAGATTTTGAAATTTGAAACTATTTCCTTATAAAAAGTTCGATTTCGCACAAGAGCGTTTAAATCTAAACTGCTGTAATGTAATGATGAACTTATACTAGGTTATACACGCTCGCCCGGTGCACATTTGAGCATTCCGGGATCTTGTAAAAACATTTGCAATATACTCTTTATATTTTTTCCACGGGTTATTTTTTTTTAATATAAATAATTATTTTACACATACAACTCTAATTTTCCTCTTTAATTTACTTTTATTTTTATTAAAATATTATAAAACACATACAGACTTTTCACCTGATTCCAGCGATTGACTTCTTACCGGCATTGGCCCCGCGTTACCACACACACCTCCATCTTCCTCGTTGCTCCTCTCTGTGTTTCACCTCGTTGTCCCTCAACATGGCGCTGCTTCTAAGCACCAGTGCGTGGAACATGGCCACGGCCTTTGCAGGCTTCACCACCCCACCCACCTCAATCACCAAAGCCGACCAGCTCTCCGATAAGGTTGATTCAGTCAGAGAACTCCTAGCTGACCTATCATCAGTCGAGGACGCAGTGTGGCACGCTGTAGAGGCTGCAGTTCCGACCACAGCTCAAAGACCGGCAGCAAGAAAATAGAGCTATTGATTAAAACAAAGAGTAATACTCGAAATTACGTTACCAATGAATAATCATAACGAAAAATCACACCATCCACATCCATCACGGTTTCGTGACAATACCATTAGCTGATTACACATCATTTCTCTTAAAACAAAATATAAGGATTATCGATACTATTAATCGATTGCGGCAAGATCTGTTACTAAATCACTTGGAAAAACTAGACGAGATAATTTCAGTCACCAGAACTAACACAGGTTCTGAGTCATAAAGCAGAGAAAAGTCATCACCGCCAGAAATTGCCCACAAAACCATGCACAACCACCCCCCACTGAAGTGAATCCAACTCCACCTGATTTTATTCCTACACAAACCAACAGGGCCTAAGTAATATTTATTTACTTCCTAAGCCTAAAAATATTACAGGCTTCCAGCAAGCTTCCCACCAGTATCGACAGCTCCAATTGATTTGTTGCACTGTTGTGCAGATTCAACAGGCTTCATCAAGTACCTGCAACAAGGCAGATTCAATGTTAAAGCAATTTGAAGTACTAAAAAAATATCATATATATTAGACACCAAACTATATGCCAGATAAATATGTGCCTGGAAATATTGAAATATTTATTTTAACCTCCAAAATAGTGCAATCCCAGACACCAAACACCTCCTTCAACAGATGTGGATGTTTGTTTGAAATTATCATGAGATTTCAAAATCTGGTAGTGAATGGAGGATTCGGTGTAGAAGATTAAATGGTCCATTACCATGATAGTGAAAGGTTTTTTCAAGGAAAAATACTGCATGATGGTAGGATACTAAGAGATGTTCAGATATCCTAGTAGCATACTTGAGCCCCTAAATGGATCACGATTGACGATCCACAACCTAACCAACAACAATAGATCAAATTTGGAAAAGCCAAGAACTCAAGTAGCCTAATCATGCAAGCTAGACAGCTATTAACCTATGATCAGAAGAAAAAATTAGTTTGTAAATTTTGTCAATAAGTTGGAAATGATGTCGCCTTCGTGTTGGGCGGTAGCTTAGGAATGGTAGAATAGAACCTCATGTTTCTAAAAGCAATTTCTGCTTGCAGTGGCCAGATAGCATGCTGTCATTAATATGACATGAGGGGCCAGGGGCATATATATTTTCAGAGGAGAATCATATGCCTATTAAAGTTATCAATCCCATTTTATTAGAACTTACAGTAATACTGTTAAATTTTCACATGCTGACTTACCATTTATCATCCATGCTAATCACATCAAACAGGGCAAATGTAAAGGGAACTTGAAGGAAGTCAACAATTTATAAAACCAAAGTCAATTGTATGCAGTCCCCTGCCTATATTGGGACTATTGGTACTAGCTATTGTATTTGGTTATCAATGAACCTGAACATAGGTGGGAGAAGTAAAAGAAAAGGGAAGATGAGTGTTTATAAATGCTTTATATTTTCTGATAAAATGTTCTTTATATTCAAAATAAGTTGAAGCCTTATTTTCTCAAAAGAAAAAAATTATTACTCCAGCTAACGTGAACACAAATATTAGACTTTAGAGAGTTGTTTTTGTTGTTTATATGCAATCCATACTTTGTTATATGTAGGTGCAGAATAATTGATAAAAATTAAGGTAAACAGGATCACAAATTCACAATATTTGATAAAAATAACTGACATCAATTTAACAATCTCCTGCCACTGGATGATAGAAAGCGACTGCATCGTTCCAGTCCTCCCTATCAATTCCAAACCCATTTTTTTGTCTTATTAACAATCTTCAGAAAGCTATAGTTCTAATTCCCATTTCATCACCCCAATCGCATGAAAAGTAGAAACTATACTAGAATACTCTTTATGTTTAATTTTTTACAACACAATGCATGGGTGTCAGGTCAGGGCAAGGCAATATTCAGCAAAACTCACAAAGAAATAACTAGCGATCTTGACAAGTACGGAAGAGGGTACCATGAGACAGCTCACAACAAGCCCGCGCATTAGCAGTCAGGTGGGATGTAAGGCAAGCTGCAGTTATCATGTCGTGCAGTGGCAGAAGAGATTGTGTGCACCCCAGAACTCTCAGATTCCTGAAAATTGCAAAGTTACTATCAAGATCTCAAATAAAACAATACTAAATAAACAAGCTTTCAGATTCCTTAAAAAGCAAGATTAATATATATAGAAAATGGAAATTTTGTATCGTTTGAAATCAAACACAGCACAACATAGCTCTCACAAATTCATGAAAAACACAGAGTTGCAAGTAAGAAGAAGCAGGGGGGAAAACATTTAGTTTGAAGATGTAACAATAGAAATCAAACACTCTTAACACAGTAATACTTGATAAAAGTTCTTCCAGAATCCTGAAAACGCAGTAACAATTTAAAAAAAGCAATAACATATCTTTTGACTTGAAAATGTATGCTTTTGTTTTTTGAAAATGCATCATTTTGACTTGATATCAAACACTCACCAAAATAATACAGATAAAATCACTCTCCTAAAAGCCTGAATATCCCCAAGTTACTATTTAAGAAGCAAAAAATAGTACCATTTACTTTAGAATGTATCATTTAACATCAAACAATCAGCACAATAGCACTCAATAAAATCAAGCTCTCCCAAATTCCTGAAAATAAACAAAACATATCTTTAGACTTTAAAATGTATGATTTGGTATGGAAATGCCACGTAGCGATATAATACTTGATAAAACAATCTCTCCTAGATTTCGGAAAACCCCATAATAACTATTTGAAGAAAAAAAAAGTAAATTCTGATGTATGATTTGATTTGGAAATGCATCATTTCAAATCAGACACTCAACGTACTAATATTAAATCACGATTAAGAAGTGCAAAATCATTTTAATTTACTATGAAAATACGCCATTTGATATCAAAACACTCCACACAACAATACTCAATGACACCAATCTTCCCGGGTCCCTGAAATAAGCAAAGTGAAAAAAAAAGTGTATATTTTGATTTGAAAATGGAAAATGTATTATTTGAAATCAAACACTCAACACAAACAAACAAACAAACAAACAAAAACTAATATTTTATTTAGAAGAGGTATCACCTGAAATCGAACACTCAACGAAAACAAATGTAGCATTTGAAGTGGAAATGGATCAACAGATACCGAAAAAAAGTGACATTTCATTTAGAAAAAGGCAATAAGGCATCACATAAAATCCAACACTCAACACAACAAATGTAGCATTTGATGTGGAAATGTATACTTTGAAATCAAACACCAATACAAGCAAAATGCAACGTTTGATTTAGAAAATGAGTCATCAGCAATCGAACACCCAAACGCAATAATATTTAATTAATAAAATATTAAAAAATTCATCGAGGAAAACAACAATTCGATAAAAAAGAAAGAACAGAAACGGAGGCATCAGAGGTTGAGAGAAGCGGACGACCTCGGAGCGACGAAAGAGAAGGGGCGGGGCTGGAGCAGAGGGGAGGTGGCGGGCGGTGGACGAAGGCGAGGGAACTGCGGTGTCTGCCGGAGAGACTGAGCCCTAGCGGCGGAGACCAGCGACCTAGGGAACGATCCAGTACGCCAAGCCATTTTCGGTTCTCGCTAGGGGCCGTTTGTTACGGTTTCTGTATCTTGGATAGAGATGTGTTTTTAAAACTAGGAAAAAAAAACAAACGTGAAAAAATTTATTAGATTTATTTTTAAATTTAAATTTAAAAATAAATTTTAATTTTACGTGTTTTAAAAAAATTTATATTAAATTATTATGAAACACGAGTAAAAGTGCCGAAATTGGGAGGGCTTTATCGTGTGTATACCAGTATATGGTGGGCTTTAAATTTATTATAGTAACTAAGTTTGTATTCAAATTAAGTATTGTATCTCACGTAATACTTTTGATATTTAATGGTATATAGTTAGAGTAAATGTTAAATGCCAAAGATCTAGTTAAAACATAACTAAAACATTTAAAAAGTATTCATCATTATTACTATAGTATTTTTAGCAAATGTTAAATTTTTAACCTTTTTTTTTTTGGGGGCGGCGCTATGCAACGAGATAAAGAGATTTATGTTATCAAATTTTTTGAGTTTAAATATATGATCTATTTTAACTTAATGTAAAATTTATTTATTTTACATAATTAATTAAAACAAAATAATTAGTATAACATAAACATTATAAAACATAAAATATAACTTTTGCATCCTTAAATTAAAATTTCACCATACAATAGCTCTTTATGATTTATGTAAAAAATTTCAAATTGTATTTGCATACATTTCATAGGATGAAGTGAACTTTTGCAACAAAGTTATAAGGTCCTTCCGCCAACATTGTTGTAGTAGTAGCAAGGACAAGTTTAAATTTTTCCTTACCATAATTTGCTTTGGTGTTAATTAATGATTATGAATTATCAATTCATTTACTACAAAGAGTGGCATCGTAACCTCAGTTCAAATCTTCCTCTACTGTTCATCTTGCATGGAGATTTCAGTTGTATATTCAATTGAAATTTTCATATCATATCATTTTACTATTCTTTTTAAATTTTATTATTTCCTTTTATATGAATTTTCATTATACATTCATTTACGTGTACTACCGTGGGCAACACTATTCTAGTAAGTGTTTCTAATCAATTAGTTACTACTATAACAGTTAAAATGATTATTTTACGGTTATTACGGCTATTTTACTATTATAATAATAATAACAACTAGTTTCTCTAGCTATTATTTTCAATGAATATTTTAGGCATCTTCTATAGTTTGCTTAGAAATTTTTATTATTTAAAGAGTAATAAAAGAATTCATTTATAGGTAAAAGTTAAGTTTAAATTTTTGGTAAATTCGTGAGTTTTATATATGAGTAATGCTACTTGCAATCCTAAAAATAAAGGCTGTAATATAGTTTTTTTTTATATTTTTATCAAAATAACGTCATTTTAATTTAAAATTTATTCATCAAAATAATATCATTTTAATAAAAATACAAATATACTGTAATGTAGTCCTCATTTAAGGACTGCAAATAGAATTCTTTGTTATATAATACATGCATTACAGTAGTATTATGATAAAGATTAATTGTCTTGTTGGTCAAGTTACTAGTCTTTTATTTTCTTTTCTTTATTTATTTAATTTATACTTCATTTAGAAGTATTTCCTTTTCTTTTATTTTCATATTTAATTTATAGTTTATATCAATTAAGGTTAAATTAGTATTTTGCTTTAGTTTCCTCATTATAATAGGTTTTTAATTCCTAGTTACTAGCTTGCCTATAAATAGGTTTTGTCTTTGACAATTTATGTATTCAGATTATTGGCTATTGACAATTATAAACTCTCATATTAGAGGTTTATACTTATTTTTGGCTTTTCAATTAAATATTTAAATTGTTTGGGTATTTAGTTATCCTTCTCTAGATTATTATTAGATCCTAATCAAGGTCATCAACATATTAATTATCGATATACCTTTTTTTTATGTGATAACTCATTTGAATTATTAACTCTCAATTTTTAATTTAGTGGGTTATGATTTGCTCAGCACAAATGTCTAAAAAGTAAGAGAACATTTTCATTTTAATCTTATTTCTGGTGGACGAGATTCATAATATTAATAATAAAACTTAAAATTTAGATTCCATCAAACACAACCCGATATGTTAGCATAATAATGCTAAGACTAACGAGCCAACGGGCCAACTGCAAAAAAATATTTATCATCTTAATGATATGTCAAAACATATTTTTTAGTAATACAGCGGGACCAAACATTTGGTCTTAAAAAAAAATAACGGACATTCTTTTAATGGATTTGAGAAACTATCAACTAAATTGATGAAACTATATGTATTTAATGGAATTGTATTTTTGGTTAATTTAATTATGTAATTTTTAAAATAAAATTATCATGATACGATTGACACAGTTGACACCAGTCTTTCAAATATGATTTAAAAAAAAACTTAAGGATCCGTTTAGTATTATTTTAAAAAATAAAATTATTTTTGAAAATAATAAATTTGATAGATTTAAAAGTATTTATAAGTGTTAAAATTTTATTTGAATTTATAGTTTTTAAAAATAATTATATTTTAAAAAATAATATAGGATTACTAATAATATAATTTGTCCGCTGTAACATATAAAATAAAAACTCAAGTCCGATCTGCATTTTACATCTTCAGCCGCAACTTATAAAGCAAAATAATATAATATATATTTCTTATTTTGAAAAAAAAAAAAGACTAAAACTTTATGGCTATTTGAGACCAATGACAACCGACATCTATAAACGAACTCATTAATATAAGTTTTTTTTTCTTTTGACCAAACCGAGCCAATAAAAAAAAAATCTTATGAAATGGCGACATTTGGTTGCTCTAACTTCTATTAGTTGGGCAACATAACTGGAGAGCTCATCCTAGCCAAAAAACAAACACAAAAAAAGAGTACTTAAAAAACACTATATATCTCTCGTTAGCTCATCCTATTTTCTGTATTTAAATAAAGAAAAAAAAAACACACACACACACAAGCAACGCCTAAAGCGTTGAAACACCATTTTCACAAACCCCTCCACAATTTGAAAAAGGCACAGTAATCACACAGCGTGCTCAAAAATCAAAAGTAGTAAGTTCAATTTGAGAAAAAATAGCAATAAATTATAAAAGGTATATTTCATGAATTTTAGCAGAAACAATGTACTCAGCTACTGACCGAGTACTATAAATTTACAATATAATAGAAATGCAAAGAATTCAAATTTCACTTGCAAAAATTTATATCATGAATGACAGTGTTCCTCATAACATCTGAATGTATATTACAATATAGAAGAAACAATAGAAGCCAAGGATTCAAATTGCCTTGGCATAATTTATTGGCAGTCATGAAAACACTGCTCCACATAAGTTCTGAATGGAGATTAAAGCATAGAAGATACAACAAAAGCAAATGAATGAAATGATTCAAATTTCCTTTGCATTCTTTATTGGTTATCATGAAAGCACTGCTCCTCGAAAAATAAAAACAGATCCATATTAGATCCATCAAATGAGAGTTGGTTCAGAGAAAATATGTGTTGACGCATTTTAATAGCCTGTTGAATGTGTAAACTCTGCCGGACGACAGCTTCACTGGAACTGTCTTCCCCCTATAATGTAATAGTTTGTGAGTGTTGCTGTGATTGCCATTTGACCATAACCCGACCTCATGGAGATCTCCTTCTTTCCAGCAGATGTTGACTGTCACACTGCCTCGTGCTCTCAATCCTTTGACACACCCATTTGCCCATTTATCCCGAGGAAGAGCCGGAAGCAAGTAGAGATCCTTTATGGTGCTCTGGACAAGCATTTCTGATACTGCTGCTGCAAAACTGCACCAGCGAATTGCAATATTGGAACCTCTGGGGATGCTGAATTCAACGGTGATTTTTAAAATGGAATTTGTTTTGCACAAGGTTTTAAAATTATTGATGAACATTTTCCCACCAGGTAATGGGCTAGTTTTTATACCCCCATAAGGCATCTATTTTACACAATTATAAATTTCTCCAACTAGGAAAGGCTAAGGGCTAGAGAGGCGGGGAATAAAAGAAGGGAAACCAAAGCTGTAATAATCATAGGAAAGCCTCCCCTTACCCTCAATCCAAACTATATTTGAAGTTCTGGGAGGTTGGTGTTGAGTTCAGTTTTTAGACAGAATGACAGTGGATAAACATATAAATTGGTATATGGTTAGAAAATCTGTCTACATACCCGAAGTTCCCATCAATTTGGAAAGGAGGATGAGCAGTAAACAAGTTACTATAAAGCCCCCCTTCATAATCACCTTCATGGTCAGGATCCACCAAGATAATCAAATGCTTCACCATCCGATATGCATGCTCACTGTTCCTTAGACGAGCCCACAGAGCAGCCTTCCATGTGGTTGACCACCCTGGACCATCTTCTCCTGTTTTCCCATGAATCAAAATTTGAACATCACTATGAAAAAGCCTGCATAATATCACTTCAAAAAATGAAACTAAGAGTGGTAAGCTTCTCTGCAAATTAAACAAGTGGCATTCGGGCACAATAGAAACCTCTTTTATACAGTGAGTAGTTTGCAGCTTTACACAGGTCTGGATTCTTCTCAACAGTGATTGTGTGCCCTGGAAACAAACCAAATAGGTGTGATAGATGGCGATGATGCACGTCTGGGTCCTGAAAGTCTTGTGCCTGACATACGGGGTTTAAATAGAACTTTAGTTCAGTATATAAAATCAGCAATTACAGAGTTATGTCTTCAGAATGTGAAAAAACACAGGAAAACTTTCCTATACCCATTCCATAATGGAACCATCTCTTGCGATTTTGATTGGATAGAGACGAGGTTGAGCAGCAAGAACTTTTTGAACAAGATCATCATCGCCTTTTCCCAAAACCTGCTCAAAAGAAACTCGGTCATCCAAAGCACCCGGCAAATACAAGTTTAAGAAAATAAACTTTGCAGTAGAATACTCACCTCAGCAGCAGAAACAAGAGCAGAGAAAACCTCCCTAATAATCGCCATGTCCATGGTGGTTGAATAGCTTACACTAGCAGACCTACCATCTGGTGCAGTAAACATGTGCTCTGGAGAAGTTGATGGGTTTGTTTCTACATATCCTCCTTGGCCTTCAATCAACCAGTCTAACAAAAAGGATGCACATCCTTTCAACAATGGATATGCTTTACTTTCCAGGAAACCCTGTCATTCAGAGCTTTTATCAAAATGTCAATCTACTAGGACATTTTTGAGTAGTGTCACAAGTTGAAACCATACTGAAACCATAAACACTCCACAAGTTCAGGCAACAAAGAAAATTACTGGAATCAAGCATTTCATCCTTGAGCAATTCTTGGGGGATTTGAGAATAAAATCATAAATCAACAAAACTTCATTACTTACATGTTCTGAAAGAGTTCAAAGAGCAAGCCAGATTACTTTTTTTTTAGAGTATACAACTCCATAATTCATTCAAAGTCTATTATTATATGTCCCTAAAGAGACAAAACGACCAATCCCATGGATAAATCATTTTTCTGTAAATAAAGATGCACAAGTGAAATGAGGACGGAATGCTCAAAGGCTTCTCATAGGCAAGGTGAAGTGAAATGTCCATGCCTCAATAGTAATCACCTCAGGTCATCCTTCATATTATCAATAAGAACATGACCTAAACTACAAAACATGGATCCAGAGGGAGACATAGGCTAAGCAAAACATATAGTCCAATTAGCTTGTTCCAAAATCATAAGCATGGGGACTCTTAAAAAACAAGGCAAAGGAAGATGCTAATTATTCCACATTTCAGATATCGTTCCTGCCTTTTTTCCTTATCTGTTACAAAGGATACATAAGGCCTGTGGAATGGAAAAGGGGGGAAATACATGTACTTGCCACCCAGGAAACAGGGATTCAAACCATAGACCTCCACAAAGGGAGAATGAAGATCATACCAACTAGCTAATGTTCATTAGCAACTGTCCTAAATATCACTCTCTACATCTCTATCTTACATTTATTTTTAAAATTACAACTCTGTGTCTGACTTTTGATTGAAGACAA
Source organism: Taxillus chinensis (assembly GCA_023512835.1). Taxonomy (NCBI): domain Eukaryota; kingdom Viridiplantae; phylum Streptophyta; class Magnoliopsida; order Santalales; family Loranthaceae; genus Taxillus; species Taxillus chinensis. Next base: position 9,676,344 of record CM042089.1, read on the forward strand.
TTTTTTTAGCATTACATGTAACTTATTATAAACACTATAATGTAATTTAGAGATATCATTTATTTGAAAAATTACAACTCTATGTCTGACCTTTGGTTTGTAGACAAAGTTTCTAGCATTAGACATAGTTTCTTAACAGTATATTGTAAATTAGAGATATCATCTGTTTAAATATATCAAACATGCATGTTAAATGAGTAATGATGAGAATCATGTTAAAATGCCCCGAGAGCACTAATTTTATCTGTTTGATCTTTGCGTTTGCCTAACCACGATCAAAAATAGAGTCCAATCCAACATTGGGGAAGGAGACCTAGCAGGCAAATCCCCCAATTCAAACTTCCATTTATGATAAGAAAATATTATTTATGTGGCATAATCAGTTGAAGAAGGGAAAAGAACAATCAACAAATAATTTGAAGTCTCACTTTGTCCAGGGTGTAGGCATAATGTTCCCATAGATGAGTGCAAATCCATGCCCCACCCATTGGCCATAGAGCCCACACAGCCTGACCACGATCAGGAGATGTTTTTGCCCATATGTCAGACACTTGATGTACAACCCAGCCATTAGCTTCATAGTTCACCTGTAACATTCTGTCAATAGGAGAAGCTGGGCTTGGACAATGTAAAGGGTTCAGGAAAAACAATGAAAAGGTAAACGACCGGCAATTAAATAAATAAAAGCAAACAATGATCCAAATTTTATAAATGATAAAAGAAATTACATATAACATCCGTACCATAATTAAATTGATGGTGGAGGAACAGAGAAAAAGGCTTTTAGCCCAGAAAGGATTGAAGATGTACAGCGGAAAGGAAAATAAGGTTCTTACTTTTGCAGTTTTACTCCCATTGATTGACAAAGACGCAGTGTAATCAAATAGGGGCTCCTGGCACTCGCTTAGGTTACAAGGAAGGGAAAGCCAATAATTCATTTGAAGATTAATGTTCAAGTGTTGAGCACCACTAAAGAAAAGGAAAAAATCAAATCAAATCACATTATTGTCCAGAAAAGCTAGTGTTTGTTGTAATAAATAGGAAAACATGCTAGGAAGGAAACTAATAAGCACAATAAAAACATGAGGCCAAAGCAAAAAACACAAGAATGGCACAGCACAGTTACTACCTGATATAAATATTCATTTGAGACTAAGTACTCTAATCTCTGTATATTTTTAAAATAAAAAAAATCCATGGACTAATGTATAATTGGGCAAATGTTGCCTCATTCATCTAGTATTGAAGAACAAAGATCCAATCAGTTAATTAGACCCACAACTAAAATACAGAATCATTCAACTTTAACAATGCTCACCTACAAGCCAGGTTTATAAAATCTAAGTACAACAAATAATGACTTTTATCCTCAATGGATCAGCAGTAAAGTGCAGCCATTAGTCCTCTTTTCTCTGTTGCCCTTTACACGTTTACATGAAGTGTTCAGCTGGTGCAATCATGTTTCTCTGCTCAATTAATTATTTTCTCCTCCCATAATCGAACTTTTTAAAGTTCACCACATCAGTCACATATAGTTTGTCAACCATATAGCCATTATAGATTCTGAATCTTGTTTCTGACAGTAATGTTATGAAGAATGATATGATTTCGGTGTATACTTCTATCTACTTGTACATTTTAATTATCAGATTATAAAATATCACAGTAAAACTCATTATCATTCTTTGTGTTTCAAAATCAAGCATGTGAATATTTCTGTGAGAATACAATTTGACACAGTATGACAAGATGCAACTTAAATGGGTGCAAAAGCATAACTAAATTGGCCTGTATAAACGATAGAAGAAAATACGACAGTTAAGAATATTTTAAGTTAAAAAAAATGAACATACTCCCATGGTGGATTGATTTTGTTGTTCCATATCCCTTGTAAATTTGCTACCTGAGTTCCAGGCCGCGAACAAGAAATAAGCAAATATCGACCATACTGGAACAATAGTTCTACCAATGAAGGATCTTCATCAGTTTGAAAAGATTTCACCCTATCAGCCGTTGGGAGAGTGGCATCTCCATTTCCTTTCACATGTAGTTTTCCAATATCAGGGGGGAATTTTTCCATCTCTAAATACCCATCTCTGAGCACACCACCCTTGGTCTTGGAGCTTTTAGAAAGCTGTAATGAAACACGTTGAAAAAGTTTCTGATAATCATCCACATGACGAGTGTAGAGATCAGAATATGACAACTTTCCTACTGACTTTAATGTATCGAAACACTGCAAAGTTGGATCTTTTTTAGAATCCAAAGGCCTAGTGAAAGGCCCATCAAATGAAGATGCTGCCACTAGAAGCAAGATGGCCCAATCTGAACCTTCAACCTTCAACTTATTATCATCCAAAACAAGTATTTTTCCTTGGCCATTACTAATCTGTACATCAAGAACTGCAGAAAACCGGATTCCCTTTGGATCATCATTTGCGCTTGTTGGTGGAGTCCTTCTACCGGGACAACCTCCTTCCATGAGAATTTGAGTATTGTTCTTTATTTGTAAATTGTGTTTTAACTTGCTGTCTAGATATACAATGAAGGAGAGAGACCCAGGCTTGCTCGCTGATATTTTTGTCGCAATCACTTGATCTGGACTAGAAGCAAAGTGCTCCCTTGTGAATTCAACATCTCCTACAGAATATTTTATATTTACTGTTGCGGTATCCAAATCAAGCTCTCTCTTGTAAGTCTCTTTACTATACGCAGCATGGGAATCATCAAATTCTAGCTTTATATCACCCAGAAGCTGGTAAACCTTCAAAATCACAAAATACAGGTGTATTTGTCAAAACGAGAGCTAGAAGCATGCCTTGAAAATGATTTCTATTCACATCAGAGCTCATAAACTTCTTCTGGTAAGATGGTAAATGATAATTACCACCTAATGCAAGTTCTGTGCCAAAAAAAATGCCTCATTTTTATAGGGTAATCCTTGCTTCGCTCACATTGTAGAAAATAACCAAACTAGCTACCGAAGACAACCATCACACTATGAAATCCCAAATTTTTGTGTTCCTTTGGCCTACCACGCGGCAATTACGTGCTAAAATGAATACATATATATAATGCCATATGTAGAAATATGTGTGTGTGTATGTGTATGACAATTTATTATATGGGAGATAGCATACATCAGAAGGATCTGCTGACAGCTTGACCGCTGCTTCAGTGGCTTCCGGATATTTTCCAGCATCCACGAGTTTTCTGACCTCTGATAGCGCCGTGGGAGCATCTGGGTTTGTATAATTCCCAGGAGTTCCCGTCCAAAGAGTATCCTCTGCAACCAAATCCAAGCATCATCATTGAAACCCATTGCCGAGGAACAAATTCTCGGCGCATAGAAACTAGAAAATGGCGCCAAGTTGGGAACTTTACCGTTGAGCTGGAGGGTCTCGGATGCGACGACGCCCCAAACCATGGCGCCGAGACGGCCATTGCCGATGGGAGCAGCGTCGGTCCAGTGCGGGGCGGGCCCGGAAAAGGTGACCTTGAGCGGACTCGGAGCCTCTTCCTCGGCCGCGTGGCCGCGGACTGGGCGGGGTCTCCACCAGTCCCTCTGTGGGTGGCTCCGCACCAGAACCCACTCTTCGTCGCCCTCCATTTTTATGTTTTTTTTTTTTTTGTTTTTTTGGGACAATGTCGCCACGAATCCGCGAAGAAAATAAGACCGGAGAAACGACCAGCCGGAGCGTTGGGGTTGTGTCGGTGGACGGTTTAGGTATTATCGAACGGAGGACACGGGTCGGGACAAGTGGCAGGAGGGAGTAAGAAGTAAGTAAACAAAATAAGGCGCCGCCAATCAACCCGTAATTTTTATATTAAAATAAAATAATTTTCACTTATTATTTTTATGGCACTAAATTTTCTCTCTTTTCCTTTTTATTATTATTGAGAATCATAAAGGATCGTATTTTATTTCTGTATTTTGTGTGTTAAATTTTAATTTAAAATAATGTATATTTAGTTGAAGAGATAATTTATTTTAATTAATATATATGTTTTTAAAAAAATAAATTTTATATGTGTGTGTGTGTGTGTTGAATTTATGTAATATAAAAAATAAAAAATTAGTTAAATTTCCTGTTAAAATTAAATTTACATTTGAAAAATTAAAATTATTTAGAATTATTTCCATTTTAAAAATCATAGCGTTATGTCTCATGACAATTAAAATCAATCCCCATTATTATTGCCGAATTTAAATTCTTACTTTTTAAAATATAAATTTAATAAAATTATCTCATATTTCTTTCTTTGTACGTAAATAGCTTTTGACCACGAACAAATAAAAAAAATAATATTTTATTGAAACTATTTAGTAATATGCTATTATTTTTAAAAATATAATTATTTTTAAAAATAATAAATTCACTAATTTAAAATTTTTTATAATTGTAGTTTTTTAAAAAATAGTAAAACCAAGCCAAGTGTAAATTTTGTGTTTGACTTAATAATTTAAGCTGGCCAATATGTCTATGACTACTTTTGTGAGATCATTTTAAAAAACCCATAAAAACAGAAGGAAAACAAAAAACAAAGAGGTAGTATAGGATAACAGAGGGAAACAAGCAATAAAATATGTTTTTTTCTCTTACGTATCCTGTTCTTTGTTCTCCTTTCTATCCTTCCTTTACGTAGCAAACGTGTTCACGAAATATATATAAATTGCGTAATTTTCAAGTTTTGATAAAATGGGATTGACATTTTATATATATATATATATATATAAAAAAGTTTAATACCGTTAAATTTTGATTCAGATTAAAAAAATTTATGATAAAAAATTAATATCATATCCTCAACTCATATATATATAACCTCAAACAATATCCAACGTCATATGTAGCAATAAAACGTTATTATCATATGTTGCTGCCCTTTCTATCTTTTTTTAGGATTAAATGTATTCACAGTGCGAATCAATATTTTAAATTATATTAAATCAAATGTATTCACAGCGCGAATCCATATTGTGAAATTTTCAAGCTCCAAAACTGATATCTTATATATATATATATATATATATATATATATATATATATATATATATATATTATATCCTAGAATTTTGCCAAAAGACTAACCGTTTTTTTTTTGTTATGTGAAAATAACCATATTTGTAATGCATACAAAACATTTCATTTACACTATGGGTATACAAAATTAAGTCAAACCCAAATTTTATAGTTTGCATAGTCAAGGGACTCTTACTTTTGAATTATGTTTTTCCATTACATGTTATTTGTTATATTTTTTTATTACAAAATCAAATATCTCATTTCATTTTAAAAACAAAACAAAACAAAACTACAATACAAACAATAATGATAAATTGTATGTACATGTAAAACTTCATGTTATTTAAAAAACTAATAGTCTATCGATTAAAGTAGTTAAATAACATGCAGGATATATTTGATCACTTGTTATTTAACCACTTTAAAGTATACTTTATGATTATTTAAAAAAATAATAACATCTGTAAATATGTACAATTTATGTTTTTAAAAAATTATTTTAATGTTCAAAATAAAATATTTGATTTTGTGACAGAAGACGTCCAAGCCTATAAAACCTTTACCACTTTACAACCTATCTCATTTATGAATGGGGAAGAAGATGAATATATATATATATATATATATATATATATATATATATATATATATAATATATATATATATATATAAACTTAAGTCCAACTGTCCAAGCCTGTAAATAGCCCACAAGACCACATGGGACTTTATAGTAAAATGCATTAAATATTAACAATGTCCGACCCGTTGTGTCGTACGTTGCCATTTAACCCTCCTCAACTATTTACGAGGAACCACAGGAAAGTCAAAGTCATATGACCATTTCACAGACCTTGTTTCATGGTACGAATTGTTCGCGTCATTGGGGAGGTAACTCACCCAAACATGGGCCCCCATCCTCCAATTCACCACGCTATGTTCCACGTCCCTACTCAACCGCCACGTCACCGGTTGACCGTACTCATCTCCCGCAAAAACAAGACCGCCGGTTTTCGTGAACGCTCTGTTGGCCCCAGCGCATGGCCTTCGAAAACCGGTCCCCGGTTCACCATCATCTCCTCCTCCTCCTCCTCCACTGGACGCCTTCCACGTGGCCACCTCAGCCCCACTCGCACCACCGTACAGAGTGGCGTCGAAAACGGCGGCGTTTCCCTCTGCTTCCTGGTCCCACCTCCAATTCCTCGTCCGCGTTTTAGTCGCCGTCCTCGCCGTGGCCTTCACCGCCGGGAGTTTCGATTTCCCGAATCTGCCCCTGACAACCCTCTGCGTCTCCACCTCCCTTCCCGCATTGTCCGTGGATCGCCCCAGGCTCAGACCCGAAACGTAGGCCGACCCGATTTCCGGTCCTACCCAAACCCGGACCCTTGAAGGGTAGTATCTCTCCTCACCGTACTCCGTAGACTCGTCACAGCTGCTGAATCCCAGCTTTGCCACGTGGAAGCGTAGATTATCGACACGTGCCGTCAACTGAACGTGGCCGTCGTAGGATTGAACCGAATATTCCAACTGTATCACGGCCTCGAGCTGTTGGTGCGCCAGGGCGTATTTTAGGGCAGACCCCTTCGCGCCACAGATGGGGAACCCGAACCCATTTCTGTCGCCGCCTTTCATGGACAACACCGGCGCATACCCTCTCATCACCCACAGCCCATTGGCGGCGTAGGCGAATCCGAGACTGTGATCAGTAACAGCAGCAGCTGGGACTAGCGACCCTAGCCCTGCGCTCACGTTCCTTAAAATGAACCACTTGACTAACATGTACCCGATGGTGCGCATGAAGCACAGCTCCGCGTCCACTCCCGCTGAAACCAGGAAGGCTCGCAGCACGGGCTCGTGCCCGCACGACAACGCTGCTAGGTTTGGGGCCAGGACGGCTTTGAAGTAGAAGGAGCCGACCTCACTGGGAGCGTCGCACGCGCACAGCCAAAACAGGCGCGTGAGGAACACGAGATTGAAGAAGGTACCGAATGAGCCTGGCGGGTACGACGAGTCCGTGATCCACGAAACAGGGTCTACTCGGAGCTTCGGCGGTGGCCGACCGCCGCTGGCGCTATCGTGCGCGGTGGGGGAACGGGATATGGTTTCTTGGAGGAGCTGCTGCACGAGGGGAACGAAGGGCTTGTCGGAGAAGAGCGGACAGGCGTCTGAAACCCAGAGATTATTTTCCACTTCGTCGAAGCCTCGCAAGCAAACAGAGAAGGTCACCCACTGGTGGTCCGAGTTGGACTCGGCAGTCCTCTGAGCTGTGAGTTGAATGGACTGCGTTGGGTTGCCTCCAGTCGATTTGGAGCTCGCGAGTTCGTAAACGAGTGGGGGGCCTGACTCGGACCAGTTGTCCGAGTTGGTGAGTTGGCATATCCACGACCAAACATCCATTTGGAGAAAAGGGGTTGGTTTTGTTATGGGTTTCGGGTCTGTGAAAAGCGCTGATGCAGCTTTATGGGTTTAGGGTGCAGCGTTTCAGGGAGAGAACGAGCGATGGGAGGTTGGTTAACTTGGACCCAACACCGACCAGGTATAGGTATCGAGAAACGTACGGTTGTAAGGGCGCGCTTATCTAATCTACGACACTAGTCACGGTGGCTTTAAGTGGATCGATCGTGTCTCGAGTGTATACTACATAAAATGATGGGTTTGGGTTGGTTTCATTAAATGCAGCAGCTTTCGTTCTCATGTTGTGTTTTGCGGGCAGAGAGTCAGGGTGAGGAAGCGTCAAGCGGGCCTGAATTCCACCGCCGGGGCGGTAATTAATGTTGCGGTTGGATGGAGTCGATCTGTGTGGTTTTCAGCCGCAGTACACGTTACATCAGAAAGGAGGCGGCATCGGTGAATTGGCGTGGAGCATTCTTTGGCCAGTTGTGCTGACTTGGAATTGTCCGGTTTTAATTATTAATATTATTTAGTTTGATTTTTGAGCGTGTGTTTATCTTTTATGAGTTGCTGTGCAGGTATTATGGGATTTTTGCATCTTCAATGAAATAAGTTATATTATTATTTTTTGTCACGTTTTGGTGTGCTTCCGAATCATTGATCATGCTTCACTCTCGAGCAAGGGCTTGTTCAACAGATGCTACTCGAGTTTGCTCAAACTTGAGGCTCAAACAAGTCTTGATTAGGGATCGAGCACGCTGCTCCAGCATCGAGCAAGCTTCAAGCACGCTGCTCCAGCATCGAGCAAGCTTCAAGCACGCCTCGAGCAGGCATTGAGTAAGCCTTAATTATTTCTCCCACGACTAGATTTTCAGGTTTCTGGATTCTGGCAACTATAATTTCCAACAAAAACTTCAAACGGCCATAATTTTGAACACAATGATCCGATTTATGCTCATTTTTTTATTTGTATATATCAACGAGAGCTGCATTGTCCAACCTCTCATTGAGAGTTTGCTGCTCTTGGATTTCCAAAAAATGCACTATTTCGCCTTCAAATCCTATTTTTTTAGCTATACTTTCTATCTCCACATGTCCAGATCCACGGCTCAAGGCTCTTTCCTCCCTCCCCCGCTATTTTTCTCTATTATCTCATATGTGGTGCACTGCGTTTTGAGTTTTACGTATTTTTGCTAACATAGCAATTGCCACATCAACGGGGGATGCAAAGAAAACATAATACCAGTTGCAAATATTATTTTTTTAAATAAATATTTTTAGTACAATTGAGATATCCATATATACTTGGTATTGTCATGTCACATCACTACTAAGTCAGTTTTTGTGCCGCATATTCTCAATGATGGCAATGAGATGAGTCGGGATAGGATAGTGGGTGATCTGAGGTTGTCCTTGATGTGTTCGGGCCGCGGCGGAGCAGGGCTAATGAGTACGACAGGTCCAGGCGTTTAAGTTATAAATGCTTTGTTTCTAAAATGCAAGGATTGTATTTTTGCCAAATCATGATTTTAACCGCTTCGAAAATGAACGACCAAGGTTTTTGCTATTAAACCAAATATACACCTAAAACAAAATTTATTTTTTACATCGTAGTTTGAAAACTAGAATAAAATTTTATAACATTTTATTTTAAATTCCATATTGGTTTGAAAATCAAACAAGCCCTTATACAACAATGCGAGATGTCAACCATGAGCTTATGGTGTTGGAAATTTGAATCAACATTTTAATGAGCGGAATGATTTAGATATTACAAAAATAAAAAGAAAAACACTTTCATGTTATGTGTAATTTTACATTTTGATGTAAAAAAATGTTTTTTAAAAAAAAAAAACATAACAAGAAAGTGTGAATCCTATAGTTATTTTTTTATCCACTATAACATATATTAAACATAAAGGTATAGATTTTTAGAATGATTCACTTACGCAACATTTCAACCAGAAGAAAAAGCAAAACTTCAAGATCTCTCTAAATGATTATTATGCGACTTTAAATATCAAATATTATATTTTTTAAATTATCAAAATATTATTGCCAAATAGTTTAACATTACACCTTTCTAAGAGCATGCAATATGACATTTTAAAATTAGTTATTTAAAATAGTAAAATATTTCTCTTTTATTTTAATAACATATTTTACTAAAGTATACTTTTAAATTTTTCTATTTTAAACACATATAAATTAAATATTACTTTGTAAATATTTATTTATTTTAAAAATCAAAAAAAGTAAATATGTGAAGAGAAAATAAATAGAAAAATAGATATAGTGAAAGAAGATATAATATTTTAATAAATAAATAGTTGATAGGACTACGTTAAACTCACTCTTAAAAAAATAATAATAGATATTATGAAAAGTATAGTTTTTAAATGTGTTTACTAATTAAACTAGCTTTTCATATTAATACATATAAATAAGATTCCATTGATAAATATAAAATATAATCGTAAGAGAAATGTACTCTCACATATAACATGCGGCATTTGTATTGATTTTATTATCATTCAAATTGTGATTTGGTTAAAACCACAATAGGATAAGGCTTTTACATTTCTAATTGTAATCACGTGATTCATTTTCATAGACGAATTATTCGGTAAAAAAATTGAGTAAGACAACCACTTTCACGTTGGATGATTCTTTATTTTGTATCAGGATATTTTACAATTTCAAGTCTAATATACTATCTCATTAGATCTTAATTTATATTTAAATATTGTTTTTTATTTTATTTTAAATTGTCTATCTATTTGTTAACATATACCATGAGAAAATAAATTATATAATATTATTTGAAAAATTAACAATTACTTTTAAATGATGAAGAGTAATCATAATGATCTTTAAAAAATTTATGGAACTGAATAATAAGAACATTAATTGTATACTCTTTATGTGTATTTTTTTGTTGGCTTTGAGTGAATGTTTAACAAAAAAAAAAACTACACTTTTTATATTTTATGTTTTAATGAAATATTTAACAAAATAAATAGTACTCAACTAAATTTAACTCAATACTATTTATTCTCTCTTTTTCAAAATATGAAAAATTAATAAAAATAATTATTTAATATGTTATAAGTTAGAACCATTTTTAGAGGTTTGACTATCTATTTGTGTGGGAAATTGATAGTTTGTTAGAGATGTCCTTTACCACAAACCAAATACCCACGGTAACAAATTAAACATGCACTATTCAACCTCATTTGATCAAAAATAATTGACATAATTCCTATATATATTCGTAACTTAGAGATATTTTTGTATTTTCATTTCATGTATCTTTATTTATTTGGAGTTGTACTTTAAATATTATTTTTTAAAAAATGCTTATACTTTTGATTTCATGGTTGAAATCATGACTAACTAAAACAAACAAAATTTTTAAAAGTTGATCTATATAAATTTTTAAAATTGGTGGGCTCATGCCATGGAGTGAAAGAGCCAGAATAAAATTTAAAAAAACAAAATTGTTCTCACAAAAAAAAAAACTTTAAAAACAAAAGCAGCTCGAATTTGTTTTCAAAAAGTGTATTGTTTATTCAATTAAATATTTGAATCATTGTTTGAATTTAATGTACCAAACATGAGTTTTCTCGTGTGAGACCCACGATATTTTGGTTTCAAATCCATAATCATGGCAAAATAACGTTATTCCAAACAATACATGAAAGTTCTTGTCAATATTGGGTCTTAAAGTACAAATTATTGTCACCAGACCCTTATCTCCAATCATCTAAGATTTAGAGAGCAACCTAATCAAATGTCATTTTTCATAATCTGAAATATCTTTTTGAAAATTAATATAACATCAATAGTTTGGAACAATAAGTACAGTTTGTTGTGTCTTAACCATAACTTTATATACTCTCTATATAATCAGATGGTTTTCTTTTATTATTCAATTCCCTGTTTTTTTTATTCCCAGATACTTTGACATCAATTGAATTAAAATTGAATAAGTTACGAATGATTATCAAACAAAAAATTACGTTGTACAGTTGACCTCCAATTGGGTTTTTGATTATATTTACATCTGTTTATCTAAATCAAATTATTCCAATTTTAGCATTAGGCATATAACCAACTTAAATACGAGCACGATACCAAATTCAAATCAATCTAAGTTTTATAGCAAAATGTATACTTTTTTGAAGCTGCTTACATAATCTGTAATGTTTATACGATTTTAGTTTTATTTTCTTTTATTTGTGCTTATTTGTCAGACAATTTTCTTCACTCCAATTTATGTACTTTTAATTTAAGTGGTAGAGCATGAAATATAATAATAATGTGGTGCGAGGCCCATATGGATTTGAAAATGCAACTCGGGCATGGACTACTGCTTGATTTATTTGTTTACAAGCAATAATTACTTTTCATTAAACTTTTTAATTTTGTACGTAATCGAACTTAGTTAAATGTGTTGTTATCCTAATTTTACCATCTATCATCTAAAAATATTTGGGATGACAAAAATACGTACTTGCTTGTGGTGTTGTCCCCGCCTATTATTAGTTATTAATCAATAAATTAATTTAGAAAGTAATATGTATATGAAAAAAAATATCAAAAAGCAAATTTATACATTCAACCGATACAAAATGAGGTTGACATGCAGTATTATGACATAATATAGTGTTGTTATCTTATACATTTGACAAATATATGATTACCATATTTAATTTTTATACTCAAATTTAAAAATAAAATAACACCGATAATGATACCATTATATATATAAGTTGTTTTTTTTGTTTAAATACAATAAGGGAACGCATCATACATATCTAAATCAACTAGATATATAGAAAAACGAACCACTTTATGCTAAAATACAAATTAATAAATAGCACAACTAATCAAAAGAAAACAAAAAAGTTTACCATTGCTCAAATAGATTATTATGAAACTAAATGCATCTATATATATATTTATATAAATGTCATTGTTTTTGTTCAGTGATATATTGAGAATGTTATTGTCTTTTATATATAATTACATAAGGTGAAATTTTCAAAAACAATATTCCTAGTACACTTTTAATAGTATGTCTCCTTCATATTTTATCTTTTCCACATCACATATAGTGTCTATTGTATTTTGTAGGATTCGCCAACATAGGCTATCATTGATATTTTTTATATGCATCAACATGCCAGTAAAAAACATAAAAAATAATATATGCAGTGAACAGTATTAAACAATATCAACTATAGTGTAAATATTTTTTTGGTTGATTTTCATCCTGACAATGCGAATTGATCACTAGAGAGTAGACTTTGGAAAGGATATCTCATACAACAACTTACTGGGAAAAAAGGTATTAACAACATTTGTGGGAAAATGTTCATAAATATTGCTTGCATGCATAATAATTTTTGTAATAAAATAACATCAAGTTCAATAATGTTCATATGTTTACAAAACAATTGCATTTATTTGTTTATCAATGTCATGTAAAATTTATTTTTTCTAAAATTTACCTATATGTCATATTAAATTCCAAGCTATACTGTAAATGGTAAAACTATTAGTTTAATTTAATATAAAAACTTTTCACTTTGTCACTAGATATATTAATATTTATTATTATTATTAGCAATACTAATTGGTAATGTTATATTATTTACATTTATTACTGATGATAATAGTTTAAGTCATAGAAACACTTTCAATAATTTATTATAATTCCAAGGAAGTATTGACAAAAACTATTGTTTTATATTTTTTAAAAATATATTATTGAAAAATTAAGAAGAATGTCAACAAAAAACTAATTTAATGAAAAACTTTATTAAAAAATTTAAAAATACGACATATATATATCTTACATCCAAAAGTTAACCCATCTCATTTATTATTTAATCATATTTTTAGTTTTTTTAACAATAAAAATTATTTTCACAAACTTTAATAATGTAGCCAAAAACATAAATAAATTACATATATAATAAAATAAACAAAACATTCTTCAAGTATAAATGAACTATATGACTATACAAAAATAGTTTCAAATGATTTATATTTGTCTCGAAGGTTAAATATAAAAGTGATGTTGTGATGATCATTTTATAATTTGTTAATTCATAAATAAAAGAAAAGCAGAAGTAATAATTTAAAATTGGTGTTATTTTTGGTTGAAAGAAATCATGTCATGATACATATCATCTGTCAATTATATTAATTATTAAATTAAAAAAATAATACGTGCAAATTACTCGTAGTATTACTGTGAAATGATGGTCGATATGAGTAATTATGATTTATTTGTTTTTTTTTCTTTCCTGATCAATGATATGATATGTTGTTTTGTGATTCTATTTACATTACTCGTCATTCGTCAAATAAAGTCAACAAAGCTTTGCAATATCATTTGAAACAAAAAACAAAAAAAACAAAAGCCGCCTAATTCCTAACAGACCCCCCCCACGGACAGAGCGACCCGACCGCAGCAAGTTCACGAAACCTTCTCCCTCTCATCAATCATCTCCCCGGATCGAGAAATGAGTTTCGATTCGTCTCGCTCCTCCTCTGCGAAGAGAAGCTTCAACTCTCTCCCTTCGAATGTCACTGGCAATAACAAGAGGAACAAGACGAACCAGACAACCCTAGGCATGGCCTGGGGCGCTAACTCTCGCTCATCGTCTCGTTCCTCTCTCAGCTCTGCTCCATTCTCCGATTTCGGAAGGTATCCATCTTTTTTTTTTTTCCCTTTGTTGTCATTTTGTTTAACAGCGAGGATGGATCCAGGAATCCCAGAAGTTTGGGGAGATATAAACTGTATAACTCACCTCTAGAAATTGTTATCTGTGTTAGCACTTAGCACCATCTAACTCGCTTTGATAAAAGCATAGAAATATGCCCACCAAATCCTGCTATAACAATGTCAGATAACTTTTTTAAATCATATAAGTCATTTAATCGCAAACACTTTATCACATTAATAATTAATTTTAATTGTGTGTGTATATATATATATATATATATATATATATATATATATATATATATATATATTATAGAGCTACAATTAAAATTTACAATGTTAATATATATCTGTATTATAATTTTTTCTAAAATGAGGTGGGTGGTTCTCTTTCATTATCTCATTTGATTGGATTAATGCTACTAGAGATGGTTTACTACAATTAACTTTATTGGCTATAATATAATATAAAATTATTTTATATTTTCTCCTACCCTATAAAATGCGCAAAAGTTGGATGCAATTTATTAATTTTAAATAATAAGATTACTCATACCAAAGATTATTGCTACCATAATACTAATACTGTTATGCTGTATTTGTGAGGTGGGATAAAGGAGAGGATAGTATGTGTTAGATTTGTTGCTGTCATCAAGGTTGTTTGGTAGGGGATAGGAAACAGAAATACATAGCTATTTATGGGCCGTTTGGTTACCTATTTTGAAAAACAAAATCCCGCCGATAAATCATGCTTGGTATACCTGTTTTCTGAATAAAGTGATACTTTATTTAAATTCTTATTTGAATAAAGTAGCTATTTTTTGATAATATTTTAAAGCTGTTTTTGAAAAATCCTTTAGTTGTTTTATGTTTTTAAATTTAAACTCAAATATTTAATAACTCAATTTAATTATTTATTTTCCTCTTTTGTTTATTTTATTACTTGAGTCCATATATATATATTAATAATTTTTGTAAGATTCAGTTTTAAAAAAACTCTTTTTAAATATAATTTGAGTCCATACTCTTTTTTTTGTTATCATTTTTTTTTTTTTACAAAATAAGGATTCAAATTCCAATTTCAATGAAATTTTAAATCATGAAACCAAAACACATAACCAGAAACATGTACCAATTACCCCCTTTGTTTCCAACAGAGTGTGTGAAAAGAAGTCCTAACATATCCCAATATATTACTTAATCCTATCACCTATCAAGCGATAACATAGTATTAATTATTTTCTATCAAATCCCATCATTTTTAATACCACTGTAAATACTTTACTATTCAATTGTATTCATCCCACCAAATGCAACATTAACTAATAATATCTCTTTATCTTATGTTGAACATAAATACACCCTATAATGATGACCTAGCAATAAACATTAGGATTGAATCATTGATACTAGGAAATATGGTTGGAAGAATGTCGATATTTTAGCTACCCGGTCAAATAAAACATTATCAGGGTTGGATTATTCTAATAGTAGAAATGGGATAAAATTTTGGCCAGGGTCCATCCATACTAGTGTACTACAACGAATAATGACAAAATAGAATGAGGTAGGGAAGAAACAATCTTGATATAAACTTGTTATTCCTTGCATGACATGTGTTGTTACGGCTCAAAATCCCAATCACTTTGCTTCTGTTGAATCGCAAGGAGTGATTGATTGTGGGGAATTCTTTTAGAACAATAATTTGGTTTTGTTCTTTCTTTCTCGTTTGGAAAACTCAATCAGGTAATCTGACTTCATTGATAAGAACTTCCCACTCACTCAGTTAGCTCAATAGTTGAGTCAATTTAGGGATCAAGAAAGTAGAATAAGCTTTGAGTGAGGGAACAAAAAGCTAGTTGTGACGGAAGAATAGAAGAAAAGTTGTGCATCCACTTTTGTTGGATAACCTCTCTTTTAGGCTCTAGCTATGAAGAGACTATAAAACTAAAAAGAGAGATGAACAAGGAACCGTTTGTGCCCCATACCCCAAGGAGGACTTCACCTCAGAACTATTGGGCACCAGTTGTTTTGAAGTGGACTTCTTTAAAAAGGTGGTTTAGGTGCTATGAAGTGTTATAAAATGGAATATGATTCGCAGAGCATCTGATTTCCATTATAGGATGGAATATGATTTGCTTCTAGACAAATATTATCTGGTAGGGCCTATGGATGGTTAATCTTAGATCTACAAGCTGGTTGGCTCTGGTTGTTCCCTTGAGCATAGGGATTCTATACTCAAGCCTTTGGATTAAATCTGTTGGGGCCTACAAAATTTCAAAACAAACAAACATCTCCTTTGGAATACTCTGCAAAAATTTGAAGTAATGTTCAAAATTGGTAATTGGTGCTGGTGTGTAAAGGTTCAAATTAAGAATTATTTGATTTGATTGGTATTAATTAGCTTGTATTTTAAATATTTAATAATTATAGGTATTAAAACATGATAAAAATTGCAACTTCAATACTATATTGAACATATATGGTTCAAAAAACAACAAGTCTTACCCCATGCACAAGTAACACTGAAAAGGGCGTTTGTCGCACACGCACTCCAAATAAAATTTAAACTAAGTATAGCTAGTGGCTTAACCTAGATCGTTCTCTACCGGAGGACTTATAAAATTCAATTCAATCTATTTAATTACCTGTTTAATAAAAACTAATGAAAAAGAATAAATATCAAATTGGGGGGATTTTTGATTGAATGAAAACTAATTAAACCAAAGAATTTTAACTACGAAAATCAATAACTAAGAAAATCAATTAATTAAATATGTAACCGGTTTAACTTCACACTTGAATGCTATTTATCACTATCCCAAAAGATTAATTAGATAAATTATGGCCCCATAATTCAAATGCATCAAAACACCATGAATACAATCAAATTATGAATTTATTCTAACCAGAATAATTATGAATCAATTCTCGAAAGACTGCCCGTTCCCTACGAAACAAATCTTTCCACTCAATTAAAATATTAACGCACAATGAATTGCTAAATCAACACTCAACCGAGATATTAAATCAACAAATCAAAGAGATAGAGAATTAAATCATAGCACATAAAATACCAAATTAAATGTTAAAATATGGATTCAAAACAAGCATCCAAAGTGTTACGCTAAACCGATTACAAAATACTTACCCCTCCATGGGTCGAAAAATCACAAATTTGTTTGGAAAAATTAGAAGCAATGAGAATTAGAACGAAATAAAGCAAACAATTAATTAACGGTCTTGAACTCGATCTGAATCTTCAATGCCTGTTGCGTTATCTCTTTAATTCGGTTGGAAAACACTGCTGCGCTGGAATTGATGTGGACATCTGCGTGATGGCTTCACGCTGGACGTGCAGGTGTGGCGCGCAAGTGGAGAGAGATGCTGGAAGACGCGGAGCCCGCGTCTTGGAGGCGCGCTGCGCGAAGACTTCTGCCGCGTGGTGGATGGGAGACGAAGATGAGCTGGGCGATCGGGGTGCCGGGCGCAGCGTCGGCGTGAATAGGTTACCCCGCCCCGCTCCTATATGCCGATATGTGATGAGCGTGAATAAATAGGCCGTGTCCATGGGTCTCTCCACGCCATTCATTAAATCCATCACTTCTTTCCTTTTTCTTCTCCATCCACATGAAAATTCACGTAACCAACCCCACCACGTTTATGCTTTGATTCATGGCGCTTAAAATAAGAAATTATCTTGCCATTAAATGCTTGTGGGCCCACATATCTCTCCTTCCAATTTTTACATTACGTGACCTCCCAATTAATTTCCCTTCTTTTGATTTCTTTATGGCCCACATGCTTTCCAATTTTTCTTCAAATACAACCTACAAAACATGCAAAAACAAATAATAATACTACTACTAATAATAAGTATAATTTAATTAAGCAAAATATATATAGAAAAATTCTACTAAGATTAAAATTAAAATAATCAATTAAGCCCAGAGAATTAATATTAAAATTGGAATAATCAATTTAACATTAAAAACCACCAAAATTAATATTAAATCTATAAAAGTGAATAAAACAGTAAATAATTGAAATTGAGGAAAATATTATAAAAATGTATTAATTCAATAAAATATTCAATTAACGCCCATAAATTACATGCAAATTTAATGACAAATTACGCAGTTATCAAACACAAAATAGAACCGTAGTGAAATACAAAAGGTTGTAATGTTTAGTTCATCACCCATCACCATCACCTTACTATAAGGAAAATATAACAGGATCAATTGGTACTAATTACTGAATCAGTTATTGGTGGTTTTTCCTTTAGTGGATATAAATTGTTTTGAGTTTTGTTGTATTTTGTAATTTGCAATATTACTCAGATTTACTTGTCCTCTTTTCTCCTTAATGGTGTTCTTTCTATATGATTGCGTTGCAGTTACATGGTAGTAAAAAATCGGAAGCTTCACAAACAGTTTGATGCCGAGGCTTCAAACTCTTCTCATAGTGGCTCTACTTCTGAAAAGCCTATATTTAAGGGTGTTTCTATATTCGTTGATGGTTTCACTATTCCTTCTAGCCAGGTTTGTAGAAGTCTTGGCAATCCTATGTTAATGTTTTTCTCAAGTTTTTGAATTCTTATAAATATGTTTTATCCAACATTATTAGTTAAGCTTTTAATTTTCCCAAAAGTGAACAGTGAAAGATTAAACAGCCCTTTTTTCGCTCCTTTCCTTTCACTTCATCTTTCAAGTTTTGATGTGCACCACGCAGAGAGTTACCTTGTCAACCATGTGTAGCCTTTTATTGACATCGCTGGGATGCGATTTATTCAGGAGCTGCGAAGCTATATGCTGAAGTTAGGTGGCCGTTTTGAGAACTATTTTTCCAGACATCGTGTTACCCATATCATCTGCAGCAATCTTCCTGACAGTAAAATAAAAAATTTGAGGTTTGAATTGATTTTCTCTTTTAATTTGCACATTCCAAATTGTAGTGTCAGAATTATGTGAATTCTGATCTTCCAAAGTATGATACAGGTCTTTCAGTGGTGGTCTTCCAGTAGTGAAACCCGCGTGGGTGGTAGATTCTGTATCTGCTAATAAATTATTAAGTTGTAAGTGCGCTATCTCTCTCTCTCTCTCACACACACATGCACAAACGTATAAACATTCAATTTTTGATTGGGTCTTATTATCTTATCCTTTTATTGCACGTCTGTACAAAGATGAAGGATAGAAGTGGAATGACTAATCTATAGGAGTAGAATAATTTGAAAATAAGTATCATTTACTTCTGTTTGTGAAAGGAACACCGTTGAAAACACTCACTATATATGTGCGCATGTGCTGATACCATATATTCACTAATTTTTTCATGAAGTATCTATTTTATGAACCCAAAAATGCTATACTTCATGGAAGAGAACTATTTCAGTGATTAGTTTTCTTGGAATTTCTTGACATGCTGCTGTTCTCTTAGTGCATTCAACTTCATAATTTGGACTTCTTGACTCATGAAGTAGCTACATCAAGTAGAGTTGGAGATTAAGCAGCACTGAACTTTGATGAATATGAATTAGTTCCATTGCATTTGCATTATTCTTTTGTGACAAGTTGAATAATTGCTATAAGTGGTGATGCTGCATTATATTCAAAATATGTCATCAGTATAATCATTATTATTTGTGAGTTCCTGTTTACAGGGTTTCCTTATCAACTTGACCAGCTTGCTAATGAAATTACAAACCAACCGAAATTATCTGCATTTTTCCCAACAAGAAGCAAATCTCTTAAAAAGGATTCTACAACCGGTCCTTTTTGTCAAGCAAATCTGGAAGCTGAGGATTCTGCATCTAAAGATTGCAAAGTAGCATGTAAAGTTGATGAATTTGTTGAATGCATGGGTCAATCTAATGTAAAGTTTAATGATCTTATGCAAGAGAATGCTAATGAAGAAATAAACAAGGAGACAAGTTGCAGTAGTAGAAAATCCTCTGATCCAAAAAAATCTCAGCCAAGAGCTGTTGATACAGAAGATGACATGAATGTAGAAGTTGAGATTCAATCTGGATCCTGTCAGGTTTCGGGTTCAGCTACTAGCTACTGTTTAGAAGGCCAACATTCCAATAAATTAACAAAACCTGTAGACAGCTCACCTAATCCTCGACATTCTACTCTAGGCAATCCCAATTTTGTGGAGAATTATTTCAAGGTATTAAAGTTAATTTTATATCGCTTTATGCAGTATAAATTTTATGCATGCATAGGGCCAACAAACTCTATTAGCATTACTGATGGTGAACCATGTGGCTTGTGCAGAACTCCAGGCTTCACTTCATAGGAACTTGGAGGAGTAGGTACCGTAAGCGGTTTGCTAGCTTGTCTAACAGGCAGAAGGATATGTGTTCAAATCGAAATGCTTCTGCATCTCAAAAGACTGCCATTATCCATGTGGACATGGTAAGTTTTGTGCAAAGATCGTCGAACATAAATTCAGTGTCAACTTGTTCCATTCCTGTTGATCATAAATCCTCCCTTGTTTGTGGTTGTTAAGTTTGTGGCTATTGTTAGAGCGTGTGTATGCTTGTAACTTGAGATAAATTGCTCTTAGATTTCTTGTTTATTTAATCTGAACTTCTATTTAGAGTGTAATGATGATATTTTGTTGGATCAGGATTGCTTTTTTGTTTCAGTGGTCATCAGGAATCGACCTGATTTACAGGATAAGGCCGTGGCTGTCTGCCATTCAGACAACCCTAGAGGAACTGCTGAAATTTCTTCTGCAAACTATCCTGCTCGAGCTTATGGTTTGTTTTGTGTAGTTTAATATCTACGAATCAACTATTGTAATAGTTGAAAAGTCATCTCTCTCTCTCCTTTTAGGGGTGAAGGCTGGAATATTTGTTAGAGAAGCCAAATCTCTTTGCCCTCATCTTGTCATTTTGCCCTACAATTTTGAAGCCTACGAAGAGGTAACTGGCAATCCATAGAATTGAATTCAGCTAAATCATTTCAGCCAGACTGCTACAGTTTTCATTGTATTATATTACTACTGTCACTACTTTTAGTGTTAGTTTGTGCAGTGTGTTTTACTTGGAGCTATCTATTCTGTTTGAAATTCTTTGCAGGTTGCTGATCAGTTCTATGACATCTTGCACAAACACTGCAGTAAAGTGCAGGTCTGTCAGCAAGACAAATATTACTTCTGCTTTTTGCATGATTGTATTTTAGTTGAAATGGAAAATAATCCTTGAATATAGGCAGTGAGCTGTGATGAAGCTTTTCTTGATGTCACTGACACGGACTTAGAAAAGAAAGATCCTGAGTTGTTGGCTTCCACAATAAGAAGGGAGATCTATAATGCCACTGGATGCACAGCAAGTGCTGGGGTAGCTGGAAACATGTTAATGGCTCGTCTTGCCACACGGACTGCCAAACCAGATGGCCTATGCTACATTCCTCCTGAGAAGGCATGTTGTCAACCTAGCATTAGTCATATTCATGTCACTTAGCTGTTTTTTGGGGGGGAATCTGTTTTTCACACAATGCTTGTAATTTCCTTGTGATTTGTGATAAAGTCTGGTATATCAGTTGGATTTAATTTTGTTCAAAATTTCAGTTATTGATGTCATTTTTTCCCTTCTCCATTATTTGAGTGTGTATCCTTTGAATGCTAAATTAATTTCTAACTTCTACAGGTTTTACCATATTGGAGATTTGTCTGGAGGATAATTTGGCAGCTTCATCACCCCCTTTAATTTAGAGGGTGTTTGAGAAGCCTGTTTTGATTTGTAAACAGACTTTTGTTTATGATTCAGTGTTAAGATCATTATGCTTGTCATTAGTCTTTCAATTCCCTGTGGCTAGAATTAAATTCAGTGTGTATTTGACCTTAAGATAGAACTTGAGCCCCCACTCCCCCAGACACCCATAGGATATACATTGGACAACAAATTAGTAGTTAAGGTCTCCTACTGAGTCATTCTAAGAGGGTGCTTGGAGAACAACAAATTAGTGTTTGTTTCGGGAAACTTATTTTTATTTATTGATAGCTTTCCTCAAATGCCCAGCATCTGAAAAAGATAGTGTGCCCCTTGAGAGCATCTCCAGTAATAGTCAGCTAAAATGGTTAGCTAAAACTATATTTAGCTTGCTATAGTATCATTTTAGCTAACATTACTCCAACAGAACACTTTATTAATTCACTAAATCTCTAATTCATTTGTTTTCCCACCCCAGCCGTCTCTCTTCTCCAGCAGTCTCTCTCTCTCTCTTCTCTCCCTCTCCGAAGAAACCCAGATCCGTCTTTGCACGTGAGGGCGGTGACCGGCAGGGGAAGGGAAGGAGAGGGCGGGCATTGGCGGGAGGAGGGAGAGAGAGGTGATGCGGGGGACAGTGGATAGGGCTGGGGGCAACAGGGACGAGAGATGGTGGACGGGGACGTGGGGTAGAGGATGGGGCGGCGGGAGATTGAAGAGAGAGAGAGAGGCGTAAAAGGGGAAGAGTTTTTTAGTCTTTCAAAGGGTAAAGAATGATATGACATTTTACTTGAAAGTTAAAATTTTAGGTAAATTTTGTCAAAATTATAACTGAAGCTATATTTAGCTAATGGTATAGTTGCACTATTGGAGTACTTTTTTTTTTGTTAAAATTCAGTCAAATTTAACTATAACTAAGCCTATTGGAGATGCTCTAATGTCTCTTTTTTAGGGATACACTATGCTAAAAGAGAGGGATACCCTTTTTGGTAATTTCAGTATATAACGTGTTTATAAGTTTTTAAAAAACTATTTTTTAATTGGGGCATCCAAACAATAATATTTATCTTTTATGTGAATAGTTTTATTTATTTATTTAATTTATTTTTAATGTATTTTTGTATCAAGCAATGGTTGAAGAAGTTTAAATGATGTTTGAACATATTTTGCTTTGACTGTTCCAGTGGATAATTATTCAAGTAAACCTCCAATTAAGACACTTCCAGGAATTGATCTTGTTTATTTATTTTCGCACAAGGCAATGGTTGAAGAAGTTTCAATGATGTTGATGAACATATTGTCATTTGATTGTTCAGGTGGATGATTATTTAAGTAAACTTCCAATTAAGGCACTTCCAGGAATTGGTCATGTTTTACAGGAAAAGTTGAAAGGACGACAAATTGAGACCTGCGGACAACTGCACTTGATTTCCAAGGTTTTTCATTCTTTGAGCATCTTAGCAATTTTTTTTATTAGTAAAAAAATAAACTTGTATAATTTCTTAAGTTCGTTCGTTATATATGCTTTCAATCAATTTTGTTGTTTCCTGATACGCAAGCGTTGTGGTAAAAAAATACAGTATAACCTTCTTTTTTGATGTAAGACTAACATATGCTGGAAGGTAAGGTTTCCTTGTGATACATTTATTAACTTCTTAGTTGTCTGCTGTTTATTTGCTGTTCCTCAGAGTAATTTTTGGAATTTTAAGTAGTTGCTTCTGAGGACTAGGAGTAATCTATTTTGGTTTTTGTTTCATGTCAGACGGGTTAGGAGTTTTTTTAAACAAATTTTGTGCAGAATTATGAGTGGCATCCTTCATCAACATTTGATAGAAACATAGAAACTGTTCCAACACTTGGATGATGAGATCTGTTTTAAGCTGTGGCTTGACTGGATAGGTCTTGCCAAAGAGAGAATCCAATCACCTACATATATATATATATATATATATGTTGGGTGGTGATGGTTATGTTATTGCTTTTTATTAGGGATTGTACAGCTGGCATTTCCATACTTTGTTTTATTTAAGCTGTGTTCACAACTATATTTTACCTTATCAAGCTGGATTTATTAAAATAATGTTATTTTCTGAGCATATTAATGTGGAAGAATCTAGGGTGGTCCAATTTGTTGAAACTGAGATTTCTAATATGTAGTTTTGATCACATAGATCATACAGAACTTTCAAACCTATTTGTGTTTGACCACCCAATAATCTGTAGCTTCTTGTTCTCTCTGCAGGAATCTCTTCAAAAGGACTTCGGCGTGAAAACTGGTGATATGCTTTGGAATTACAGTCGAGGAATTGATAATCGAATGGTTGGAGTGTTTCAGGTTTGGCTGAAACATAAGTAGCTGACTCGTGTGTTTAAAAACTTGCATGCCCTATGATCTTTTAAAAATCTTATTATTATTATGGCTTCTACACTGCCCTGCTTGTCACTATGAACTTTTTTATTTAGTTCATAGACATTTAATCTTGTGTTTATAAACTTGCCAGAATGTCTGTAACTGCTTAAAATTGCAGTGTCATACTCTGAATATAATTAAGTGTGCAGAACGCGAATTAGTCCTAACTGACTATTCCAATATTTGGTTTGCCTGATTCTACTGATGGTTAATATTTTTTTATAACTGTTGTGACTTTTGCATTGTTGAAACTTGAAAGAAATGTCTAAAGCTCTTGAATATTTCATATCTTGAACTTTATTGTCGCGATATTGTTGTAGTATGTCTATGATAAGGACCACTATAGCCAGAATCTAACAAGAGAAAGATTTATAGGAAACAGTCAGACTCTTTTTTAATTTAATTCAAGACATGATTTACAAAAAAAAAAGGACATGACTATATATAGCCTTACAAATGCTCAACCCACTAATCCATAACTCCCATAAATAAATTACCCATAACTACCATGTTTCCCACTGCATAAATTAACCACCCTTTACATGAAATAACTACTCATTCTTCGACTACAAGAAATAACTACCCTTACATGAAATAACTATCCATTAATTATTCATTAAATCATGAAAATTAAATTAAATTTCTAAAAGCGGTGAAACCGTATCAGTCTATATTTAAGTTAAGTTGAAGCCTGAAGGTACATCAAACTTGAACTTCCTCTAGTATGTGCTTGTGTGTGACAATACCAGTATTTTCTATTTATTATTTATTTATATATCTGATGAATGATGATACATCTGGGAAAATTATTCTGTATATTATGTTTTTTTAGACAGAAAAGCCTCAAATAATTTTCATATGTCATAACTTATCCTTAGTCACACGTTATTGAAAGAAATTGATACCTTAATGCCTCATTTGATATTTCAGGAAAGCAAGTCTCTAGGTGCTGAAGTTAACTGGGGTGTGAGGTTCAACAATATGGACGATGTGGGTATTAGCAGTGCCCCATAGCTATTCCTAATTTGTTTCTGATATTCTTTTCTTCTGCTATATATTTATTGTGTGGATGACTTTAACTGTTTCAGTGTCAACAATTTATGTTACATCTTTGCAAGGAGGTGGGCTTACGCTTGCAGGGTTGTGGAGTTCAAGGGCGTACATTCACACTGAAGGTCTTTTCCTTACTTTGTACTTGAATCTTGTCATAATTAATTTTATGGCACTCTAATATGCTTCTGCGATAGTTATACTTGTAATTATTTCTATGGCTTTTACTCTTTGAGTTTTGTAGAAATAACTGATCTTTTAGTTTTTTTTTTTGGACATATTGTATGTTAATACATTAATGCAGATTAAAAAGAGAAGAAAAAATGCTGAGGAGCCTTCAAAATATATGGGCTGTGGGGACTGTGAAAATTTAAGCCACTCTACAACGGTGCCTTCCCCAACCACACGTTTGCTTTGTTCATCTGTATTGTAGAGTTCTTAATTTAAGTTTATGTATGATTTAACAGGTTCCACTACCAACTGATGATGTAGATGTTCTTCAAAGGATAGCAAGGCAGCTTTTTGGATCTTTCCATGTAGGTCAGTTTGGTGTGCCATCATTTTTTTTTGATAAGTAATAGAATTTATTTATTTACGAGAATCAAAACACACCCAAGAAGTGCACGAGATGTGAGAATACAAAAACGAAGACAACAATCCAATCATAAAGAGCAACCATCCACCACATCTCAAATGGAAGAAAAATACAACCTGCTTGAAGTATACAACCAATCACCCAAAGAGCGAAAAAAAGTACAATAGAGCTCGGCAGCGGGCTTCTCCCGATCCTCAAAAACTTGTGTGTTTTGCTCCTGTCAAATACTCCAAAGAATGCAATGAGAGATGGCCCGCCACACCGCCGAATGTCGCCTCACACTGCCCAGTCAGCCGACAAACAACGTGTGAAGAGACGAAGACATCACCCACGAGATGCCGAAAAGACCCAGAACCATATCCCACAAACCCCTGGCACAAGGACAATGAATGAAAAAATGATCCACATGCTCCGGCGAAGATTTGCACATGTAACACCGACTAACCAAAATAAAGCTCCGACGCCTCAAATGATCCGCAGTCAAAATCTTTCCCAAAATGGCAGTCCAAGAAAAAAAGCCCACCCGGGAGGGCACCCATGCCTTCCAAACACTCTGCCGAGGAAAATGCTCAGTTCGGGTAGGCAAAAACACTGAGTAAAAGCTCCTTACCAAGAACCCACACTCCCGAGAGGGGTGCCAGCACATCTTATCCGCGGCAAGACGTGCCGAAGGAACCGAGTACAAGGTATCAAAGAAGGATGAAAAAACCTCCAACTCCTAATCCTGTGCAGCGTGCAAAAACAACACCTCTCACTGCATGTGAGTACCCCGACGACAATGAACATCCTCCACAAAAGCCTCACGAGAGTGTGCAAGACGAAACAGCTCGGGATACATAAGCTTAAGCGAGGACTCACCACACCACACATCATGCCAGAAATGGATCGTAGACTCATCCCCCAACTCGAACACCACAAACCGAGAGAAGGACTCCCACCCCTGACAGATGAATTTCCACAACCCCGTTCTATGGGGACCGTAAGGCATCAAAGAGATCCATCCCCCACTCGCGACCCCATATTGGAGGCAATAACCTCCCGCCACAGCGCTCCTACTCTGCTCTAAAACGCCAAAGCTATTTCCTCAGGTGAGCAGTGTTAAAACGACTCAAATTTCAAAAAGCCAAACCACCATAAGAAAGAGGACGACACACCTCCTCCCACCTAACCAAAGGGATCATGGGCACGCTAGCTGCGGAGCCCCATAGGAAATGCCTCTGGATGTGCACCATGCGCGAAGCCACAATCGCATATTGAGTCGCCTCTTGGATGCGCACCATGCAAATTGAGTCGCGGGATAGGTCGGCAAGCTGGAAAGGGTGTTCCGAAGCAAAGTAAGCCAACTCCCTTGGAGAGGTAAATGCGCTTCCAATCGGCCAACCGCTGCTCCATCCGCTTCAGAATCGGCTCCCAAATAGCGGACGTCTGAAAGGACACTCCCAAGGGCAGCTAAGCAGTCAAGCACCCCACGGACAACACCTCCTCAAACGGCCGATCAAGTCACTTAACATCCGCCTCGGAAAGGGCAACAAAAGAAAGCCCATCAAGACGAGGACGGGGATGCTCCTCCTCCCGAAAGAGAGTCGCATAAAAATCCACAACATGCTCCCGAATAGCATCCTGACTGGAAGAGACAACACCATCAATGTGCATCCAGCTAATGGTGTTGACATTCCTAGGAGAGTTAGTCATGCAGTGAAAGAACTTGAAATTCTTATCACCCTTACGCAGTCACAAGGAGCGAGATTTTTGCCATCAAGAGATCTCATCCATCAGAAGCACCCTCTCTAGTGATGAGGCCAAGGTAGCCTTGCGCCCCCTCTCATGCTTTGATAAAGGCCGAAGCACAACCAACTCATCGAAAGTGCCCAAAGCCGCCAGCAAAGAGTGCTTCTGAACACCAACCTGGCCAAAGATAGAAGCATTCCACAGTTTCAAATCTCCCTTCAACAACTTCAACTTCGAGGCAAGCACGTGGCTCGGAGTGCCCTCCACACGATATGACGCCCACCATGACTGCACTTTGTCCACAAAACCGTCAGCTAGAAGCCACATGGTCTCAAACCGGAATGGACGAATGCACAAAGGCGAAGGACCACACTCCAAGAGAACCGGAAAGTAATTAGACCCCCAACGACTGAGCCTCGACTGACGGAGATGCACAAAATGTCCCGCCCAATCCATGAAAACAAAAACCAATCAAGCCGAGAGATTGCAGGCTGCTGGCGGTTATCGGACCACGAATAATCCCCACCAACCAAAGGGAGATCCATCATATAGAAGGTTTCTTCTTATTTTGTTGAAATATCAGTCTATTAGGCTAAATTTTCATGTTTCTTTGTTCTGGCAATTTTTATTTATTTATAATCTCTTCTTTTCACCTCATATATATATATTACAGACGTCAGGGAGATTAGAGGTATTGGCTTGCAGGTTTCCAAGCTTGAAAATGCAGATATTGGTAAGCAAGGTGTGTTCTAGTATTAAAAGTCTATATTTTTGGCTTTATATTTGTTGATCTACTTCAGTACTAGTAACTATTTTGTTTCTGGCTTAACCATGATTTTGTTTGTGATTGATCTTATTGCATAGGTCCAGGCAAGAACCCTTTGCAATCATGGCTTGCCTCTGCCTCATCAAGTGGAAGACAGTGTAAAATCAATGATCTACCTATTGAGAAGGAAAATATTGGTAACCCCTGCGTGAAAATTTATTGGTTAAATTTTCTTGTTTTTGTATGTTAAAAACTGGAATAGAATTTCTTTGGGTTCTCATTATGATCATTACATATCATATTTGTTTGTATATATTTTTTTGCTTTTTTCTAGAATATATCTAATGTCAACTTTATTTAAGGAAAACTTTATCCTATATTCATTAAGTGTGATTTTGTCTGTGTTTGGTATACTTAAATTCGGTGATTGTTTTTAAAAACCGTGAAATCACGTGAATTTAAACTTATTTAATTTTAGAATTTAACATAGTTATTTTTTTAAATATTTTTTGTTTTCAAATTTAAATTCAATTTTAACGGAAGTTTTAAATTTTTTTTTATTTTTTATTTTCTATTTTATTACATGAATTCATCATATTTTTATTTTATTTATTTTAATTTTTATGAGATCTAATTTTAAAAAACACATTCTTTTTAGAACATATTCACTCTTATCAAATAGAAATGGTTTTAAAATTAAAATTTAATTCGAATTTTAACAGAATGCAAAAAATAAAATAAAAAAATTAAAATTCGTACCAAATAAATCCAATGTTTGTTATGCTCATCTTCCTTTTTTTGAGTTATTGAGAAGGATGTTTGAATTTAAACTGAAAACTAATGGAGTATTAGCCAAAAGTTGTATTCTATACTTTGTTGAATGTTCATATTTCATCTGTGAAATTGAGAGAAATGGGATTGGAAATCGCAAGTAAGAATATATAAGAATTTGGTTTTGCTTTTTGAACCTATTTGAATACAAAGGTGCCATCTCATTTTATTTCCCATATCATCATGTACTTTATTCTTGTCTAGGCATTGTTATTTTAATCTGTAGTATTATTTTGGAGCGTTGTTGTCCTGTACCTTGTCATCTCAGGTTGAGGTAGCAAGGTAATGAATATATATTGTGTGAAGTTATTATTTTTACTCATGTTTTGATTGTTGTCAAAATTTTCAAAAGATGCAGTGCTTGTTAAATTTGGCAATGTGGTTCTATCATGTTTAAGTTATGCATTTTCAGGACAGGTTTGAGACTCCTTGTAATGTTTCTTTACATGCCATACTGATTGTATGTTATAGTGTATGGATTGACCATGAAGATAAATATTGGCATGCATAATTTGATCCTTAAAAGTGAGGCAGCCATCTAAGGCATGCTTAACATGTGCAATGAATTATAGAATTTACTGAATTTAGGTCTACCTCCTTCATTGTTTCTTTTTTGAAGTTACTGAATTTACTGAAGTTTGGGGAGCTAACTGAAATGATCTGAAATGGGCTGGATAGTTAACTTGAAAAGGCCCATAAAGAAAATGAAAATGTCACAGGTGATTGAATCACTCATCAAACCACAACTTTACTCCCCCTTAATCCATATATAGAAAAAATTTGATATTATGTCATAGCTGGGCAGCAAAAATGGAATGCATGTTTTAAATGCCTGATACTGTGACTTTGGAAAACCATAGGTTCTAATACTTTGTTAAAGAAGGGGAAAAACATGCACAAAGTATTTATTTATTATGGACCTCAAAGATAGAAGTAAAACAGTTTCTAAAATATGGAAACACTTGAAGTATAGGTTTGAAAATTTCTAGATTATATTTCTGTATCTCTAATATCTATGTTATACCTAAGTGGCTAATTATATCAAATATCCTCTTTTAAGATCTAATGGCTAAGAAAGTCTATGGTTTATCTTTTGTTATGTGGATGAGTATTGTGCTGCTCTTTTAATAGTGTAATTTTACAGATTGTGAGGAACCAAATATTGATGGGAAGTATCGCAAGCATTGCGGTGATTCAATTGGACAATTAATTCACAGAGGCAGTAGCCTGTCTGCTGGCAATGCTGGTTCAAGTCCGGCCTCGATACTGCCACCGTTGGGTCATCTTGATATGGGAGTTGTTGAGAGTCTTCCTCCAGAACTCTTTTTCGAAATAAATGAAGTTTATGGTGGGAAGTTGACCGATCTTGTTGCAAAAAATAAGAGCAAAAAGGATAAAATGAGTAGTTCTATGTGTGCCAATGGACCTAACAAAGTTGAAGGTATGCTTTGGCTTTGTCACTTCATTATATCCTCTACTATTTTATGTCTAGCTTACGGGTTTGCTTTGCAAATTAGGTGAAATTGACGATGGTATCATGCATCGCTCTCAGTTCAATCCTTCAAGCTGGAGGTTAAAGGGAAAACAGGTACCAATTCTCTTGTAGTGGGATTTCCCTTTACTACACTAGTCATTTCTTAACCTTTCTAAATTTTGTTTTCATTGGGTGGGGTTGTGATTTTTATTTAATCAATCTGATGAAAAGACAACTATGTAACAAGCCACGACTTACTATGTGTCTGTCCTATTCATTCCCAATGAAAAAAAGTAATAAAATTGAACCATAAAAATTCAGCTTGGGTTTAATTATAGTACGGTTGTACCTATGCTATGCAATGGGAAAACTAACTAGCAGCAATGCATCTGAGGGAGTTCGTAGTAATGAATTGCTACAGAGATCTCTAATGCCTATTGACTTTTTTATTCTCTATTTTTATAGGAGATGTCTTTCAGTAAAAACATTATCAACAAAATATACTACCCTTACTCATGTTGTTATTATCATTACTTTTTTGAGGATTGTTGAAGATAAATATACAAGAATGCCATTTTATTATGTTATATATATATATATATATATATATTCTTGACACTGCTGTTTCATGTCAATGCTTGCCCTTAGGAAACTTAGATGCAATAGATAGCTTAGTGTTGCAGTTTCCCAGAATTGAAAATATCAACCCGGTTTGTTTCATTTGTTATGTTTTGTGTCACTCAATCAGTCTCTGTAGTGAGGGATGGTTTCATTTTTCAGGCGAGGCAAAATGTGATAATCTCTTCTACTAGCTCAACAATCTCAGATATGGCCAATCCTGATCTAAAAGTTGATATGATGCCATCATCTTTGAGCCAAGTGGATATCTCAGTGTTACAGCAGTTGCCTGAAGAGTTGAGAGTTGACATACTTGAGCTACTTCCTGCACATAGGAAGGCTGATGTCTCGCCAAATGCTGCAGTGGCTTCTCTTTCCAAATGCCCTCAGGAGTTATCTGATATTAAGAGTAATGTTGACTGTACTGGATCAGTGGATCTTGTTCAGACCAGCGATCTTTGGAATGGAAATCCTCCACAGTGGGTTTTTAAATTTAAAGATAGCAAGTGCCTGATATTAAGCTTTCTTGCAGAGAAGTATTACAGATTGGGGTCCACTTCTAATTTTTCCTCAATTCTGCAGTCCACTATCTCCAAGTCACAAGTTTTACTTTCTGCAAATTTTGTTGATTCAGAATCACAAGAAGCCATGTTTATTTTGTGTGAGCTTCTTAAGCAGTATATTAAATTGAAGTTAGAATCAGATATTGAAGAGATACATGTCTGTTTTCGCCTTTTGAGAAGGTATGAATACCCAAGTACTTATCTCCATCTTATTTTATGAGCACTTGGTATTTTATACACTTAGTGGTTTTTGCTTCCATGTGACATAGTTTTGTCCCGGCTCCTGTCAAATATTTTATTTAGCTTGAACGAGATCCAACATACATAGTTGATAATTGATCGTTGTGTTTTCATCATGTCTCAGCTATATCAATAGCAATTGATTCATTCTCAAATAAACTTATGGATGCAAAGTGGCAATGTGGAAGCCTTTTGCTTGTTAATGTATTTTCTTAGTTTTCTGGAGATTTTGGTAACATGTGATGAAATGCATGACCTCCATGCCTGATTTCAACATTGATAGGTGTAGCTAGGTAGCATGTTTCTATTGCTTCTATATCTCAGTTTGGAATTATAATGTTGCATGATGTAAGTTGGTATAAAAATGTGTGTATGTGTGTGTGTGTTTTTTTTTTTTTTTTTGGCATTTCATCTTTTTTTAGCCATATACACTTTTTGTTGTATTATAATTACCTAATTGTTGTGTCAGGCTTAAAATGAAGTCTCTTTTTTTCTCACAAGTTTACAGTATGGTATTTCCTTACCTTCAGGTGAGTACGACGAGCTTAATCTTGTTTACATAATTTTCTTGGCTTATTTGCTTGCATATGGTGGCAATCATATCTATCAAAGGTTAAGGCCATCTTTTTTTCATGTATTTTACTAGCACAATTCTTGCCTTATTTATCATCTTCACCTTTGATTGTTTACAACACACTTCTAGGGTGCCTTTTTAGTTTCTTATGGTAGAACATTGATCTTCTGTTTTTCATGCATATTTAAATAAAACTTGCATGTTTCTGGTGTGAATTACTTGCTGTATTATTAGTGGTGAAATAAGATCATTAAACGAAGTAAGATCATTGCTAGTGACATTGTACATAGAACTGTTAATGAACCGAACCCTTTGTGAACGGTTTGGGATGGAGTAAAGTTTGGGTCGCTGCTTGTTTTTGATGAGCTCGCTTGTTTTTGACGAGCCCGAGCTTGGCATTAGGCTCAACTAGTGTAATTTTTTAAAAAAATTAAGCCTATCCCAATTAACGCATTTGGCCTATTAAAAGCCTTAATCGATCTCAAAAGTTTTTCCATTGGTCTCAATTCTCATACAGTCCCAACCCTTCATTGCATCTATACAAGCAAACAAAAATACTTCACAAATTCCATAACAGCCACAACTATTTGACCGCTCTTCTCTCTCTCTCAAATAAAACCTAGATCTAAAAATCCCCTCCATCTATCCTCTCTCCCTCTTTCTATACATACATGGATCAGTTCCAAATTCACCCACGAGACACATGCACTCTCTTTACCATCTTTTTGCAAAACCCTAGCTCTCTCACCTTCTACCATGGCTGACATCGAGCAGTGAAGAGGATTTCATTGTGGCTTTGGCGACGAATGCAACAGGTGAGGTGGGCATGGGCAGGGGGGCTGCCACAATGTGGAGCAGAAGTGGGTGCCCTGCACCAGGCTGGGGATGTCTGGAAATGAACCGTAAGATTCAAACAGCTGGAATGAGTTTTCAATTATTTAAATTGTCAAATATTTGTAATTATTTGATGTATATTTGATTTTCTTTTAGGTCTTTTCTATTGTATATATACATGAGTATTATAATCTCTATAGAAATAAGAGAAAAAGTTATTTTTCTCTCCTATTTTCTACTCAAACCCTAGAGCAGATTTACCTCCATCTACTCCTCAAATCACAATTGGAGCATCTCTTTTTGCATCTCTTTTGGTCTTTCATTACTTCCCCTTGTTGTTGACATTGTTGCCGTTGGCCACTGTTGTTTCCGTTAGCCACCACCAATGCCTTCTCTAAATCTGGCAGGTACAACACCAAAATCTGGGCTGCAATTTTGTAACTTGTTTAGATATTAATATTGTTTTTTTTGTTTTGTTTGTGCGTTGGAGATTTTTTTTTTAATATTTGATTTTGTTAAAATAAATTAATAAAAGAGAAAAAAAATACTTCATGTGAAATATCACCTTAATATATTTATAAATTAAAATAATGAGATATTAACATGATAATTCTGACAAGCCCGATTCGATTCGAAATTAAACAGGCCTAGCATGAGTTTTATGTGAGCTCACAAGCCTTACTTGTGCTTAAACGAGCCCACCCAAACTTATTTTATAGGTTTGCTCAAAGCTTGACTCGGGCTCATATTTGTTTGGTTTTATATGAGCCAAGCTCGTATAAGTAATACTTAGCTCGACTTAATTCGTTTACATCCCTACTTTCATGCTAACTAAAAAAATAATAAAAAATATGGACATGAACTGTGATTTTGTCGTTTTTAAGCAGCTATCAATCCCAACCTGATAGTTTTTGTAAATATTGAGATTGCAAATTGGGTTGTGTGAAATTCTTTGGAGCAATTTTATGCTCAACTTGTGTGGACTCCATAATTAATTAATTTTGTAATAAAACATCTAGGCATCTGTCAATGATCATTATGGAGGGAACCTGCACATTTCACACGATGGAGAGTAGCATATTTAGTAATCTGATAATTCTACAATGCTGAGGGAGTTCATAATTCAGGTCTAAGCCAGAACTACACATCCTGGTTATTGCTTGCCAATATATTTTGTTGGACGGCTGGATCGAGTCTGTGTGTAAGTCATTTAGAAATTTGCACTTAGTGTGTTCTTATTGTTTTATTTTTTGGCTTGGTAATTGGTTGTTCTTGTTCCTTATTGGTATGATTGATTGGATGTGGTTGGATATCCAGGAATAGATTCGTTGCTTTAATTATACATATCATGGGGCGACATCATTTGAAACATGACCTGATATGCATCATGAAGAATTTGGCATCAAAGTTTTTGGTAAGTGCTTGTAAAAAAGTTTATAATATCCTCCACATCAGCTTCATTTTCGTTGTTGGTTTGCTATCACTTTTTCATAATTTTAGGAACTTGCATTTCACTTTGCAACTGCTAACATCATGGTTTGCAATTGTGGAATGGTGTTTCAACAGACTAGCTAACTAGCAATTTTACAGTATAATTATTGATTTTTATTTTTTACCTGGTTATTTAGAATATTATTGATGGCAAGAATGGTTGGATTTTCTAGTATCGTATTCAGCATACCTAATGTTTTTTTTTGTTACCATCCTCTTAGGGACTATAAAAAACAATAAAAATGAATGATTGTAAAAGCATGTGAAGCTCATAGCTTAGCAAAATTTGAGTGTTTGGTAGTAGGCCTGTTGCTTGCGCGGAAATTTCTGTTGGTTCTAACATGGAACCCATGCTGCTGATTGCAGTTGCACCCTTATTGCTGCTTGGAACCCCCATGCTGTTGACTTCTAAGACCCTAACAATGCCGCAGGTACCACTGGTGGTACAATCTTTGAGAACCAGATCGGTGTTGAGTATGCTAGGCAGACCCTCTCTGCTGGAAGGTGAGCCTGATTGTAGAGCCAGGCCTGGGGTTCGTTGCGGTGGTGATACCATTGGGTTTGACGGTGATTACAAAAAGGCTCCGATGGTGATTACTGCTGGAGGCATACTTGGCACCGAGTACACGGATTGCAGGCTAAATGCACACTTTTTTTCTTATAAAAATAAATTTATTAAATATAGATAATTTTAAATTATCCAATGGATATTTTGGTCCATTGAAAATAATTAGAGGTAATAATAAATTTGACTTTTGGACAAGGAGATGGAGAGGTACTTGACCACCTCCATCTCAAACTTTATCCCCCACAATAACGCATTCCATATTTTAAAAAAAAGATTATATTAACTTAACTTTTTTAAAACCATTTTATTATTCTAATAAGAAATTTTTAAAAAACATATATATTTAAAACCTTTTTTAAAGTATAAAGTTATTCTTTCAACTTATAAATTCTGCACGTTTATCAAAATTAATAATATGATAATATAAAAACCTTCAAAATTACAAATTAAAACAGTAATAAAAGTTAAATTAAGTTGATTCTTAAAAATATTAGGCGTAGAATGGTAACAGTAGATTAAAAGAGAAAAGCAAATGCCAATCACAAAAGTGATTCTCTAAAAAAAGCACAAAATAACAACAAAAACAAAAAAGCTTAAATGTAAAAGACAAAAGGTGATACAAACCCGTGACTCATGATAATTGATTCCACTCTGTAACCATCATCCTATTTAAGCTTCCAGTGAAGAAAAAACACAAAATAACAACAAAAACAAAAAAAGATAAAATATAAAGATGATACAAACTCGTGACTCATGATAATTGGTTCCACTCCGTAACCACCATCCTATTTAAGCTTCCAGTGAAGCAATCCACTTCTAATGTATGTCTGCTTATTTAGAGTTCTTTGAATGCTGTTCACGGATGGCCAAAACAACTTCAGAGATGGTCTCAAATCTTCGCCTTTCCTTGAGAAGTAGCTTAGCTAATTCAAGAGCCTGCCTCTCACAATTTGCCCGCTTTTGAAGATCAATAATTTGTTCGAGGTCCACAACATGTGCCACACCAACAATTCTCCTGTTAATTAAAAAACGATAAGTAATACAAACATAATACTATCAATCTATGTCTTGAAATATTTCAATGCCAAAAAACTCATACATCAAATCAATAGATTTTCTAATAATCATTTCAACTGAAAGTATACTACTGGCCTATAAAGGTTTAGACATAGCTTGAACATAAACATTCAATCTGGTCAATAAGAAAATTAGCAGAGCTCACTTAAAAACACATCTATAGGGGAAGCTAAAACTGCATTTGCAAAATCTGCCATAGTAGTAGCGGCCATAGCTCCCCTGCTCCTATCACATGTAAAATGAAGAAAAAGAATTTTGCCAAGAACATTCCAATGCTGCAAACATCACTGACATACTAACAAACAAAAATAAGATGTTTATAATAAGTCATGCAGCACCTAATGACCTTAACAACAAACCATGTGAAAAACGAAGATATAAAATAAAACAATAAACAAAACACAGCACCTGAGCCAAATTTAGAACAGTGTGTACAATAAGTCATGTTTCCAACTCAATCTCTAGTAAAATTTGCAAACACTTCCAAGAATAAAAAGCACACAAACATCTCTGACATATAAACATACAAAATCACGAAATTTATAATAAGTTATTCAGAAGCTAATGACTCAAGTAACAAACCACAATACATGAGCCAAATTTAGAACAGAATGGGATACCCTTGGAAGCTTATAGGGTTTGCTAGAGTGTACATTAATAAGTCATATGCTTCCATCGCAATCTATTGTAAAACTTGCAAACACACTACCAAGACTCAAGAGAGTAAAAAGCACACAAACACAAGAAGAGTTTGGCAAGGGGTGGGCCGGCATCATATTCTCACCTTATCATTTTTGCCGCGCCAAACCCCAGAGAATCATGAAACAAATCTTTCATAAATTTCTTTTGCACGAGAAGATGAACATCCATGTTGTTATAAATTAATGGAAGATATGCCTCTCCAGGGCCATCCTTGTTTTCATCCCAAAGCGCAGTAAACTTCTGATAGAAAAGATTCCATGTATCTTCTATGGTCCTCAAAATCCATTCTTTATATGCCTGAACTACATATCATATCCATAGAGCATCATAACACAATATCTCTGTACGGAAACTGTGAGGGTTTAAACAAATGTTTGAAAAGAAAAAAAGTTCTTAAAGGCAAAAACATGTGTCAGAATTCAGTCTTCCCTATGACAGGAAATAAGTATAGTAGGTGTAGAAATAAAGAAATCCATTTCAATAATGATTTACGATTCTGAAATAAGCCTACAAATAAATAACAGCCCAATTTGAAGAAGGGAGCAAGGCTTAAATTATTATTATTATTATTATGTTGTAAGATTAAGATGGATAATACTAGAAATGTTGATATTCGTAGTGTTACTGGGGTAGCTCCAATTGAGATAAAATTATTTACATTGATTTGGCCGTTAGGTAGAGAAAATTAATATTGAACAAGCTAAAAAATAACTTGAAAATGATAACAAAAACATGAAATTATTAGATTTAAAAAAGATAATAACCAATAAGAATGTTTAGAATAATGATTTGTGTATTGAATCAATATAAACTTTTTTTGTTTATCTTAGTTCATATAGACAATAATGATTAGAGCATTAGTAGTAGACTCAACAAAATACTTATAAAAAAGTGAACTCAACAAAAGTTAAATTATAACTAAATAATAACTAAGAAGTTAAGAATGCTCCTACAATAGCCTCAACAAAGTTATAGTAAATTTGACTTTCAACCAAATGACTAGTCAAATCTATTGATCTAAATATCAATATTTTGTTGAGTATGTTATTTGAAATTATAAAAAGTGACTAGGTAAAATTTATAAACTTTTATAGCTAAATTTTAGCTAAAATATACCGAGACCACTACTAATGCTCTTAAAGTTGGTTGGTTTGATTTATTATTATTTTTTGAGAAGGAAGAAGCAAACATACATGACGGTCATTTTCCTGGTCAGCATGTCCATCTTGTGCGAAGAAAGCCAAAATCAAGTTTCCCAAAAAGGCTCCTATATCAAATCCCATTGGTCCATAAAACGAAAATTCTGGGTCTATAACCTGAGTTGAATCAACAGTGACCATAACCGAACCAGTGTGGAGATCTCCATGTATTAGGGCCTGAGCTCTCTCACAAAACCTACATATAGATTTTTCTAACCATCACAAAACACACTTAAACAGTGCAACTGCAATGAACATGGAAAATTATTTCTTTATCTACATAGATAGTAATAATACTTTGATTTCAATTCAGCGATCTCAAGTTTCAGAATATTATCCTCCCGGATTGCCTCTGCATCCTGATCAAGATAAGGGCTCGTCCAGCGATTAAGCTCTGACACTTTGTAAGGATCAGAAAAGATAACTTGCTCAGT
Organism: Taxillus chinensis; assembly: GCA_023512835.1. Taxonomy (NCBI): domain Eukaryota; kingdom Viridiplantae; phylum Streptophyta; class Magnoliopsida; order Santalales; family Loranthaceae; genus Taxillus; species Taxillus chinensis. The sequence goes on from CM042089.1 coordinate 9,715,372, forward strand.
TAGTCTGCATAGTTCGACATTCCCACAAAATTCAGAGACTGCAGTGAGGCATGAAAAAACAGGTCAGTTTGAATAGAGTTGAATAAGAAAATGACTCCAATGAATCACCATGATAGGTAAATACAGATATAAATATCAGGTATATTACAAATACAAAGTATCGCAATAATCTTACCGCCACGTTTATGCTCCGTGGTTGAGTTGAACAGAAGAGAGGTGAAGTAAAGAGTCCTGGCCATGTATTCTGACATGTGTTGGGCTAGCAATGGATATTGGATTCCACTAATGAGGCCCTTCCTCAGGATTATGTGAGGTGGTTCGATGTAACGCATGCCAATCAAAGACTGATCCCGGTCAAAATGATACACTTCTGGAACATGGTCTGGGCATAAACTACCATGTTTGCGCAAAGTAACAGCCTCAAAGTATGCTCGTTCCTTTGTCATTGACCATGATTCCCCTAAACAACGCACATAAGGTAGAGCCTGCACACACTCACCAAAACAAATACAATGCTTTTAAAACCCTGTAAGTCAGTTTATCTTTCTGGCTGTCCAAGCATTAGGGTTTAAAGCATGTTTATTTATGGAATGTAGCTTTTTTTTTTTATTTATGAACACCTGAAGTGTGTTACTTATGTTCCATTTTTCAAAATATTATAATTCGGTAGCTGATTTATTGATAGGATTTAGCAGTTGGTAATTGTTATCCAATTCTTGCTTGAAAGAGCAGTGAGTTATGTAATGGGGCATTAATGAATACACAGGCTATGGGTTTTGGAGTTGAACTATTGTTTAGTAGTAAATTTTTATTGCTGGGTGGATTCTATAATTTAGGGGCTGGGGACTTTTACCTAGCGGTACTCTTAATGTATCAGTCATTTCAATTAAGGCTTGCCTTAGAAGAACGTTTACCTCAAAGTAAACAAATCGTGTGAATTTACTTTTTTTGTTTCAAATGCTCTTTTCTAAAAAGGGTAAGAGAAAACAGGAACAAGTTGTCCGAAGGAGAGTGTTCTGAACAATTTGAACCCAACAGCCCCAATTCGAGCTTTAAATGAATGTCTGACTCAGCTACTTTTACGCGTAAGTGTGTAAGTGCCTGTAGACGTAGAATTGCAGTAACTGTTTTTTTTTAGGTCTCTCTTGGTCAATTTTACAGATTATGATAAAATTTTCAAATAACAAACAACTCATAGAATGGCTTCATCCAAACACTAACTAAATTGCACATGAACACAAAATTTGTCTTCATAGAGGCAAGCAACTTATAAATTGTTTCATCGATTCAAAAAACGAAATAAAGGGTACGTAAACAGACAGACCATAAATTCGTTTCTGGTGCATATGTATGTATTATAGGAACCTTTGAGCATAAATAGTGAAGGATTGATCATTGATGAACCTGTTTGCAGACAATAGACGCGGAGGGGCTGGAGACGATGTAGACGAAGTTGAGATTGCCGTCGCCGACTTCTTCGATCTGGAGGCGATCTAGGTGGTCGCCCAACCTGGCGGCGAGACATGGGACTGCTTTTATGTAGTCCCGCAGAGAGGCTTCGTCGAGCGCGCGGAAGGGAGAAGACATGTTCGCTCGTTGTCTGTTGCGGTCTGCGGGGAGGTACGCAGCCAGAGAGTCTGTGTTCGGGTTTGTCAGCAAATCCGAACTCGCGTGTGAGAGAGAGAGAGAGAGAGAGAGAGAGGGAGAGGCAGCGCAGGAGGAATAATGGGAAGGGTCCCGCAATGTGGGGTGGTGCTCTGAACTTGGACACTTTTGTGGGCACCAGGGAAATACCATTTTAAGTTTAGTGAAACTCAAATTGATCCTGTATAATATTATAGTCTTTATATTTCTCAATGTGCTAGAATCATGAGTATTAATTTTAAGTTTGATTTTTTTTTTCTATAAATAAAAGGATTATTATAGCTTTAATACTTTAATCATTTCAGTCTTTATGTTAATTTTATATAAATTATATAGGTAAATACCATTTTTACTGTTAACTAAATTACTGCAAGTAAAATTCTCCAAGAAATAAAACTCAGCCCAAGCATACGCATGCCTTCTACTACTACATGGCACTTCAATTATGTGGCCAACTTAATATGCAACAACAATGCAAGCAAAAGATAGAGATACAATAAACATGATCTAGGCTAACGTGATCAACGGTCTCTCACCTAGCCAGACATACATACATACTTGACAACACTAGTATAATAATATATCTGTCTCATGATTTATTACACCAAGTAGTGTAGTGCTTTGAATGTTGTTCCCGGATGGCCAATACAACTTCAGCAATGGTCTCAAATCTTCGCCTTTCCTTCATAAGCAACTTTGCTAATTCAAGAGCCTGCCTCTCACAATTTGCTCGCTTTTGGGCATCGGTAATTTGTTCAAAGTCTATAACATGTGCGACGCCAACGATTCTCCTGCTAGTCAAAAAGTAATAAAGTAATGCAAGTACAATACTGACAATATATTTGTGTTGAAATATTTCAAAGACAAAAAAAACTACACAAATCATAACGTCAAATACAAGTGGCAAATGAATTTTCTGATAATCATTTCAATTGAAAGTATACATGAGAAGAACTAAGTAAAGTTTTATCCATAGCTCAAACATAAACGTTCAATGTGTTCATTATGAAAATTAACAACTCACTCAAAAACACACAGAGCAGGCGAAGCTACAACTGCATTTACAAAGCTTGCCAGGGCAGTAACTGCAGGATCACATGTAAAATGGAGAAAAAGAAGGGTGCATGCCAAAAACATTCCCATACCGCAAACATCTCTGACATATTAACATACAAAATCATGAAATTTAAAATAAGTTATTCAGCGCCTAATGACATAACTAACAAACCATGTGGAAAAAAAGAAAGAAAGAAAGAAAGACAGAAGAGATTAAATAAAATAATAAACAAAACACAATACATGAGCCAAATTTAGAACAGAATAGGATACCCTTGGAAGCTTATAGGGTTTGCTAGCGTGTACATTAATAAGTCACATGTTTCCAACTCAATCTATTGTAAAACTTGCAAACACACTTCCAAGACTCTGGGGAATAAAAAGCACACAAACACAAGAAGAGTTTGGCAAGGGTTGAGGCGGCATCATAGTCTCACCTAATCATTTTGGCAGCACCAAAGCCCAGAGAATCATGAAACAGATCTTTCATAAATTTCTTTTGTAGGAGAAGATGAACATCCGCGTTGTTATAAATTAATGGAAGATATGCCTCCCCAGGGCCATCCCTGTTTTCATCCCAAAGTGCAGTAAACTTCTGGTAGAAAAGATTCCATGTATCTTCTATGGTCCTTAAAATCCATTCTTTATATGCCTGCATGACAACATAATTTCCAGAGAGCATCACAACACAAATAATTGTTTACAGTACTGCTCCATATCGCTTCATGAGGATATCCTTTTCACTCAAAAAACAATATCACTGCATAGAAAACTAATTACATCATTCAAGCAACAGAAATGTTATATGACCTATGAGGATTTTAAGAAGGGTCTAAAAAAACCTTCACGAACAGGTGTGTACGATAGATGCATCAAACAAGCAAAGATTCTTCTTTCTTTTCTTTTCTTTTTTTGGAGAAGGAAGGAAGAAGGGAACGTACATGGCGGTCATTTTCCTGGTCAGCATGTCCATCTTGCGCGAAGAAAGCCAAAATCAGGTTTCCCAAAAAGGCTCCTATATCATACCCCATTGGTCCAAAAAAAGAAAATTCGGGGTCTATAACCTGAGTTGAATCAACAGTGACCATAACAGAATCGGTGTGGAGATCTCCATGTATTAGTGCTTGGGCTCTCTCACAAAACCTACATACAGATTTTTCTAACCATCAGAAAACAGATTAAATTAGTGCAGCTTCCACAGAGCATTGAAAATTATCACGTCCGCTACACACAGAGATAGTAGTAATACTTTGATTTCAATTCAGCAATCTCAAGTTTCAGAATATTATGTTCCCGGATTGCCTCTGCATCCTGATCAAGATAAGGGGATGTCCAGCGATTAAGCTCTGACACTTTGTAAGGATCAGAAAAAATAACTTGCTCAGTGAGCCTGCACAGTTCGGAATTCCCACAAAATTCAGAAACTGCAACAAGGAAATGAAAAACAAGTCAGTCTCTCAATAGAGTTGCCTATAAGACAACGACATTAACGAATCACCATGACTGGTATAAACACGCATGCAGATACCAGGTATAAAGTATCCCAATAATTTTTACCGCCACGTTTATGCTCCGTGGTTGAGTTGAACAGAAGAGACGTGAAGTAAAGAGTCCTGGCCATGTATTCTGACATGTGTTGGGCTAGCAATGGATATTGGATCCCACTAATGAGTCCCTTCCTCAGGATCATGTGAGGTGGTTCCAGGTAACGCAAGCAAATCAGAGACTGATCCCGGTCAAAATGATACACTTCTGGTACATGGTCAGGGCACAAACTACCATGTTTGCGCAAAGTAACAGCCTCAAAGTATGCTCTTTCTTTGGTCATTGACCATGATTCCCCTAGGCAACGCACATAAGGTAGAGCCTGCACGCACCCACCAAAACAAATGCAATGTTTTCAAACCCTTTTTGTTTTTGCTTTTGTTTTTTGTTTTTTTTTGGGTTGATCAAGAGTTAAGGGTTAGTTAGAGGGCGTTTATGGAATGGAGATCTTAGCCAGGCGTTTGTTTTTGCTTTTTAAAAGCCTAAAAGGTTTACTTGATTGATAAACCTGTTTGCAGACAATAGAAGCGGCTGGAGTGGAGACTATGTAGACCAAGTTGAGATTGCCGTCGCTGATGTCTTTGATCTGGAGGCGATCGAGGTGGTTGCCCAACCTGGAAGAGAGAGACGGGGTCGCCTTTATGTAGTCCGGCAGAGAGGTTTCATCGAGCGCGCGGAAAGTAGGAGGAGGAGACATGTTCGGTGCCTCTGTTGCGGCTTGCTGGGCGTGGAGGAGGTGGTGGTGATGGTAGATTAGTAGTACGAGCGGATGCGGAAGAGAGTACTGTTTGGGTGTGCGTGTCATTTATATTGCAGGCGAGCGGAGGCAGGCGGCTATGGAGGAATAATAATAATAATAATAATAATAATAATAATAATAATGGGAATGTGGGGTGGGATGGGGACGTAATTGAATTTTCAAACTTTAGAATATTCAAAAGAATAGGGAGGCGTGGGAAGCTAGCTGAAAGCTGTCGACGTGCTACCAGAGAGACGGAGGAGGGGGGGACCGCCGGACCGGCCAGAGAGAAAACAAAAGTTGTTACAAACAAACATTGATCTCCCTTCGCGCTAAGCGCACTGGCATCGGTCGCTAAAAGGAGGATGACATCGCGGTCTTGCGGATGTGTATAGGAATTCACCAAATCAATAAAATATTAATTTTTTTATCAAATTTTGATATTGACTTGATAAAGCCCCTACGCTTTAAGGTGTGAAATTTGAGTGTAAATAAAATAGGCGAGAAAAATGTGAAAAGAAAATGAATAGAAAGTAAAAAGATGATTTTTTTTGGATGCTTGGTTTAGATAAAAAATGTATAAAAAAGGAATATATTTTTTATTTTTTTATAATTTTTATTACTTTTATCATGTTATTTTATCACATGATAACATTTTATTTGGTCTCATTTCATTGTGCATTTCCCATGAGTTTTCCGAGCAAATAGATGGGAAAAACATTTCACGATTTTCAATGTCATTTTCTATATTTACTATGCAAAATTCATCTCATCCAAGTAGCAGAAATTAATTTATCCACCCTTTTTCCATACATCAGTTTTTTTCCATATCTTTTCCGTACAAACCAAGTAAGGCGTTAAGATTGCTTTCCTCAATCTTATTTAAAAAAAACATACAATCTCTCAAATGACAAAAGAAATATTTCATTGGAATGCATGAATTATTTATTAAAGTATAATTATTATTTAAATAACATATTAAGATAGTTTTAAAATTATGTATTTTTATAATTAAAATTTTAAAATATGTGAATCTTATAGTTTTTTAAAAATTATTTTTAAACTTTAAATAAAAATAATTCTTTTTTTATTATTTTTATTTACTAATTTAGAAATACAATACCAATTTATAATTCAACATTATAGGTGCATAGATAAGCATCACAATCATCATTGTCATATAAGTAACCATATCACTCATCTTTGCCACACAATAAATAATATCAATTATTATCGCCACACAGGCAACCATATCCCCATTCTTCATTTACATGATAGAGCTCTTTAACCGATGTAGGGACCTACTGTGGAAGTCAGTTTGATACAACATCGTTCCAATAATTCATCAGGATGTAAAGGTATGTCATTGTGGAGGTGAATATAAAACTCACTAGCTAATATAGAGTTGAATCGATGTAAATGTTAATCATATGCATTTGCAAATATTACATGTCTCTTTTATTGACTCAAGCCCCATCTAAATCTGAACATCTCTTTATAATCTGAACAATGTATGCAAACTCAAACAATTGTTTATAAATCTGAATAAGCTAGTAACTCGAAGTCTTTAATTTTGATCAGCCTAGAAACTCATGTTGACTTGTGTTTACTTATGCGGTTTAGGATTGCAATGAAGACCTTACGTAAACGCCTGTATCAGCCTACCCGTGGTGTGCTTGTGTCGAGCTGGTGTCCATAACATACGATATGTGTATCACTATGTGTGTGAGGACCTTCCTTGAGGTATGAGTTATGTTTTATGCATTTGTTTTGCATATGTTGTTTGAGATGTGGTTTAGCTTGTTGTTGTTAAATATTGTGAAGCCTTTTTGGCTTGTTGTGAGTTGCATTGGACCTATGTGATCGGTGATCATGTTTGATGTTTTGTTGTTGGGACATTGAGCTTGAATTTTGCTATGTCATTTGGGCATGTGTTTTATTTTCGAGGACGAAAAGTCCTAAGGTGGGGAGGATGTAAAAACTCGTATTTGGGTAGTCTTGAGAGATAGTCATTCTATAGGAATGTAACTATCCGGGCCGTACGGTAGCCGTCAATGTGAGCATTTTGACCGCCCTTAGCCCTCCCGAGTTCGGGGCCCCGTTTGACCCGATTGTTGACTTTTCAGGATATATTAGTTGACTTTGCGTTTGAGCGGTCATCATTAGTCCCCCCGTAGTTTGACTCAATTTGGAGTTCGGGACCTTGGAGGTCAATTATTGATTGGGTCAATGGTCGACTAGGTCGGTTAACGGGAAATAAAAAAAAAAAAAGAAAAAGAGCATCCTACCCCTCCCCTCCTTCCCTTCTTTCCTTCTTAGAAAAAAAAAAAAAAAAATTGACCATAAAAAAAAAAAAAAAAAAAAGGACCCCCCCCCCCCCCCCCCCCCCCCCCCCCCCCCCGGGGCCCCGGGGGGGGAGACAGCCCCCCCCCCCAGGAAACTTGGAGCCTTCGATTTGGGGCATTTGGGGCTCGTTCAAGCTCAGAATCATTCCAGGTAGGTGTTCCATTGATTCTTCACCCTTTTATTGCTATTTTTTGGATTAACATGTAAGAATTTGATTGAAATCATGCAAATTCGTGTTGAACCCTAGAATTTGGGGAAAAACCAATTTTGGGTTGAATCTTGTATTTAAAATGCGACTCAATCAAAAAAAAAGGAGGGTAAGACGGCCGTGATTTAAAACCTAATATATAGTATTAGGTATGAGTTTTATGAGATTCAAAGGTCCGGAGGTTTCGGGTTGAATCCGAACGAAAAAAAAAAAAAAAAGAAGAAAAAAAAAACTCCCCCACCCCAAACAAAACCCCCCCCCCCCCCCCCTGCAGTGAAGGGACTTGAGAGCATCCAAATTGGAATAGGATTTCAAGGTTTCCGAAGGTTCAAGGTAGGTCCGACTTGTAGATTTCAAGTGTCGAATGTGCAATTTTAAAGGGTCACCTTTGGACGTGGTTGAGGTTACAAGGGGTTCGAGGATTAGCGAGTTTCCAACACAACAAAGAGATTAGAAAAAAAAATCTGAAATAAAAGCCCCCCCCGATTCGAAATACTAGGCGGATTCGAAACATGCATTTCTCACCAAAAAAGGCAAATTCAAAATATAGTTTCACCCCCCTCGGACCCCCTTATTTACATTGCAACCTATACCCATCTACACATTTAAGTATACTTAAGTTACAATGTAAATAACGAAATACCCCCCATTTGGATTCAAAGAAAAATACTAGAAAAATTAATTCCCACTATTTCAAAATGTGGAAATTGGGTTTTAGTGTAAAATCTCGGAAAAACCTAAAAGTTCGTAGTGGTGAATTTTTGGAAAGTGGGGTTAGACATCTCGGAAAAATCCCCAAAAATCGATTATCTTATTTATGCTATGGGAACCCAATGCCGGGGCTTTTAATTTCAAGAAAATACTGCCAGGGGTCCTTCCTTCATAAATCAAGGATTAAAGACTTACTTGTGAATACCGCGCTGCTCTAAAGGAATATTGAAAATGACATGCCATCTAATGTAAGTATGTTGGTGTGAGGTATTGGGGCATGGACCCGTGAGCTTGTTTGGGTTCCCCCCCCCCCCCCCCCCCCGTGATGCACCGATGGTGCTATGTGGTATGACGACGTTATGCGCAGCATTGACGGCCCCTGGCCGGCGATTGCCTGTGGATAAAGCTAAGGCCCCTGAGTTAGCCGTTGAGCTCGTGGAGCTAAGAGTGCCCCCGCGCCCCCCCGGGATCTCATGGAGGATCGTGGACAAGTTGTCCCGATGTTTCGTTAGACAGTCCCCGATTGCCCCCACTACACCCTCCCCGCCTACACCGAGCATATAGTATAAATAGATGTGTCGCCATGATGTGGAGTGTGAGCCGGTCACCCCTCACCGCGCTTGTCCCCCCCCACCCCCCCCCCCCCCCCCCCTACTTGTTGTTTACCCTTTTCGGGTGTGACCCGAGACTAGTGGAGGACTTTCTTCCAGGAGGACGCCCCCTACGTATGTATACGCTTATATTCTCGTATTGTTTTATGTGATATCCTGGACATGGGTCCGTGAACTTGCAAGTTGTATGATGTGATGTCCCGATGATCGTTTGATTCTTTGTATGCATGATGATATATGGGAAAGTACAAGATTACCCTTGATGTATGATACGGGTTGCATATTTGAGACGACCGCGGTGTAATCTCTTTTGGTGCTAGTCACCAACCCCTTGACCTTTCGGGTGCGGGCAAGGGGAAGTCATGTACCCGGTTCCAGGTTCCCTGGAATTCGGGGACGTGACAATGTGCATCTATCGTGTTACGCAAGACATATTCTACCGTTGAAAATCTTCTTATATTTATTTTCTTTTGTCTATTAGAAGTTTTTCCTTTTTATTACTTTCTATTATTTAATTCATATTAAGATATTTTTAGTAATTTATTTTAGTTTCCTAATTATAATAGGTTTTCAATTCCTAGTTATTGACTTGTCAATAAATATGTTTTGTATTTGGACATATTGAGATTACTTTGATTATTAGCTATTTAAAATTATAAACTCTCATATTAGAGGTTTATACTTATTTTTGGCTTTTTTAGTTCATTACTTGACTTGTTTGGGCTAGAGTTTGGGTATTCGGTTAGCTTTCTCTAGATTATTATTAGATCATAATAAATGTCCTCAACAATTTGGTGCTTTCATAGAGATATCCTAATTAAGATTTCTCGTTGAATTATTAATTTCATTAAGAGATTTTCATCAAGATTTCTCATTGAGTTATCGTTCTTCTTTCGCATTCTTCATCAAGATGGTGGAGAAGGCAACTAAGATAAACAAACAGTGATTCGAAGTTATGGAGCATTTTGTTACAGAGCTTTTGACAGTTATGGCAAAGATGATTCGATTCCAAGATAGGATTAATTAGAAAATTAATTGATTATATGTACACAATGAAAAAGATCCTATAGGAGGTAGATGAACTCAAGGAGCTAACCGTGGGCTACAACAATCTTCGCAGGAGGTTTAAGAAAGTTCTAGCATTCAAGACGAACCCTATCATCAGAGCTCATGTGGATCACGGCATAAGACTGAATTCTCATCTAGTGACTCATCTAAAAGGATTGGCAACCCATCCAAATTCAAAGTTCTTGGTCCCTCTGACTTCCTCTACTCAACTGATTGTGGTGGATGATGCCCAAGTCAAAGTTAATAAAGCCTTTATCGTTGAAAACTCTCTCAGCAATGTGACCCTTGTCCTTGACGATGCCCAGTTAGGTTGCACACTTGACGCGAGACGTACTCGGTTCGTGATTGTTCCCAATAATGTTACATTAATAATTGGATTGATCGACACACAACCCTTTCAAGCCATGCCTTTTTATCATCTCTCTTTGCCATCCATATATTGCAAAAGTGTTCCACAAGTCGGAGATATAGGCGGAACTCACGATAGTTATGAGATCCATTCTATTTGTGTTTTTGCAATAGTCTAATTTTGTGACAGTGAGACAAAAGATTCACATAAGGAAGGAAATCGGAAAATTTATAAAGGATTATGAGTTTCTGGTATTAATGAGGCATTGTACTTTGGATGTAGAATGATTTCTCCAATTTTCCCTTGAGGACAAGGGAAATTTTGAAGGGTGGGAGAATAATGAAGAACTTGCGTAAATGCTTGTATAAGCCTGTCCATGATGTGCTCGTGTTGAGCTGCTTCCCATGACGTGCAATACGTGCATCACGTGCATCACTACATGCACGCTCTATCATGTTATATTTACTTTCCTTTGTTTAAAAGTCATTTTTTATATTTTCCTTATTTATTCGAAGGCACTTCTTTAGTTTCTTAATTGTAATAGATTTCTAATTCTTAGTTATTAGCTTTCCTTTGTTTATTAAAAGTCATTTCTTTTTATTATTTTCCTTTATTTAATTCGTATTAAGGTATTTTTAGTATTTTACTTTAGTTTCTTAATTGTAATAGATTTCTAATTCTTAGTTATTAGCTTGCCTATATATATGTTTTGTATTTGGACGTATTGAGATTATCCAGATTATTGGCTATTGACAATTATAAACTCTCGTATTAGAGATTTATACTTATTTTTTGCTTTTTCAGTTCATTACTTAAATTGCTTAGGCTATAATTTGGGTATTTAGTTATCATTCTCTAAATTATTATTGAATTCTAATCAAGGTTTTCAACAAATTGCTTTCAGTTTTCTCGTTCATATGATACACTTATAAAATATTTATATATCCTAAAAGCACCAGAAAATACTAAAAACATTTAAAACACAAATTAAACAAATACAAGCTTTAAAAGGGTGTAAAACATCAAAATGATTAACAAAATAAGTAGACTGTTGCAAAAATAAAATGATAAGCCCGCTTTCGTGAAACAATATTACCTACTTTTAAGACATCACATGCATGACTTTATTTTGAGTGTGTTCACTTCTTATATATGGTGGCTTTGACTTTTTCAAATTGTGAGATGAGAGAAAGTTATCTCAATAGTATTAGATTGATTATTTTATTAACAAAAAATTAAAATTACTACATAAGATTTATTTAATAAGGCTAATATTAAATATTACATTATGGCTAAAAATGTTTTGCCTTCCTTTTTAATATAAAATCTTTATTTTATTGTTAGCTAAATACTCAACATAAAATTTACGACATATTAATTTATATCATTTTGCTATCTTTTTCAATAATAATTTATATCGAGTAAACGATAACTTTAGATCTAAAAACAATAGTTGTATATAGTTCACGGATGCCTACTATCCCCGTGCCCAATCAATGTAGCAAAACTCCCTCCCAGTCATCCAATATTCCTTCCCCGACTGCTAAGTTTTACCACAGAATCATAATGGCACATAATGCACCACCACTCCAGTCTCCAGCAAATGACCATCCACCAACCACCGCCGATGGTGTCCGTACGTAACCATTAATAAAATTAAGAAAATAAACTGGTATCAAATGATTAAATTATAATTACAATAGGTAATGAGAATTGACACAACAACATTGAATTATAATTGCAAATATGTAAACATAACAATTTATTATAAAAGCATATATATATATATATATATATATATATATATATATATATTTTTTTTTTTTTTAAAATTCACCCATCATCAGAAACCTTTTAATAATTTTCTTCGAAGAAACGGCAATCAATATGCCAAGGCTACTTGTTTTGTAAGCTTGTCATATCCATTTCTCTGTCCTGTCACGGTCAGTGTAGGTCGGAGACTCTGCATACTTAAAGGAAAAGAATACAAAAAACAACCACCACGGGTAAGGTTTTAGTTTCAAAAAAACAGCAAATTAACGTATATATCTTCACGCACACGCATACACACACTCACTATGAATCACCGAAATAATTAATGAGAGCGCCGGCGGAGGAGCTGTTTAGATATTTTAGGATATCATTTTCTTATATTGGTTAGCAGTGCTTTTTGTGGCTGATTTGCAGGCAGCATTTTCTCTGGTTGCTTATTTGTAGGAAGTCTGTTAGCCTTTTTCTATATTTAATTGAGCAGCACATGTGCATACGTTGGTACTGTCTGGCGGGAACAACTTAGAACTAAATCAAGCTAAAGCCTTCTTTTGGTTTGTTTAATTACCATCTCTCAATGTTTTTAAGTGTTTACACGCCCTCTCTCGGCATATAGTAATCTTCCCCTCTCTTGCCTTGGGAGTTTTCTAAGATATGGATATGGGAGTCGCCGTTGTTCCGCGGGAGGTGGTGCTGTCAAGCCTCTTCCTCATTGATGTCCTCGCCGCCGTTGGCTCCACCCTTGAGCTGGTCGGAGATTCAGACATCCGCTACACGCCGCCACCTCATGGGCTGTGCGAAGAGCTCATCCGACCATCTGGCTATCCTTGTTCCGAACACACAGTACTGCTTCTCTCTCTCTCTCTCTCTGTCCAGTTTGTTAGTTGTTAGCGTGTTTATGTTGTCGTTAGCTTCACTCCCGCGTTGTCTTCCGTGGGAAAAAATGACATTTTTTTAAGGTAAATATTAGTTACCCAATCAAATTACCGGAGATAGGTACGGCGCCGTATTAACTTTTAACTGAGTTGAACAATCGCCGACCCATCATTGGTCTCTCTCTCTCTCCTTCCATGTTCATCCACCGTCGCCTCCGCCGTATAAACTCCACCCACCGCCACATTGCTGCCGCAAAACCACCTCCACCACCCCCCACTTTCCTCTCTTTTCGTCTTCACAGATCTGGATGGACGGGTGCGAAACCCGCCCGAAGAGGGGTAGCACCGACGCCGACGACGGCCCATCAGCCATCACGGCGCTTCCGGTTGCCCATATCTCTCTTCTATCCTGTCGGTTCACGGATCTGGCAAGATGGGTGTGAGGTCCAATGTAACAAGCGATCCATAAATTGATTGGGTAACTAGTGATATATATGTATATATATTATAAAGGGTAACCAGTGATTCACTGTACATTTTCCTATGTTAATTTAAGGTAACCCGATTTGTATGTTTGTATTTGTCTTTTTGTTTTTACATATTTTTAGATTGAGACGAAGGATGGCTACGTGTTAGCTCTTCAACGCGTAGGGTCACGAACTGCAAACTCAACACTAAAGCCGGGTCCTCCGGTTCTGCTCCAGCATGGGCTTTTTATGGTAATCATTCTAACCTGTATGTGAGAGCTTTTTACTGATGTTATATACTTATATTCTTAGAGAATATTCAGTTAATTGTAATTATGCTTTCTGCATGTTAATTAGCCAATGGAATGAACTATCGGGTTTAAACTTTACACTGAAAGATCAAGCATGGTTACTCAATATATGAATATGGATCAACTATTTTAATCCTCCAGTTGATTGGAAAGGAAACAATTTCCAAGGTGGACGTAAAGGTGATTATGTTTCGTGGAAAATGATTTCCTTAGCAGGTTGAAAATTAGATTTATTTCCTTGAAATATGACTCGTGCTTCTCAAAATGAAATGCAGGTGATATTTTTTTTCTCCGTGAACATGTTCGCTTCTCCATGTAATTGTGTCTGGTGAACTGAACTCTGAACATATTTCTTGCATAAATGTTTTCCAAATGGGTCATTTTCCCTGAAACAAATGGTGCCAGAGCATGTTTCTCAAGTCTAACGGATTGCAGTTTTTTTTTTCTTTCTTCTTGAAAATGTCATGTTCAGTCACTTATCTTATTTTCCTTGCAATTTCTCCTTCCTCCTTGTGTATTCAAACAATTTCATTTGGCCATTGACGTGTTAGTCGAATTAGTTTTGCATCTACGATCATGTGGTTACAATGAAGCTCAATGACTGATCTCTTTAGCTCTAACGTTTGTGAAAACTAATGCCAACAACAGGCAGGTGATGCATGGTTTCTCAATCCCGTGTCGCAGTCATTGGGCTTCATATTCGCAGACCATGGTTTTGATGTGTGGGTTGGTAATGTCCGTGGGACGCGGTGGAGTCATGGCCACACGTATTTATCTCAGCAGGATAAGGTATTGAAGAACTATAATGTGACTCCCTTCATATTTTTATGTTTGTATTATTATTCCAGTTTTCACGTAGAAATGCCTATGAGGGCCATGACTTGCATGTGGGAAGCTTGGTCTTGTCCCATAATACACAGACTGAGTTGTATAATAGCATAGAGAATGTAGAAAGCGTGTATGTGAGCCTACATATGGTTTTGAGTTTCCAAGCAACGCATTCAATTATAAGAGAAAGGAAAGAACAGATAATAACATACATAGGTATCGGGCTCGCCCTAGAGAAAATTCTAGAGCTATTTTTTGCTATGAATTTCACTATAAATGTTGACTATCTCATCTTGGGAGTTTTATGGTACAAACAAGGGCTACAAGCTATGAAACCTATAAATAAAATATAGAAAAATTCCTCATTACAATAAGTAAACCTTAAAATATTTAGAGGCTCAACGTGGAAATCATAGCACCTCATAGCTTTATGAATGAATCCAAAAAGCTGGGCCTCCAGCAAATTATCAAGGCTTGTAAAGTTGTTGAGCACTTGAGCCTCCGCTCATATTTTAACCATAAATCAAATCCAGCCTCACAACTCTAATTTTCATTAAAAATATTAATTAAATTTTAAAATAAAAAGTTGAAATCTTTATGGAGTTTTTCTATATGCAGTCCATGGTGTGCGCATTATACGCATTATACATCATGGACCATTAATTTGTTTAAAAAAAAAAAGCAAATCAAGGAATTACAGGGTGCACGCACACAGTAGTGCATGAAGTATTTTCCATATTTATTTGTCTTTTGGAAAGATTATTTTTACAATAAATCTATGTTTACGAAGTTGATAAGTACGAATAGATTTAATGTGCATTGCTTATGTCACCTTACATGAACAGTGTCCATAAGTGTTTAATGACACGGTAAACATAGTATTGCCCTTATTTTTATGATAATTTATCATTAATCATGAATGCATATATTTTGGTGAAGTTTCAATTTTACAAAGGAGCCCCAAAAATATATGGTTTTTAAAGTAGCATTAGCCAAGAATTAACATATGGAATGTAAAACTAGTAGCAATGAGGTTAAAAATACCTGATGACCGTGGACAGGAGATGCCTTGGGAAAAATTACATGAGATCACCAATCCGTCAGTGGAGAAACCAAAGTAGTGCTTTCTTGAATGTGCTTTCTCTGATGTGAACTTTGTAACTCCATTTATATATCACAGGAATTCTGGAACTGGAGTTGGCAAGAAATGGCTATCTATGACCTTGCGGAGATGTTCTGTTACGTAAATTTGATTACAAACTCCAAAGTCTTCTATGTTGGACATTCACAGGTAAGATTTGAATGTTGTGGATCTCATATTTTACACCTACATGATCTTATATATCCTTGAATTCACAAGGATTCGGTTTTATTATTAATTTTAAAACATTTTGGCCACATTATAACAATCTACATGTTCTTTACAGGGGACAATTATGGCCCTGGCTGCTTTTACACAGCCTGATGTAGTCAAATTGGTTGAAGCTGCAGCTCTTCTCTGTCCCATATCATATTTGTATAATACCAATGCTGAGTTAGTGCGTGAATTGGTTTCCTTGCACGTTGACGAGGTTTGTATTGTGTTTTCATATTGCTTGGATTGTTGCATCAAAATGGTTAGTGTGATAAAATTAACTTATTACTTATGTGTAGCTACTTATTGCTTTGGGCATTCATCAACTTGATTTGAGAAGGTTTTATTAATTTTTCGTCTCAATCTCTTGCTCAGACTTCTTTAAGGTTGAATTATCTCTTCGTTTTAATTGCATGACTTGTGTTTTTCTTTTAGTGGTGTTATTATTCAGATTGTGGATTCCTTTTGTCAAAATAACAATAAGTGCAACAATTACCTAACTTCCATAACAGGTGCTCTCTCTCTCTCTCTCTCTTGCTTACATCAATTAAACTTTGTTGTGGCAGATTTGACATTGAGATATTAGTGTTGTCTTAAAAATATCATTGTAATGGTAATTTTAGTCGCAGATTGAGGGAAAGTCTTGTATATCCAAATCAAAATTAGCTGTCCTAGACTATTCTTATATTTAACACGTGGAAGATGGGGTTGGTATGCTCTTGCAGATAATATTGTTTTAATTGTTAATTAATGAATTTTCGCTTTTTCTTTTTCCTAGGTAGTAGTTGCATTGACGTGACAACATTAAGATAGTAACGTTTTATTCTAAGAGAACATTGCAGTTGTAGTCGTAGATTGCATTGAAGGGAAGAGTTTTATGATTAGATTACGAAACTCTGCCCAATCCTCTATCCCTTCCTTCCATTTCTTTGAGATTCATTATGTTTCGAATCAAAAAGAATTCTCCTGGAAACTATCAAAGGCATTCTCCCAAAGACTCATCATCATTTCCTTTAACAAAAAGGATTTTTCATTTTTGTTTTTAGAAGGTCTGTCTTATTTTACCTTCGTGTGGTTGTTTTCTATTGTTTGGAGACTATTTTTTTAATTATTATTTTCCTTTTAATAAAGTTCTTCTCTGATGAAAGGGTTGTTGTGGGAAGTTAAGTAAATTGTTGCCATTTTATATCTCTCATAGACTCTTATTCATAATGTATTCATTATACCAGTTTAACTGGATGATTTCCAAGTTTGCAACAATATTTCCAGTTTGATATAATCCGAGTGAGCTTTGGATTTGATAGACAATCTGGCAACCTTCTGGAAAAATTTGAAAGTTTGCATGACATCTGTTTTATGCCAGTATTCATGTACATTATCTTTCATTTTTAGCTTTTTAAAGTAGCAATTGATCAACATGCAGGGGAGAACTGTTGCTTGAACTACTCTTCTGTGGATCACTATCTTCAATATGAACCTCATGCTACTTCCTCAAAAAACTTGAACCATCTTTTTCAGAGTATGCTCTTCAGTCTTCGCAATTTCTTCTGGTAGTTGCTCTGGTCCATTTAATTTCACAATGTCCTTGCAATAGTGTTCGCTACATCTACATAATCTCTCTCTCTCTTTCTCTCTCTCTCTCTCTCTTGTGTGTGTGTTTTCTTGTTTAGGTGGTTGAAGGAAAGATTTTTATGAAATTTTGTTTTGTGGGATATATAATTCCCTCTTCAATCTTCATGGTTTGGACCTCAATGTTTTGAATGTCTATACCAACATATTTTCCTGATACTTGGAAGGGCCATTCTATTTCAATGGAGCCCACGTGAACAGCATGTGCACTTTAATGATATTTGTTTTGATGCCCATATACTTGGAACTGTAACTACCTTAGTATGTCTATCTTGGATTTGTGCTTGAAGATCTAAAGTTCTTATAGTTTCAGAATTTTGCACCAAATGCATTGTTCTGATCTGTATGTGTTGCATTTGTTTATGTGAGATTTCGGAGAGAACTAGAAAGTTTCTGTCACGAGTCCTGCATCATCTACCTGTACAACGGCAATGTGCTTTGCTTGAGAGAAAGTAATCTGTTCTGGCCTTCGTCTCACCTCATTAATCACCCATATAGCAGTAATTAATATACAATGCATCAATGTAACTGTGTTCCTTTTGGTGCCCAGCTGATCTGTTGCTTTCTCTTCCTCTGCATTGCAGTGATTCGCAAGGGCACTTTTGCTCATTATGACTACGGACTGTGGAAGAACTTGAAGCAATACGGTCAGCCCAAGCCCCCAGCATTCGAGCTCAGCCGCATACCCAAGTCACTGCCACTGTGGATGGGTTATGGGGGCAAAGATGAGTTGGCAGATGCTACTGATTTCCATCACATGCTCAATGAACTGGTGTCTAAGCCAGAATTGCTCTATCTTGAGAACTATGGCCATGTAGACTTTTTGCTCAGCCCAAATGCGACGGAAAACGTATACGGTGACATGATCAGGTTTTTCAGGTCATTTGGCAAGTCTTATGCGTCCTAAGTGGCTTCTTCATTGTACTATGCAAGAAAATTGTTCTGGAATGTGCATCGTATACTCTGGTGGCATAGGTGCATCCATTCATAGTCACATTCCAGGCTTAGTCTGAATTGCATAAGGGGTTGACAGAGTGTGTTTGGTATACATTGTTTTTGAATAAAGTAGTTATTTTTGAAAATATATTATTATTTTTTGTTTTTAAATCTAAAATTATTTTTTTATATGAGATTCAATTTATTTTTTTAAATTTCTTTGGGTGAGTTCTTAGTTAGGAATTCTAAATTTGGGTGTATTTTGGTTTGAATTGTATTACACTGCATGTTTAATTGTGTTTGATTCATATGTGGCTTTGTAATAGCCTAGTGTGTGGTGCAAAATTTGGACTTAGGATGGATACGGTGGGTGCCTGTGAAACTACAAAATTATATAAAAAAGAGGTGTTTTGGCGCATGGCTGCGATTGGCAACTGCAGCGCGTAGCCACGACTGACAGCCACATTGCAGGACCGTAGCAGTCAATGGGTGATGGCTGATTGAAAAGGTGGTGGCCCCGGCACACGGCCACAACGGGACCTTGTTTTGTGGGTTTAATTTTACGCGTTTAATCTATTTTGGCTTTTGGGATTCCGAGTAAAGTGTTCGAGATTGATATGATAATATTATTATCATGTTTTGATGATAATTGATTTGATATGCCATATTTTAGGGATTAGAGCTATGATACGTGTGTGTAAACTATCTAAACCCATGTTTGGCTTGTGCTGTGGTTATATTGGTACTTATGATGATAGCTGGGAATGATCTTTGGGTTTATGATGTGAATGTAAAGGGTCAATTTGAATGGGTGGCGCTTGAGGTTCCTAATAATGGAGTACTGGAGGGATGTTTTTGATAGGCTAAGGCCTGAAGCTAGGGATGGTGGCTCCTATTGTGGTAAGGTCAAGGGCTTTAATGCTAGAGGATTGATATGTGATATGAGGTTATTGATGTTACAGGCTAAAACTTGGTATTTAGTTTGTAATGTGACAGGCTAAAGCCTAATGACATGTATTGTGATATTTGTGATGTGTTGATATTGACAGAGGCTTGGTGATATCACACTGTGGTTCAACAATGGAATTTGATGGTTGGTTTGTGACAGGTAGCAATAACCCATGATATATAGGTGTATTGTCTGATATGATTATATGTTGATGTTGTTAGCACTACATTGACACATGTACACCGAATATTATCTGGTTTGCTGTGTTGTGCTCTCAAAATGTGCCTTGAATACCCATCCGCTCCCTTTTTTTTGGGGTTTCTGGGGTTGAAAAGGCTTGGTAGTACTACCTCGTTTTCGAGTGTTAAAAGGTAAAAAAAATTTGAATAAGTGTTTTGTTGGGGAAAAAGTGGTTTTTTGGGAACCACAAGGGCCCCCCTTATTGTCTTACTAAGCTTATTGCTTATCTTACACTTGTTTTTTAGGTACCACTAGGAACTAGCAAAGACATTGTTATACGGGTGGGACTTATCTTTTTGATGTATTATTCTGAATTACGAAACTGTTATATTGTTTTTTATTTATTTGTCTTGAACATGGATCCGTAAAAAGTTATATTAAATTAAACACGTGGTGAATTATAATAATTCATTTATTGGAATTATTTAATATGATGCATGTTATTGATTTACTTGTTTTGGAATTATTTAATATGATGCATGTTATTGATTTACTTGTTCAAATTTTTTGAGTCCATGAAATGGATAGGTTATTTTTTCAAAATAGTTTTTTAAACTATTATATATCTTACATAGTATATTAATATCTAGAACTTAAATCTATTAATTTTAAAAAAACTAACAAAAATTAACTTATAATATTATTTTAAGTAAATAAATAAATATGGGCTGGTCCATGGATCGAAATTGATCAGTTAAAATCGGATCTGTTAAAAGTGCGGACCTAAATGGGTTAGCCCGTTTAGATCCGTTCCATAATGGATCAAATCGTACCGGTCCGTTTTATACTCCTATGTATAGGTTACACATGAGACAACATTTATTGTGTAATTTCTATAGGGGTTAGTTATGACCTTCGATCCTTTGGGTGCAAGTATGATGAATTATTTACCTAATTTTAAGATTTCTAGAATTTGGTAACGTAACAAACGTAGACAAGCTATAATCATCATTCATAAAATCGATTTGACCTCAAGTCAATAAATTCATTCCTAAAATTTAAAATTTAAAATTCTAGGATTTGTACCAAATTCTAAAATTTCCTACAATATAAGAATGATGGAAACCATAAAATGATATAGAGGGATAAAATCATCGAATCTTTTTCATGAATTAGATGATCATAAATCTCAAATTTCAACTCCTCCTTCCTCCTTCTTTTTTTTTATTAATTTAAAAAGCTTTGGGCATAGCTTTTTTTTAACTTAAATAATCACTGAAATTCACAAAATAGTCTATAGGACCCTAAACTCCAAATAAAACTCAATTAAGAAAATATTTTTGTAGCATGCATAATAGAAGGAATATTTTACACCAAAATTAAGTCAAATATGCCCAAACCTAGTGCCCAAATCATTTACCTATTTTTCCCCCCCCCCTCTTGAAAGTGGGTAGATGTCCTAGCACTGCCATGTGGCACTCTTGGAATAATCCGTGAGTTGTTGGAGGTGGAAATTAAACTCTCAACCTTCCTTTATATAACATTCTGGCAAGAGTGCACTAGCTATGAGTTTGTTTTGTTGAATTAGTTGTGTTTTTTCTGATTGGTTATATCACATTGGATATGATCATATTATTTCTATAATGATGTGAATGATTGGTTGTTTGATGGGTTAATATTCTTTACTGTTGTGTTTTGTTGTTTTATGGGTTGATATACCCTTTCAAGGATAAAAAGTCCTAAAATGGAAAGGATATAAACACTTGTGTTTGAAATAGCTTATTAGATAATATTAAATTAATTTTAAGAATATTTTATGATTGATGTGGCCAATGATATGATCTTTTTAATTGTAATCGAGCTTAATTTGGAGTTCGGAGTCTCAAATGGCTATTTGATAATTTTTATGGATTAATATGATTATTAATATTATAATAATGATTTAAAATAAAATAAAAAAGGTGGGGTTATCATGGCTAGTAGGGTTTAGGGGATCTTTACGAAATGTGAGAGGAGAGAGGAGAGGAAGAAAAAAAAGAGAAGAAAAAGATCAAGTTCTTGGACGATTCAATTGAAGAAAGCTCTCTACAACCTTAAACAAGCTTTTTGAACTTGGTTTGAAAAGTTCTCCATTGTGATTATATCTCTTGACTTTTATTTTAGTTCACATCACACTACCTTATTTCCTAAGAGTATCTCTACGATCATATCATACTCTCTTTATATGTTGATGACATAATTATTAGGGTTGAAAGTACAATTTGATCAACAGTTTGACTTTGAGGTGAATTATTTGGATATTCTTCATTACTTTTTTAGAATTAAAATAGCTCATTCTTATAGAGGTTATCTTATTTCTAAATATAAGTATATTTAGACTATCCTTAAGTAAGCCTGTCTCTTAATATTTGGATAAAGTAATACTCTTTTTTATTTTAATGTTCACTATATTGATGATGTTTTTTTCTGTGAGATCTTATTTTGTATTGTACACTTGTTAGTAGGTTGGTTTATCTTACTATTATTATACCTAAAATTGCTTGTGTAGTACATGTTAGTCATTAGGTAGTTGTTCTTCACATTTTTTCATTATATCTGGGAAAGTCAATTTTGAAGTCTTCTTTTTCTGCATCTTCTTCCTTGGAAGAGTAAGAAGCAATCATTTCTCTTTGCTCCTCTACCAAAGCCGAGTATCATGCTATGCCTTCCACCACAACAAAAAACCATTCAATTGCACTAGTTGCTTACTGATATGGGTGTCACTCTAACCTAACTCCTTTATACTGTGATAATAAGAGTGTTATACAAATTGCCCATAATTTATCCTTCTAAGAACACATCAAACATTTTAAAATTGATTATCATTTCACTTATTTTTAAAATTATATTTTATTCAATACTTTTATTTTTGACAACAAAATCTGATAATTTCCCATTATGCATTTTGAGTTTTTCAAGGATCGTGAGTTTGTCTTTATTATTTTGTCTTACCTAGGGATTGTTTGGTTTTCTTCCTTAATTATATATATACACATAATCTTTGTAATTGAACGATATGATGCAATTGAAATCCTAGCAGCTTCGGCAATATTGTTTTTTTTGTTTCTTTTCTCTTTTCTTATCCTTCTCTAGCTATGTCGTCGTTTCGATCAACCCCACCAAGCAAGTCATTAAAGCTTAGCTCGCCATCAATCGTTTATAGTGGGCCGACAATTGATGTAGACACCGAAGGCTTGGCAGTTTTTGGTGAAGCTCCCGAGCGTGGTCTGGCGCAAGGTTGCAACATGTGGGGGGGAGGGTGGTGGGTTCGGGGTGCTAGCTAGCCTGCTACGGGCTGGTGGTTGCGGGCGGTCTTGAAGGCAAAGACCTTGTCGCAGTGGTGGTTGGCCGGTGGTTGTGGGCGGTAGTCTTGAAGACCTCGTCGAAGTCGTGGTTGTTGTGACCAGACCAAGGGCTATTCATGCATCATCTACACCATGCTTATTGTCTCTTATATTATCCCCCATTATCTAGTGACGTAAATTTTATCGTGGTTAGGATTGGTTCGCATATCTGCGAAAGAATTTAGAAAATCAAACAAATATTTCACATTGTTATAAAAATATGAATTAAAAAAAACAAGATTGGTTTCCTTTCGCTGTTGAAAAATTGTGTCCCATATCGGAAGAAAAAATAAGAAGTTAAAAAGCTTATATGGTGATGCAGGCATAGAATGTCACAATGCATTTTAAAGTCGTGCGGGCTGATGTGGTGAGCTCAAAGCGGACAATATTGTGACATGCGGGTGAGCCTGTGCCTTTATTAGATCCTAACAAACTGGTATAAAAGCCTGGTTGTTTCCGTCTGGTGTTTCATTATATCGAAAGTCTTCTCGGTGTAGCCTGTGGCCGAGCGGCGTGTCCCGTAATGTGCGGTGGTATCTGATTATGGAATACAAATCCTTGTTTTCAGGTGATCGAATTTGTTTGCTCTCAATCAGAATATACATTGAGGGGAACTCCCATGACGGCCTACATGGTAGTAGCTCATTAGTTTCATAGGTGCGTCTTTACCCTATGCTGTAGTTCGATATGTGACAATGAGGAGATTGTTGAGAAATTGTATTTCATATCGGAAGAAAAAGGAAAAGTCAAGAAGCTTATATGGTGAAACAGGCTCAGAATGTCATAATGCATTTTAAAGTTATATGGGCCAATGTGCCTGATGTGGTGAACCCAAAACAGATAATATTGTGACATGCGAGTGGGTCTGTGCCTTTATTAGATCCTAAGACCCTCCTCCACACACACACTTTTGGAGTTAACCGGGGAAAAATTACATACGAGTGCAGATGTCGATTATGGTGATAGAGACACATGGTGTCATGGTATGAGGTTGTGGTTCAAAATCGTGCATATGAGATATGGAGGTTTAGGGATATATATAGCCATATAGGATACGTGGGAGAGGTCAAAGGTATATTATTGTAAAATTAGAATAAATATGAGAAAAAAAAAAACAAAACTAAAGCGTTACTAAATGAAATTTAGCAGGAATTGTTAAAAAAAAGTCCTACATGTCATTAAAATTTTATGTTTGTTAGAGGTTTTAATATTTATTTTATACAATTGTGTGAAATATTTTGATAAATGCACTTAAAAAGAAGATTTAGCAACAAAAAAAAAACACCGGTTAAATTACTGTCGATTGATTTTAAAATAAAGGTCGATAATTTAAATTGGAGCAAACTAATTTGAGATGCCTGGAACATTTTATTAATTGTTTTTCATATTAAAATAAAATATAAAGGTTCATGCTTAGGTAACTAGAGTTGTAGGTGTCCGCGTGCGGCGGCTGGTGACTGCATACCGAAGCGTCAACCACATGAATCTGATCAGTGACAGTCAGAAGGTGAGTTGAGTGCTTCTCACCAAACGAAAGCCTCTTGTGGTGTGTGGTGTATTGATGAGAACTTTGATATAAGGCCTTTAAAAAAATTACTAAATTTTAATCACATCGGATATTATTTTTAAAAACAAAAAAAAGTTAAAAATTTAAAAATATTTTTAAGTGATAAAATTCATTTTAACCCATAGCTTTTAAAAATAATCATATTTTAAAAAATAAATTATCAAATATGTGGTAGATTTAATTTTCACATCTCAACGCATTTTATTAAAATCTAAGCTTCATTAAAAGCTTACAGGCGCTGCTACAGTCCGATATAGTAGTTATAAAAAGTACTAATTTCGATAAATATTCAAAATCTGATTATAGTTTTGATAATGGCAATAGAATCTCATTGGTGCACTTTAAAAAAGGAAAACACGATTTTTGTTTATGAACTAAAAGCTTTGTAGGATATCATACGCTAATAAGTTTATAGATAATATTATTTACCAACTAAAGTACATAATTTTGGATTCTGAATGTTGTTTAATAATGTCAAAAATTCATTTGAATTCAATAATGAAATATTAAAGTAAGGTTGAGTTGTTGAGTATGTAATCCTAAATAGTAAATAGGCATTTTTTTTTTTGGTCGGCAAAGGGTAGGCTTTTACAAATCTTCATGTTTACAAACTATTGGACTTGGTGTTGGTGATGGGTTTTGGGGGCGATGGGATCAAAGATGATGAGAAGTTATATAATTGCGCGTGTGTATGTACATATATAAACCTGACTCAAAACACGTGATAACAGAAGCATCCAAAAATTCACATCATCATCGTCGAGCACAGAACCCAACAAAGCTAACCGGGTAAAATAATTTAGAAAAACAAATGAAAAAAATGAAAAAAACCTCCGCGCACCGATACACACCTTTTGTTTTTAAGTGCGTACGCTCGGAGGGGCCAATGGCGAGTGGTGTGGATTAACTCGGTGCTGATATTTTGAAGACGATGCGTACGGCTCTCACCGAAGCGGAGGCTGTGGTGCTTGTGAGTCTCCTCCTCCTCCTCCTCCTCCTCAATGCCCTCGCCCAACCGACATCCCTCGATTTCGCCGGAGATGTCAACCTCCGCCTCTCCCCGCCGCCGTCGCAGGGGCTGTGCGACCTCCTCATTCGACCCTCCGGCTATCTTTGCTCCGAACACACTGTACTCCTCTCTCTCTCTCTCTCTCTCTCTCTCTCTCTCTCACTCACTGACACACACACACACATTTCAACTGTTTATTTATCACGACACTTACTTTAGTCAACTTAGTAGTAATATACGTTTTTTTTTTGTTGGGAGTCTTTGTTAGGAAATTTATAATTTTGTTAGTTTTGGGGATAAATGGTCTGGTGTTTTTGGTTGTGTGTGTATAATATTTCAGGTTCAGACAGAAGATGGACACATACTGGCTGTTCAGCGTGTAGGGGCTCGTAATGGAAGTATAAGACTACAACAGGGACCTCCAGTTTTTCTCCAGCATGGCCTCTTCTGTGTAACCTTACTTACCCCTGTGTTTCTTCTTTACCCATCAACGTACATGCCCTCTTTTGAGGATTTTGCAGAGCTTCTGGAAAGCTCATTTTAATAATAATAATAATAATAATTTAAGTTTTATGAAAAGAATTGGTGTGTTGAAAGTTTTGGCTATTTGATTGTGTGATATAGAAGCGATGACTGGCTGGTATCTGTGGGTTCGAACAGGGAGGAGATGCATGGTTTCTCAATTCTGCTCAACAGTCATTGGGTTTCATTCTAGCAGACCACGGTTTTGATGTATGGGCTGGGAATGTTCGCGGGACACGGTGGAGTCTTGGGCACGTGTCTTTGTCGCAGCGGGATAAGGTACTGACCACTGAAGTATTCTATTGTGACTCCCCTTCTTGTGCAGCTTATAGCATTGTTCCGGGCTTCTTATATAGATATGTGGCCGTTACATGCATGCGGCAAGCTTAATGAGTTTTTGTTTGCTTTACTTGCTACCCTGTTGCTGTATTGGTTTAACTGATACAAAAATACAACGACGCGACATTGAGATTGTAGTGTTCTGTTTAAATAATAACAACGCAGAGGTGGGGTGAGGAAATGACTTGTATTTCCCCTCAGAATATGTAGTCTTAGTCTTGTTTTTTTTGTTTTTAAAGATATGATTACTCATGAATGCAAATGTTTCACTAACCCGAGGAAGATGAGTTTCTACTTATTATTCTTGCTAGCCAGAAGTTGTATTGATGCAACTAAAGATTCAGCATTGTGGTAGTAGTGTTTATTGAAGAAAATATTGCAGTGCTAGTTTGCTTTGCAGAGTGATAGAAAGATTTGTATATCCCATAAAAATATGTTGTTTGATTCTAACGCAAAAAGTTCTAAATGTGGAAGATGGATCTGGTTAATTAACATGTGGAACAAACTTCTGTTGTTGAAAACCTTCTAAGAATGAAGTACAATGCCATATTGCCATAGTATAACAATAGGGACTTTCTCAAATTAACTTGATGAATGCCCATAGCGTAGCCAAAACCTTCTCATCTGCAGATCACGCAGTTTCTAGCATGGGCCAAGAAATAGAAAATGGAATATAAACTTTTAATGATGATGGGTGAATAATACTTTGTAGTTGACGAGAGATACCTTAGGAAAGGGAAAAAAACAGTGAACTTCATAATCAGAATGATGAAACTAAATTAGTGAATATGTTTTTGGCTGTTGTTATACTATGGCAATATGGCATTGTACTTTTTCTGCTGTGAGCATATTGGGTCCATCTTTTTTGCAGGAATTCTGGGATTGGAGTTGGCAAGAAATGGCTATGTATGACCTTGCAGAGATGATCCGTTATGTAAATTTGGTTACAAGCTCCAGAGTCTTCTATGTTGGGCATTCACAGGTTTAATGTAGTAAATCTCATATTTTACATCAAAATGTTCTTTTATGTTGTCTAATAAGCATGGATTATCTATTTGTTTATGTTTGGCCTCTTTCCAACGTCTATTTTTCTTCACAGGGGACAATTATGGCTCTGGCTGCATTTACTAAGCCTGATATAGTTGAAATGGTTGAAGCTGCAGCTCTTATTACTCCCATTTCATACTTGAATCATGTCAGTGCTTCATTGGTGCTTGATATGGTTACCTTGCACATTGATGAGGTTTGAATGTTTTTTGGTATTTCTTAGATTATATCATATAAATGATTGTGGTTGTATTAGAGAATTATAACTTATAAGAATGAATTTTTTTCTGTAGCTACTTTTGGCTATGGGCATTCATCAAGTTAATTTGAGAAGGTTAAATAAACTTTGCTTTCTAATTGCTTGCTCAGATTTCTTGAGGTATTATTTTCATCATGTATCAATCATTTGATCTCTTGCATTTTGCTTTTAGCCATGTGTTTCTTCAGATTTTGGATTCCACATGCGAGGGCAATGCGGGGTGTAACAATTTGCTAACTTCCATAACAGGTTCTCTTTTTCTCTCATATATATGGCATGCGCGCAACAATCAATTAAGCTATTTTTGGCTTAGTATTGTTAAACATTTGCTTCCTTTTTGTAGCAGTAAAGCATAAAGGTTTTAATACAATAATGATAAGGAGCTCCTAAATCCACTTTATTTTTGTCTTTATACACTCTTTTTGATGTTCCAGGGACAAAAACTCATAAAAAATGCTAAGAAATAAATATTAAGGGTATTTTTATTTTTTGAATATAAAAGAGTGGATGAAAGCAAAAATGGGATGGTTTGATGCGCCCTCCGTTATGATCATGTTAAATGCACAACAGTGCCATGTGGTGAAGTTAGAATAATTTTGCACCAAGCAACACAAAATATGAATTGAAAGCATTATTTGATATTTTTCCATAATAAAACATTGTGTATTATATATATATATATATGTATATATAAATTCTCACTAATTTGACTTAAATGTTGAAAATATACTTGATAAAGCAAATAAAGTATTTTAAAACTTTGACAGTGTGACACACAATATCAACTCTCACAACTTCAATATAGTAAACCTATTAATAAACAAATTGATTCTTTTAGTTGTTTAAAATTTAAATATGGAGTGGTCTGTCAGGGTTTTGTTGCCCCTGGCTGTGTCTTTACCACACTTTCCAATCCATTATCACTTTATGTAACATGAAATAATTTAGCAACACTTCTGTTTGTTTCATCGGCATTTTCTTAATTATATTTTTTATTATGTGTGGAAATTGAAAAAAACTCTCTGAACTATCAGCATTGCATCGAATCATGGATGTGGTTCTGGATATTTAATAAAGTGATGACTATTCATATCTCTTAGAAACTCGCTAACTCATCTAGTGTGCCTATTGTACTAGATGCTATGCAAGTCTGCATGAATGATCTAGATTGTTGGTTTGATACTAACCAATTGAGCTCTGCGTTGATTTGGCAACTTTTTGGAATACTTGAAATTCCTCAATTTACATGACATATGTTTTATGTCAGTATTCACGTTTTCAAGCATTTTAAAGTTGCAAGTGACCACCTTGCAGGGGAGAATTGTTGCTTGAACTATTCTTGTGTGGATCACTATCTTCAGTATCTACCTCATTCCACATCATCAAAAAATATGAGACATCTTTTTCAGAGTATGCTCTTCACCATTCAATTTTACAATGTTCATGCAGTACTTTTTGCTAATACACGCCCGCGCACACATTCTCACGCACACACTTGCTGGTTTGGGCCTCACAATTTTTTGAAAACAAGTACCGAATATTAAGATATATTCCCAGTGACTGGAAAACCTGAAATTGTAATACCTCAATATCTAAAAATTTGATTTGTGCTTGAGGTTTTTAAACGTCCAATAGTCTCAATTTTGACACTGAAGGCATCCCCCATGTATGTGCTTTAGATATGTTTTAGCAAGAAATGGTAGAGCCTGGAAGTTTCTTTCTTTGGTAAGAGTCATGCATCATTTTCCCATATAATGACGTGCTTCTCTTGATACCAGGAAATAATCTTTCATGTAACAGCCTTAATCATGTGACAAATATTTGCATTGTCCCAATTAAGTAGGGAGACAAAACTGATCCTAATATCACTTCTATTGTCAACTAAAGAGCAGTAAATATGCACTTGAGTGAACTCTGATGTTCCTATAATTTAAGAATGACTAATGCATTCTTACTGAAAGCAATTTCCTTTGGCGTGAACCCACCCTTTGCGTGGCAGTGATACGTAAGGGCACTTTTGCACATTATGACTATGGAATGAGGAAGAACCTGAAGAAATATGGGCAGTTGAAGCCCCCGGTATTTGATCTTAGTCACATACCCAAGTCGCTGCCACTATGGATGTGTTATGGGGGCAACGATGCATTGGCAGATGCCACAGATTTACAGCGCACGCTCGATGAATTGCAGTCCAAGCCAGAAATGCTCTATGTCGAGAACTATGGTCATTTGGACTTTCTGCTGAGCACAAACGCAACTCGGGACGTATACAATGATTTAATAGGGTTTTTAAGGTCAATTGGGAAGTCTTACGCTTCTTAAATGGCCTCTTCATTGCACTACGCAGTTTGTGTCTCTACCTTCGTGGGTGGTTCTCTGTTTAGGGACGGGGTTTTCACTCTCAGCCTGTGAACGAGTGGTTCTCTGTTTTGTTTTGTCAGTAGTTGGGGTTCCGAAGGCAGCGCTCCCGAAGCCTGTCATGCCTTTTTATATATTATGATGTATTAATATTTGAAGGAAAGTGAGAGTTGCAGGCGCAGTGGTCAGTGATCAATGAATAACATAGGTGTGTTATGAACATCATAGCAGACGAATCTAGTATGATGTATTGCATGAAGTGTTTACTAATTGTAAAATGGCGAGATGTAAAGGGAATTATTAGGTGCTTTTTTGGGTATGGCAGTATAATTGCTCTAAAGTTTTTATGGCTGGTTATAATTTAGGTTATTGTATGAAGAACAACTCTAATACCATTTTATTCTTCTCTTTTCTCTATATCTAGATAAGGAGAGGAAAATTTTAAAAATTAAAAAACTGCTCTAAAGTCACTATTCTCCCTTTGAAATAGAAAAATTATAGCTTTTTATTAGGGAAGAATTATTATTTATTTATTAAAAAAATATTTTTTACCTCAGTCAATTTGTTTCTCTATTTGTAACTTGAATGAATAAAAAAATATTTAAATAGGATAAAAATAGAATTAAGGATAGTATTGAAGTGTATTTTTTAAAATAAATATAATAAAATATGATTGAGATTAAAATAGGAAAAAATAGAGAAAATTTTGAAGTTATCCTAATATGTCAGAAAAAAAATTAGTGCAAAAATTAATTCCTGCGTATATAATGTACATACGAGTGTTTAATATGGTTTTATCTCATTTTCCCGGACAGTTTTACTAGAACAATCAATGACTTCCAAACCAAACGAAATTATTTTTATATTATCGGCCTAACAACAATCATATTGCTTTGTGACCTTAGTGTAAAATTGCAATTAATCTTTATCTATGTATAAAAAAATATTAAAGTTCAATATTAAACATTTCAAAATTAATTGGTTGCAGGAAAGACTATCTTTATTTTTAAAAGTTATTTTTAAAAACTGTATTTGAAAAAATGATTTCTGCTAAATTAAATGTAGCTTTTTTGTTTGACAGTTGTTTTCTGTCGAATTATAAAAACAATTTAGTGCGTGCGTGCGTGTAGGGTTGTCTTATTGGTAGCAGGGGCATGCGTCGGTAGCGGGAGCGTTGTAGGTAGAGGAAGCCGTTGTGGGTGTTCGGGGATCGCCAAGGGAGGGTCGCATTGCAGCGGGTGGAGGCTTGTGTTAGCAGCATTGTGGGAGAGGTCGCCAAGCATCACGAGGGACAGATCCAGGTGTTGGTGGGTTGCCGGGCGTCAAGAGGAGAGTCACCAGGGGTCGTAGCGGGAGGTAGGTGGTGGGAGTAGGCGTCGCGTTGGGGAGGAAAAATGTGAGAACAGAAAACAAATACTACAAACATTGTTTAGGTGTTTTCGTTTTGGGTGGCTTAAAAGCAGATTGTATTTGAATTTAAAAAAAGTGCGATGTTCTGTTAGAATCGGGCATAGATAAAGGCCCGATTAAGTGTCACGATACTGTCCGCTTTGGGCTCGGCACATCGGCCCGCACGGCTTTAAAACGCGTCGTGACAATTAAAGTTTTCTTTCTTCTTATATATGCTTTTTAACTTTCTCGTCCTTAAGCGATGTGGGACAAACATCCCAACAATCTCCCCCTTTGTCACACATCGACCGTATATTGTAGGTTGGAGACACACCTACGAAACTGGGGATTTTTATTGTAACTCCCCCTCAATCCACGCCTTGTAGAGAGATCAAGCCGGTTTGATATTAAAGTGACATCATAACCCGGATACCGCCGCACTAACGGGACACGCCGCTCGATCACACAACACCGAGAAGACTTTCGATATTACGGAACAATTAATGAGGATAAGAACAGGACAATCAGGCTTTGATACCAGTTTGTTAGAATCGGGCATAGATAAAGGCCCGATTAAGTGTCACGATACTGTCCGCTTTAGACTCGCCACATCGGCCCGCACGACTTTAAAACGCGTTGTGACAATTAAAGTTTTCTTTCTTCTTATATATGCCTTTTAACTTTCTCGTCCTTAAGCGATGTGGGATAAACATTCCAACATGTTCAAATAAAATGCATCGGCCGAAAACAGGAGGCACCAAACACGTTCTTATTTTCTCCCAATATGGGACTTAATACACCCCCTCACGCGACAACATGGATGATACATACGGCCGAAAATCATAGGTAAAACGAAACATTGAAAACAAACTCCTTACGTAATAAATACCGTGAATAGAAACACAACTTGCTCTAATATCATATTAAAATTTAAAGATCAATATCTTAAAATAATAAAATAATAAAATTTAAAGAATAGACTATTCTTGAATCTATATCAAACTATATTTAATTATTTTCTCGTGGAATTAATAAAATAATAAATAGTTATGCTCTTTTATGAACTTACCTGTGCCCCATGCATGGGAACTTCCTTGACCGTTTGGAATAAAGAAACCTTTGACTGACAAAATTATAGAGTGAGAAATTTAAGAAAACGAATTCTAGTACCTTAACCAATTTCTATCATTATCTTATCAAAAATCCATCATCCTTGTTATCTGATTCAACTGTTCGTGGCATAACTTAACAGTTATCATTATCTTCCATGTCACTGCCGTAACGCCAATTTCAATCGTTGTCATCAGAGTTCATCCAAGTTGCTTGAATTCCTTCAAATCCAACGAAACCAAGTATTAATGACGGTATAATATAGCAAAAATAGAAAAAAGGAGCAAGTACAAAAATCATTACAAAAAAATATTAAATCAAAAATAACGAAAATAAAACCTTAACGATTATTATTCTTATAAAAATATCTTCATTTTCCAATTTCATCATGTTAATAACATCTTTCTCACTTTATAAAAAACATAGGCATGAATAATAACTATTGGTAAATTTGATACATGCAAAAATGTAAACTTATAATTTAGTAATCCTTACATTGTAGATTTTAAATATCCGTTGTGATTGTGTTGGTTACGATTTTTAGGTGTTAGTGAAAATAAAGATGTAGATTTTAAAGATCTTTACACTTTTTAAAAAAAATCAAAAACAAAAACAAATAGGACTTTTGAAAACTAGGTAATAAATAAAAAGCAAAAAACTTTAAAAGTAAGAAAACCTTTAAAAAATCTTAAAAAATTTTAAAAAATCAAAAAAAACTTTTTAAACACAAATAAAAACTTTTTAAAACAAATGAAAACATTAAAGTCTTTTCAACACTTTTAAAAAAATTAAAAAAACTGGTAAAAAACAAATAATATAAAAACTAGAAAACTTTAAAAATAAAAACTTTCGAAAACAAAAAAAAACTTTAAAACTTTGGTTTTTGTTTGAATAAAAAGTCATTATTTATTTTATTATTCTAGTATTCTTGGTGAGTGCGTGCGACCGGTACTTCAAATGCTTGCGGAGTGCACACCAAAGTGTCAACCACATGGCATGGATGGTGAGGACTGACGGGAGGGGGGAAGCAAGGCCTGTTGCCCTAGGAGAAAAAAAATATCCACTGCCCTCCTATCGACTGAGTGACATTATATAAGTAAATAGCTGGGGGGGATGAATTCATATTTCCATGTTCCATTTTGAAAGCCAATATTTATATATACACACACAGTCACATACTTTTCTGGATATATCAATCAATGGCTGCCTCTAGCTAGCTAGTTATTATAGTTCATATCATATATATATATATATATATATATATATATATATATATATATATATACATAGTTCAGAGGCGATTGATTGATAGACAAGAAAAAGAAAAATGGGGTCTGAACCTTTAGTCCACATCTTCCTAGTGTCCTTCCCCGGCCAAGGCCACGTGAACCCTCTATTGAGGCTTGGCAAGCGGCTGGCCTCCAAGGGCCTCCTGGTGACCTTCTCCACCTGCGAGAGCATCGGGAAGCAGATGCGGCAGACCAACAACATCGGCGAGGATCCCAGCCCGGTGGGCGACGGCTTCATCCGCTTCGAGTTCTTCGAAGACGAGTGGGAGGAGGACGAGCCCCGGCGGCAAGACCTGGACGCCTACCTCCCCCAGCTAGAGCTCGTGGGACGCCGCCTCCTCCCGGAGATGCTCCGCCGCAACGCCGCCTCCAACCGCCCCGTCTCCTGCCTCATCAACAACCCCTTCATCCCCTGGGTGTCGGACGTGGCGGAGCAGCTGGGCCTCCCCAGCGCCATGCTCTGGGTCCAGTCCTGCGCCTGCTTCTCCTGCTACTACCACTACTACCACCACCTCGTCCCCTTCCCCTCCCAAGCCCAACCCCAGTTGGACGTGCAGCTGCCGGCCATACCCTTGCTCAAGTACGATGAGGTCCCCAGCTTCCTGTACCCGACAACCCCGTACCCGTTCCTGCGCCGCGCCATCCTCGGCCAGTACAGGAACCTGTCCAAGCCCTTCTGCATCCTCATGGACACGTTCCAGGACCTGGAGGATGACATCATCCGGGAAGCCTCCCAGTGGGCCCCTATCAAGCCCGTTGGGCCTCTCTACAAGAACCCCAGGGCCCCCAACGCCGTCCGCGGCGACTTCATCAAGGCCGACGACTGCCTCGGCTGGCTCGACTCCAAGCCGCGGGGGTCCGCCGTCTACGTGTCCTTCGGGAGCGTGGTGTACCTGAAGCAGGAGCAGGTGGACGAGCTGGCCTACGGGCTTCTGGAGTCGGGGCTGTCGTTTCTGTGGGTGATGAAGCCGCCGCACAAGGACGCCGGGATGGAGCCGCACAGGCTGCCGGAGGGGTTCCTGGAGAAGGCCGGGGAGAGGGGGAGGGTGGTGCAGTGGAGCCCGCAGGAGAAGGTGTTGGTCCACCCGGCGGTGGCGTGCTTCGTGACCCACTGCGGGTGGAACTCGTCCATGGAGGCGCTGAGCTCGGGGATGCCGGTGGTGGCGTTCCCGCAGTGGGGGGACCAGGTCACCGACGCCGTGTTCCTCGTCGACGTGTTCCGTGTCGGGGTGCGGATGTGCCGGGGGGAGGCGGAGGATAAGTTGATCCCGAGGGAGGAGGTGAAGAGGTGCCTCCTGGAGGCCACGGTGGGGCCCAAGGCGGAGGAGATGAGGAGGAACGCGGCCAGGTGGAAGAAAGCGGCGGAGGAGGCGGTGGCCGAAGGTGGATCCTCCGACAGGAATCTACAGGCGTTCGTGGACGAGGTTACGAGGAGGAGCCAGCAGGGGGTTGTTGTCGCCGGAAATGCCATCACGGCAAAAGTGAGCAATAATAATAATGGAACAACAGCCGCTGCTGCCATTGCCAAGGCGGTGGTGTTGGACGATCACAAACCGGTGGTTCGGACATGCGTCGAGAGCTGAATGGCGGGTAGACCAAGCCACTGAACATGGCTGCCTGCTGCTGGATCTTATCACGTGCTTCCTTGTCGTATATTTGTTTTTTGGTTTTTTTTTTGTCCCCGTCATTTTCTATTCACGTTGTTTGTGGTCTACGTACGTACTTTATCGTCAAAATCTTATCCACACTCCCAGACCCAGTTCCGATTTTAAAATCCGAAAATCGTATTTACGCTGATCTGATCTGTTTGTACTTAAAAATTAATAAGGAGGCCTCACGGACCGGCCGGTACGTGGTGTTCCATATGTATCATGCATTTTGCTTAATCTCTCTGTTCTACTAGCTAGCTAGCGTTTGTATCTACCATTTTGGATAATATATATTCGAATTTTGTTTAATATTAATGTTGCTTAAACTCAGTTAATATTTTAATTTTGATAATTGAAATCTTTGCATGTGACCTAATAAGCGGCGAATAAGCTTTAGATTAGAAACCCAGTCCGCGAGCGTACGTCTTCACCGGTTTGACCATCATCATCTTGCTATAAGTATGTGCTTTTGACCAGCGGCGTTTTTTCTGAGATAAATAAGAAAAAAAATACCCGATTTTTTTTTCAACATCCCATTGCATGCCTAATCTGGCACGTACCAACAACTTGTCATGGAGATTTGACGGACGCGCAAGAAACAAAAAAGCTAATTATCACCCACAGGGTTAGGAAAGGATATACACGCCGGCCCACACAACTTATTAATTATCACACCAATGTTTCACTTTTTATATAAGATGAAATTATAAAACTATCCTTCACAAAGAAGATTACGTTGAAAGATGACACACAATCGAAATCAGAAAGCGACGCGGGCCCAACGGTCCAATTAGAAGTTTAACAGTGTTAACACACACACACCCTCTCTCTCTCTTTCTATATATATATGACATTCTAATTATACAATCATGTGTATATGCTTAAACGTTTTAAGAGCACAGATTCGTCTATTTTTGAGAATTAGGAAAAAAATATATACATTGGAAATTTTCATGGATGGATGATTAAAAAGAAATATGCATCTTATTTAGTTTTTAACACATGTACCGTCTAGTCTTGCCGGAAGTAGGGATGGAATTCTAAATTAAGCCACCAATCGTTTAAATTTCAAAACCGTTAATTTATCAAAATTTTAAAACCAAACAAAATAGATTTGCTTTGATTTGAAACCAATTTATTTTGTTTAAATCAAATAAAATGATTTTTATCATCGCGTTGAGTACCATATGCATGGGTGACTTCTACATACTCGGTCAATGGGATTGAGATTCTCATAGATAATAGTGACATACATTTTATAATTTATGTTTTAAAATTTATATATTATTTTCTTTTATACTCAAATGGAGTGTGCTTGAATGACAACGCAAGTGCAACATGCTTGCTTGGATGGAAATTATTATTTACTTATTTTTTATTTTTATATTATATTTTAGGGCTTATTTATTTAATATTATTTATTAAATATAATTTAATTTATTATATTTGTGAATTATTATTTAATTTTAAGACTTTTAAAATTATAAATTTAATATACATTAACATTAATGTGCCGAATATATATTTTTTATTTTTTATTATTTTAACTTGTAAGAATTTCAAAATTAATCAAGTCAATACAAACCAATAATATTTTAAATCACCTGACCGATCAAAATCGAATCAAAATTTAATTTGATTTGATTTCACGTAAATGGAAAAACATCAATTTGAAAAATAATCCCAATCAATTTCACCCAGCCGAAAGCCAATTTGATTACGTTTCTGTACATGGTAGGTGTTGGGGATTGGATTCCAATAATTCATGCAATCGGATGGAGAGCTGGCAATAAACCAACGTGACCGCAGCGGTCACAACTATCGGTCATCACGGTATCAACAGTTGACGAACAGGCCGGCGAACCAATCAATTCAACAACATATTCAGCATTATTAAAAATTTGTTTATATTTTTGTTGCTAAAATAAAATATCAAACCAGAAAGGAAATGACCTCTTACATTGAAAAAAGAGCCCAGAAGCAGGAAGATATATATATCGCAAGTGAATCATATATATAAAATATATATATATATATATATATATATATATGTTGTTGGAGTAAGAATGGGAAAAGCATTCATTATCATTTCGGTTAACGGGTAAAAAATCATTTTTCGAAAATATAACATGATGACATATGAAAATATATAATTTCAAATTCAAAATAACTACAAATAATAATATTCACCATCATTGGGAATATGATGGAAGATATATGTTGTTGTTGGTCTGCCTTAAAATGAGTTAAAATAATTTATAAGCACGCACCACATTATAAGCCTATCTTTTCTTTAATTTCTTTGTTCACTGACGTGGGACTAAACTCCCATAATCTCTCTTTAGTAGCAACCACCATTTTTGGCCTTTTTTCAAGGCTAGAGAGACCATGATCCGCGTCATTCGCTGACCACCATTATTGGGCCACAGTGGCCACCGGGTCTGAGTCCTCTCTGCACCCCCTAGCCTCCGAAACTTTAACAGAGATCAGTGACCAAGAGCTGCATACGGTGCAAGCTCAGCTGGGCTATGATCCCTCAAATTCTCGGCTAATGCAGGACTAGCAATGTCAAGTTCTTAACTATACTGTCACTAACCTGTTGAAGGCAGAAGAGGGGTTTGCTAAGCGAAAATCCCGGGTGAAGTGGCTAAACAAAGGGGACCAAAACACTGCATATTTTCACAAATCCTTGCCGGGTCGTAATGCTCTTAATCATATATCCGAGGTTCAGCTAGAGGATGGGTCTATCAGCCCAGATGAGTGTACTGTTAATGCCACGTTTGGGCAACAATTTCAGACTTCAGAGGTTATTCAATCAATCTTCTTCTCCCGGCGGGTTTCTTGATGAAGCTGGTTCCTTGTTTCCTAATTTATCATCTGAAAAGCTCGTTAGTAGAGAGCTGGTTCGTCATACCCTGCGATTTGGAAGGTGTTCAAGAACATATATGAGTCGTGAAACATCTCCCGCACCTATGGTTTTGGGGACTGCTTTTTACCAAGCCTGTTATCAATTATTGGTCTATCTGTTATCAATGCTATCTCTTCGGTTTTTTTCGTCTGTTACCCTAATTCGATTGGTGCTATTTAGAAACCTTTGCTAAATGGTTTTGTCGTCATACCCTGCTCTTAAAATGCTATACCATTGGGGTATAGGTTAAAACCTATCTGCTGTAAGGTAGATACTTCTGGGATGTTCCTGTTGGAGCGTCAAAGCTTTCGTTTATTGTTTAGGTGGTCAATTGGGGACGGAAGAAAGCGAGAAAGGCTAAGGGGGTTAGTAGGATGCAAAATGTTATAATACGTTCTGGATATGTGAAGTCCTCACTATCATCCTTGTGGCATGACAATTGGCACCCATGACCCATGGGCCCTCTTAAATGGATATTTGGCCTGCAAATAATTGTGTTGCTAAGTTTAATTCAGCAGTAAATGTTAGCAGTTGGGTTGATCAATGACACATGTAGGGGCAGTGGCAATAGCTGATCTCTCGCTCTGCCGAACTTGATAGCATTCCTGAGGTATCTGTATTTATAGCCAAAAAGAGGCAGGGACTGCTTTTTATGGTTGCCAGCAAGTAATGGGTTGTTTACAATTAAATCAGTGTGGGCAGAAATTTGAGCTAGACGTCTTGTATCTGTGTGGCATCGGTTGGTTTGGTTTCCTATACCCATTAGTCATCATGCTTTTTTGGTTGGCTGTTCACTGTTCAGGGTCGCCTCTCCTAACCCAAGACAGAATGATTGTCATGGGGCTTCTCACTAAAATGGGTTGTTTGTAGTTGTTTGCAATTGCAGTGAAGAATCCCATAACCATTTATGTTTCGATCGTCGTTTCTCATCAGCCACACACGATGGCGAAGCTATCAGTAGACTGGGCACCCAAAAAAAAAAAAAACACGTAGCCGTGCTTTGAAGCATGTAAACACTGGTCATTTGTTGAAGTCGCGAAAGAGTTTTACCGCATTTTTTAAAGACCCCGATAAAAGTACTGTATTCACACCAAGATCCAATGCGGTAAAATCAGTATTTTTACCAGCATTTTAAGAAAAAGGCTGTTGAAGTTTTTTTCAAAAAAAAAATACAGGAATTAAAACCCCAGGTCATTTGTCTTGTTCAGTGAACTTGCAAGTAAAGCACTGAATTATGTAATCTTTCACAAATTCTTCCTTCAAATCCTTAACTTGCCTTGCCCTTCGCCTCCAAACTTTCCATGTCATCTGTACCCTGTGTGAGTAACAATTGGTCTCGAAAGGATGACCAATAATACTTACTGATTAATAATCTTAGTGGTGGTAATGAGTTGGGTTGAATTTGGGTATTGTTTGTTTGGAACCGAAATATATAATTTGATTTGAATTTGTTCGAACTCGGTGATTTTGGCAGTTTGGAATGAGTCAAGTTAATATTTTTTATCTTGTGTTTCTTTAAAATCTTGGGGCGAGTCCGGTAAGACACAGGTCCGATCCAATAAACTTATTATGGTAAGTCAAATGATGTGAGTTGGAGTGTGTCAGGGTGAGACAGTCGATTTTTTCACCCCTAAACATAAGTTACCAACATTACAAGCTATAGAAAATAAAAAATTGTAGAAAAAAATAATTCTTTTTTATCATTGAGAAATTATAATACTCATATAAATATATAATAGAAAAAACCTAAAACAAAATTAAATATATATCAAATAATTATAAATATTTAATAATTTAAATAATTAAAAATTCATTCCAACTCCTCTTTTCAAGTTAGTGTATAAATATTACATATGAACAAGGTTACGTGAAAACATGTGTCATCATAACAGTAAGTTGACGTACTATAGAAATATAGGAAACCTACTATTCTTTTAAAATATTTTTGATATAATTTTTGTTGACTTTCTCATACTTGGTTTAGATCATATTATAATGAATTATTAACTATATTAATGACATTATCATGTCATTACAAGATTTTTTATGATTGATTAGGCAGCACAAATTATCACTAAAGTACTTAAAGTAATTGACTATTCACATAAATCTCTAAAATCAAATGATATCTTGTCTTGTTACTATCGGGTTAGACAATCCATAGGCATTGAAATTTTCAAAATTATATTCTAATATTATTTATTCTTTTCATCTTTTATTGCCGTGTAAATACCGCCATGCTTCGAATATCTTTTTGTCTTCTCGCATGGGGCCATGGACACAAAAATGGAAGATCCTTCACTTAACAATCTATGAATGGTAAAGAAAAGCATATTAAAATTGGAAATCTCAATAAGTAATACCCTTTTCTTTTCTTTTTTACAAAATGACAATAGAAAGATACATAAGTAGTCACCATTGCACGCTAACTCAACCGAAGTGAGAATATACAAAACATTTTTAAAAGGTTTCGAAGAAATCATTGTCACCAGTTATAACTTATAATTATCCAGATTTAAACCTGATCGTGTTTTATATATGGTGAGAATATGCCCTTCTTTTAGCAGCGATATATTGTATCGTGTTGATTTATAACTCGACATATCTCAGGCTTTCAGCGATTTCTCGTCCTGTAGCTGCAGCGACATCTATGGAGAGTTGCAAAGGCTAGCTAGCCCCTACTAGTCTTGTAACCTGGCAGTCGCTGAGGCAGAGCTGTTGTTGCCGTCATCATGC
Organism: Taxillus chinensis; assembly: GCA_023512835.1. NCBI lineage: Eukaryota > Viridiplantae > Streptophyta > Magnoliopsida > Santalales > Loranthaceae > Taxillus > Taxillus chinensis. Next base: position 9,756,513 of record CM042089.1, read on the forward strand.
TTGGTCTTAGAATCATATCATAAGGAGCTTATGTGGCGATAGCAAGGACGTTGTCGTGTCGGAGGTCTCAAGGCCCTGTCTATGACTTGACTCTGCGCCCGGCCTCGCTCGTTCCATGGAGATGTCTGTTAAAGGAAACGGAGCTTAATATAGCATGTAGATAATATCAAATATTGTCTAATATAGCATGTAGATAATATCAAATATTGTCTAATATAGCATGTAGATAATATCAAATATTGACATACAAAATGACTTTCCTTATTTGAGGAATCCTTACTTATGCAATGCCGTAGCCTCCCATTGCATTTCAATAAGAATTTAATATCAATTCTTTTACATGGTATCAAAGCATTGATCCTCCCACCGGGCAATATCCCAAACTCGTTTTTTTTTTCCCCCCCCCCCCGGGCAAACAAAAACAAAAAAAAAAATACAAAAAAAACAACAAAAACAACCCCCCCCCCACCCCCATTCCCCCCCCACAAACCCCCCCCCCCCCTCCCCCCCCCCCCCCCCCCCCCCAAGCTTTTTTCCTTTTTTTTTCCTTTCTCTTTCCCCCCAAAAAAAAAAAAAAAAAAAATTCAAACCCCCCAAACAAAACCCCACACCCCCCCCCCCCCCCCCCCCCCCCCCCCCCCCCCCCCCCCCCCCCCCCCCCCCCCCCCCCCCCCCCCCCCCCTCGAAGATAACTACCGTACATGGAAACAATCCATGACTATGGCCTTAACGGTCAAAAACAAAATCGGTCTCATCGATGGTTCGATCCATGAGCCCCATGACAATTCCCAATGAATGGCAAAGAAATGAAATCGCTTCAACAATTTAGTACAAACGTGGCTGCTAGGATCGATGTCCAAAGACATTGCCGCACGGCCTGATACACTGTAAGACTTGCAGATGTGGATAGAATTACAAGAGAGATTTTCCCATGTGAATGTTGTCCAACTATTCAATATTGAAAACGCAATACATGAGTGTGTGCAAGGAACTATGTCTGGCTCTTACTTCACAAAATTAAAGGGACTATGGGATGAATGTGATGCTTTGTGCACTTTCCCCCCCCCCCCCGCGAGCTCTCCCCCCGAGGTAGTTGAGAATTTGACGGGACGCGAAGAAACCATGAAGTTCCTCATGGGCCTTAATGACTCATACCCCGGCCGTTCGCAGAAACTCTACTCCAAGATCCATTACCCACGGTGAACAAGGCATATTCTTTAGTCTTGCGGCATGAGAAACATTATCAATTAAAGTCCAGATCTAAACTGTGTTTGCTTTGGGACATTGATCGTGACTTACTACACGAACGTGAATCCAGATGAATCTGCAACAAACCCAATCACACTGCCCAAATATTGTCGCCCCCCTTAAAATGCACATTTTGTTGGGAGGTACACAGGACCACGCCGCGGATGACTGTACCGTGCCGAACCCGAGCCCGAGCCGATGCAGTGATTTCCAAAGGGAATCAGGTAACAGGAAGGAAGGAGATGCCCTTCCCATTACCCCTACGAGTGCAAGCAAATCTTAAGTTAAGTGAGAGCCGCAAACAGGTCTTCCTCTGCCTAATCCCGTTAATTCCACGCCCATGAACTGTCCAGGTAAGGCATTTTCCCTCAACTCTAATGGAAAAAGTCTTCTTGGATTTTAAGCAGGTGGTTGCCCCGACCACATGGTCTCGACCCCCATTTATTCACCACTTCAAGACCAATCACTAACCGCACTTTCCACTTGCCCATTGAATGTCACATGTGACCCACATTGGCACCGTTGCTTTGTCCAGCAACTTGGTTCTTGACAATGTTTTGTGTGTCCCATACTTCAACTTAAATCTGCTTTCTATTAGCAAATTAACCCAATCGTCATGCCTTGTCATATTTCTCAATCATTTTTGTATCATACAGGACCTACGTTCGGGGATGATGATTGGGACGGGAAGTGAACGAGACGGTCTCTACCACCTTGATCAAGGCAAGATAGGAACTGCAATCAAGCACACGCCAACAATTCAGCCCTTTGGCACCAACGACTTGGTCACCCTTCCCCTAGAGTCCTACCATTATTCCCTTTGTCCATGTTACAGCATCCCTCTCATGCTATTAATAAGTGTGTTATTTGCCCTTTGGCTAAACAAACAAGGCTTCCTTTTCCCTCTAGTTCAATTTGTACTCATTCTAGTTTTGATTTAATTCATATTGACATATGGGGTGGTTATAAAGTTCCTTCACTTTCCGGTGCCAAATATTTCCTTACCATTGTCGATGACTACACCAGGTGTACTTGGATTTATCTTATGCACCATAAATCTGATGCTAGGACCCTTCTGGTTAATTTCATCAATATGGTTGTCACTCAATTTGATTCCCATATCAAAATTATTCGTAGTGACAATGGCCCTGAATTTCATCTTGGGAGTTTTTATGCTGATAAAGGTATCATCCATCAAACTAGCTGCGTTAACACCCCTCAACAAAATGGGGTTACTGAACGAAAACATCGACATCTGTTAAATATGGCTCGTGCCTTACTTATCCAATCTGGCCTACCACCTCGTTTTTGGGGTGATGCTATTCTCACCTCTGCTTACCTCATCAATCGGACACCCACTCCTCTTCTCAATGGGCAGACCCCTTATGAAAAATTATTTCACACACCCCCTAGTTATTCCCACTTGCGTGTTTTTGGTTGCCTCTGTTTTACTTCCACCCCTGCACCACATCGTTCCAAATTTGCTCCTCGTGCCTCTCGCAGCATTTTTCTTGGCTATCCCTATGGTCAAAAAGGTTATCGCGTTTTTGATCTTTGCCAACAAAAGGTGCTCATTTCTCGTGATGTTTCTTTTTTTGAGACTATTTTCCCTTTCCTCGAAAAGCCTCTCTCCGTTCCCACCCCACTCCACCATCCCGTGCCTCCTTCTTCTTTCGACATTGCGCCCATGCCTCTCGTTCCTTTACCCCCTTCTCCTGTTGGGTCACCGTCGCTCCCCATCCCTGATTTCGCCCCTCATGTCGACCCTCCACCTACCGATTTGCTTCCCCCGTCTCCTCTCCCTGGGTCCCCACCGCTCCCTGTCCCTGATCCCGCCTCTTCGGCCGTCCCTACCACGATCGCCTTACCGTCCCCAGCTCCATCGACCGCCGTTCCCACCGTCCCTCTGCGCCGCAGTGGTCGCTCCACCCGGCTCCCTGCCTCGTTGGATGACTTTGCTGTCGAGACCCGTTTACCTTCACGGCCCGTCCCAACGTCATCCACGACTTTGGTCGCTCGCACAGTACGGCTTACCCTCTCTCTCACTCCTTATCTTATATGCGCCTTTCTCCATCTCACCAATCCTATCTTGCTCACTTTCACATTCTCCCTGAGCCTACGGGTTTCACTCAAGCTGTGCGCCTCCCACAATGGCGTGCTGCTATGCGTGCTGAGATCGATGCGTTACAGGCTAATGGCACTTGGAGCTTGGTGTCCTTGCCCCCTCACAAACGAGCAATTGGTTGCAAGTGGGTGTATAAGGTGAAATTAAAGGCTGATGGAACGTGAGAACGCTACAAAGCCCGATTGGTGGCCAAGGGCTACAGTCAAATCGATGGTGTCGACTACAAGGAGACCTCTGTTGCTAAAATGGTGACTGTCCGTGTTCTCCTTAGCGTGGCCTCTCTCTGTGGTTGGCATCTGCATCAGTTGGATGTCAACAACGCCTTTCTGAATGGTGATCTTGATGAAGAGGTATTCATGTCCTTGCCTCCTGGTTTCGGACGAAAGGGGGAGACTCGGGTATGTCGTTTGCACAAGTCGTTATATGGTTTAAAGTAAGCATCTAGACAATGGTTTATAAAATTGTCTGTGGCTCTCAAACTTGCTGGTTTTCATCAGTCCCGATCTGACTACTCGTTATTCGTCCGACATCACCAAGGCAACTTCCTAGCATTGCTTATATATGTTGACGATATTATAATGGCAGGGAATAATTTGGCCGATATAGAAAACACTAAAGTATTGTTGGCCAACCGTTTCAAACTCAAGGATTTGGGACAGTTGAAGTATTTCCTTGGCATCGAAGTTGCCCGATCACGACAGGGAATCAGTTTATCACAACGTAAGTATGCTTTGGACATTTTGGATGATGCTGGTTTCTTAGGTGTCAAACCCTCTCGGTTCCCCATGGAACAGAACTTATCACTTACACAATTTAGTGGGAAATTATTACATGATGCTTCCAGATATAGAAGACTTGTTGGCCGGTTGATTTATTTGACCATAACTAGGCCCGACTTGACTTACGTTGTACACATCTTGAGTCAGTTCATGGATAAGCCACGACAACCCCATTTAGAAGCAGCTCATAAAGTGCTAAAATACCTTAAGCAAACTCCAGGCCAAGGTATTCTATTACCATCTAAGGATCACTCCGATTGCGGGCATTCGTGATCATCGATTGGGCACGTTGTAAGGACACAAGGAGATCAGTCACAGGATATTGTGTTTTACTTGGCCATGGACCAGTTTCTTGGAAAACTAAGAAACAAACCACCGTATCACGTTCTAGTGCAGAGGCCGAGTATCGTGTCATGGCTGCCACCTGCTGCGAAATCACATGGTTGAAGAACATTTTGAAGGATTTGGAAGTAGATCATACACGGCCGATCACATTGTTTTGTGACAATCAAGCAGCCATACACATAGCATCAAATCCTGTGTTTCATGAAAGAACGAAGCACATAGAGCTCGATTGTCATCTTGTTCGCGAGAAAATTCAAGAAGGAATGATTCAGACATCTCATATTCGAAGTGAACATCAACCAGCTGATTTGTTCACTAAACCATTGAGCTCGACACAGTTTGAAATGCTCCTTAGCAAGTTGGGTGTTATCAATATACACTCCAACTTGAGGGGGAGTGTTAAAGGAAACGGAGCTTAATATAGCATGTAGATAATATCAAATATTGTCTAATATAGCATGTAGATAATATCAAATATTGTCTAATATTAGATAATATCAAATATTGTACATAATGACTTTCCTTATTTGAGGAATCCTTAGCACCTATATGTAATGGCGTAGCCTCCCATTTTATTTCAATAAGAATTTAATAGCAATTCTTTTACAATGTCAATGGCGCTGTAATCACTTAGGGGAGGGAGATCGGCAGCGAGGGCATCGCGCAGGGGGGGAGGATGGGCTGGGTGGGGAGATCAGCACCGGGGGGCATCGCGCAGGGGGGAGGTTGCGCTGGGCGGGGGCATCGCGCGGGGGAAGCCGTCCCAGGTGGACGTCAGGCAGGGAGCTGAGCGGGAGCTGTCGTTGCAGTCGTGCATGGGAGGGATAGGGAGGGGGAGAGAATACGCAAAAACACCCGAAAACACGTTGTTTCCGATTTTCTCTATTCAATACAGGTTGTTTTCACAAAATAAAAAAAAATACACATGCGAAACAATAACACCAACGGTTTTCTGTATTTAAATACAGAAAACTATAAAAAACACAGGTACCAAACATGTTTCGTAGACCCGTTTTCGACAGGAAATTAAATCTGTCTTACTGTTTCTTTTCTCTACTTACCAAACACCCACAAGGCAAGACATCAGAAAGGACATGAAGAGCATAAAATATAATTCTAGATGTAAGAAAGCTACTGCGAGTAATGCTCCCTATGATTTGTAATATTGATTGATAGTTCACTTGTGACACGTTACATTTCATTCATTTGCATGTTATTACGAATGTACATAATTATCCCATACTTAATTCGATACAATTAATAGTTATATATGTCACAGTCTCATTCACCATGATTAATATGCACAGTATATATACCGATATGTATAAATTAAGGTAGATGCACAAACAGAGTTTCTTATACACGGTTCTTTTTAATCATACCACCCACACCCACCATTCCCACTACCGCTAAAATGAATTGCCCCATCGTTAATAATTTCCTTTATTATTGCCAAAGATTGAAGAAAAAACACATTTTCCATTACATGCATGGCATTTTTGTTTATAAAGTGTGCATGCAACTGCGTTTTACACGTCTGCCACCGGCCGGTATGTTTCGTCACTGGCCAAGCTTGCTTCCGGCGACGTCGACAACAAACCGGTAACGCACGTCGTTCTTCTCGAGCCTCTCCAGCGCTGTGTTCACATAATCCAATGTCACAATCTCGATCTGTGGCTTCAATCCCTTCTCTTCGCACAGCTTCAGCATCTCCTCCGCCTCCTTCATGCTCCCTATGAAGCTCCCCGTTATCGTCTTCCTCCCTACACCCCCATCGATCCACAGTTTTATATATGCATGGATAATGCAGGCATTCAAAATTCATTAACTTAATTACTCATACAAAAATAAATATTAATTTGGTTAATTACAAATTCAGTCCATCCTCGATCGATTGTATAAATGAATGTATTACAAATGGGTTCGTTATGCTCTTCAAGAAATTTAGCAACTCATTAATTTGTAACGCAACACAGTTTTTTAAAGTATATTTATTCACGTTTGGCGAACCTTAAAGAACACATTTTCCAAAATTAATAAACCTAGGCCCACTTTGTTTTTGTTCACCAGAAAAATATCAATTTAAAAAATAAGAAATAAAAAGGTGATTAATTACCTAGCATGACCATGGGAGAGATGAATTGAAGTGGCTGGATAGTGGCGCCCATAATGACCAATTTGCCGTCGAGCTTTAGCAGCGAGAGGTAGGGCTCGAGCGCGTGGTGGACAGGCACTGTGTCGAAGACGTAATCCAATGAATCGGCAAGTTCTGCGGACTTGGCGGCGTCAGAGCTGACGAGGTAGTCGTCGGCGCCGAGGTGGTCAAGCGCCTCAGCTCGCTTCCGATCGGAGGAGCTGATGACGGTCACGTGATGGCCCATGGCCTTGGCTATCATCACCCCCATGTGGCCCACTCCTCCCAGGCCGGCAATGCCGCCTCTCAGTCCGGCCCTGTTCAGCCCAAAGTGGACCAGCGGGCTGTACACTGTCAGCCCCGCGCACAGTAGCGGCGCCGCCTGCTCCGACTCCATCCCATCTGGTATTTTCACCACAAATCTGCAACAACGACAACACCAACCACCACACTCGGCAACAACTACTATGATATATAATGTATTGATGACTTAAAAAAAAAAAAAACAAAGATCGCAATTGGGGTTCGACAGTTAGAGAGATTTGTCAATTTTTTCGTTGCTTGCTTACTTCTGATCCACGACCATGGACTCGGAGAAGCCTCCAGTGGTGGGCTTGCCGTCGGTGTAGACGTCGTTGTAGGACCAGATCCGCTTGTTGCAGTAGTTCTCGTGGTCCGATTTGCAGGGGTTGCAGCTCCGGCAGCATCCGACGATCAGGCCCGCCCCAACGCGGTCTCCTACTCTGAACCTCCCCACGTCTGATCCCACCTCCAACACCTCCCCGACAACCTCGTGCCTTCGCAAATTTCCCATAAAATCAAATACGCCACAAATCAGACTTTGACCCAGTTGTGTGTGTGTGTGAGAGAGAGAGAGAGAGTGTGTGTGTGTGTGTGTGTTATAGTACCCAGGAACCATGGGGTAATTGGACATGCCGAGATCATTTTTGAGTTGGTGAAGATCGGTGTGACAAATTCCACAGTAGAGCACCTTTATGAACACTTCTTCTGGGCCTGTGTTCCTGGGATTCGTGTTGGTCGTGAGATGGGGAGACATGTGGGTTACGAACAAAAAGAGAGATCTAACGAAAACCCCAGCCAGAATTAATGGAATATATAGAATTAGGACTACCTGAGACTGTAAGTGTAGGGAGAGAGAACACCAGAAGTATCTCTCGCCGCCCATCCATTGGTTGTTCTTTCCTGCTCTATACTGCCCATTTCTTCTCAAACTTGGTGCCTCGTAGAGAGAGGCAGTGTGTGTGCGTCCGCGCGCGGCAGTCGGGTGTCGATAGGTTGTGCGGACACTCTTTGAGTTGGGCTATGGCTATGGATTAGAATTATATATATACACAATTACACAGCTCCAAAAAAAAAAAAAAACAAAAAACAAAAAAAACTGGTGGAAGTGTAAAAGTCCGTCATCCCACACGCAACTCGCATGCATATATCGCATGCATTGAAAGTGGTTCCAAATGGGAACAACCCCACCTCTGACAGGCCTAATCGAGCACCACTATAAACACAACCTATACGCCGGTTCTGAAATCTAACAAAACATGGGTAAAATCAGGCGTGTCCTGTACATATTGCTGTCTTAATTGGTTTATTTTGTTGCTTCTCTTTTCCATCGGTCCTACCAATCTAGCTACCGCCCTAACTCCTAATAATCTCTGAAGCGCCGCCCCTGTGGAACTCGTTGATCTCCTTGCCATTTAATTCTAGTGGTGTAGCTTATTTCCTTGCAAGGGAACCCACAAAACTGAGATTTTTAATGCGTGATTTGTGGATCTTATTTCGTTGATTTTATTTTTTAAAATTTTATGTGTATCTTTCGTGCATTGTTTCAATTTGAACATTAAAACCAAATATTTTTGTTCTCTTTCGACATTTCATATATTTTTATTAGTAATTATAGATAAATAATATCAAATTTGTATGACAGATAATGTCACGCAATACAAATTTTAACTAATACTCTATTACTTATTTCATTTTTTTTAGGTAACTAGGCAGAGTGAAAGCATAGAAAAAATGATTAGGACGGACCGAAATTCATAAAGTGTAGAGGTCTGGGTTTCGATCCATGGTGGCAACCCTAGGCAAGGGTATGAGTGGTTGGAATGAGGTGGGGTGGGGTTGAATTAAAAAATAAAATAAAAGGCAAAAAGTGTTGTGGCTGAAATACGATTATTGGCCTAAATAAACCGGAACAGTCGGGTTGTAAACCGGAGCAAGTATATTATATATCCAAAATTTTGGTCAACTTTGCTGTGAACTCTTTTGATAATATACAACATTAGGATTGCAAAATTTTTGGCCAAAAACTATTTTTGAAAACAGCATATATATATATAAAGAAATTTTTGAAAACATCATATACAAAAACATTAGGAAACAGGATATACAAATTTTTGGCCAAATATATTATCCATAATATTATCTCATAACAAGTGAAATTTTTGACCAAGCTGAAAATTATCATTATTAGTATAAAATATTATTAATTTTTAAAATTTTATTGGTTAAAATTAAATATTATTATTTTATTTTCAAATTCTAAAAGATTTAGAATTGAATTAAAGATTTAGAGCGTGTTTAGTGGTGATATTCGTTTTTTATTTTCTGTATTAAAATATAAAAAATATTTTTTTAATTTGATAACTGCTTTTTTAAAAAAATTTTAAAAATAAGTTTATCTTAAACACAAAAAAAAATGAAAATACATTATTATTATTATTATTGATGTTTTTTATTTCGTGTTTTCGGTTTTCACTTTTTTTTTTTAAGTCCTGCCGCCCGCCGCCGTCCTCTGCGCCGCGGATGCAACCCCCAGGTTTGCCTGCGCGCGACTCCCGCCCTGCGCCCGATCTGCCCCCACCCGCCCGCTGCAACCTCCCCCTTGCGTGGCCCGCCTGCACGCCCCCGCCTAGCGCGATGCCCCTACACGAGCTTCCCCTCCCCCCCTCCCCTCTCCTCCTGCACGAGATTTCCCTCCTTGCACGATATTCTCACCCCCCTGCACGAGCTTCCGGCGAACGAAAAACAAAAGCAGAAGAAGCAACAAAAAAAACTAAAAATCGAAAACAAAGTAACGGTGCTAAACATATCCTTGTGATTGGCGTGCGACTTGGATAGAGGCAGCGTAGAAGTAGAAATTAGCGGCAGGGGCGAACGTTAGTGATAGCAACGGGTCGGATATCAATCCTAAAAATCATCGGATACAGACAAGATCCGAACTCAACCCGGTAGCCTATTGGGGCGGGGCGGCCTGAGGCGTGTAGTAGCGAGTAGCGAGCGTGGTCGATCAGCAGCGAGGCGCAGCAAGCGTTCGAATTAGGCGATGGCAATGAAGAGGGTGATGACGGGATCGAGTGCGTGCGCAATCTGCGAGGGCTGGGATGGAGGCCAGTCAGATTCCATCATCTTCTGCGATGGGTGCGAGATCTGATGGTCCACGCTTCTTGCTTCAGGAACTCCCCCCAGACAAGGCGTACAAGGAGGGGGATAAAAACGGACGATTAATTGTACAAGAAGAGGTTGTCGGTTCTCACAGCGGGCGTCTTCTTTGGGACGATTCCGGCTACTTTGATGATTTGCAGCGGCCTGGACGGAGTAACGAGAGATGTTACGGCAGCAGCCGGCGGAGTGACGAAGGAGGATGCCAAAATCATTAGGCCGTGCAGCAACAATCAAACTATGTAATCAATCGTTGCTGCAGAAACAATCAAACTATGTAAATAGTTGCGTGCGGATCAAAATGAAGCCGTGACCGAATCGTGACGCGATCGCTTCCGCAATCTCTCACCAACTACATGGACCCCAGCACGGCGACCTAAAATACATCCAACAATTAGCCCCCGCCACGTAGCCTTTCTCGCTCCTCTCGTTGTTCCGCTAGCATTCGTATATGATACACCGTCCCTGTCTCCGCATATTATTATATACCTTGCCCGACTCAACGAGTTCGCAAGCCTATCCACTCCCCGAGTCTCGCGCCCGCGCGCACCCTGTCTCTCGACAAGGCACCAAGTGTGAGAAGAAATGGGCAATCTAGATCCGGAGAGAAGAACCAATGGGTGGGCGGCGAGAGATCCTACTGGTGTTCTCTCCCCCTACACTTACGGTCTCAGGTAATGATCTAATTCTATATTTCAATTCTGTTTTGGGTTTTGTTAGATCTCTCTTTTTTGTTAGTAACCCATGTCTCTCCCTCTCTGGACAAACACGAATCCCAGGAACACAGGCCCAGAAGACGTGTTCATAAAGGTGCTCTGCTGTGGAATTTGCCACTCCGATCTTCACCAACTCAAAAACGAACTTGGCATGTCCAATTACCCCATGGTTCCTGGGTACCATAACTCTCTCTCTCTCTCCCTCTCTCTCTGTCTCTCTTAACGAGGGGTCAAAGTCTGATTTGTGGCGTAATTGATTTTATGGGAAATTTGCAAAGGCACGAGGTTGTTGGGGAGGTGTTGGAGGTGGGATCAGACGTGAGCAGGTTCAGAGTAGGCGACCGCGTTGGGACGGGCGTGATTGTCGGATGCTGCCGGAGCTGCAACCCCTGCAAATCGGACCACGAGCAGTACTGCAACAAGCGCATCTGGTCCTACAACGACGTCTACACCGACGGCAAGCCCACCACCGGAGGCTTCTCCGAGTCCATGGTCGTGGATCAGAAGTAAGCAAGCAACGAAAATTTGACAAATCTCTCTGACTGTCGAACCCCAATTGCGATCTTTTTTTCCTTTTGTAAGTCATCAATATATCATAGTAGTTGTTGCTGGGTGTGGTGGTTGTTGTTGTTGTTGTTGCAGATTTGTGGTGAAAATACCAGATGGGATGCAGTCGGAGCAGGCGGCGCCGCTACTGTGCGCGGGGCTGACAGTGTACAGCCCGCTGGTCCACTTCGGGCTGAACAGGGCCGGGCTGAGAGGCGGCATCGCCGGCCTGGGAGGAGTGGGCCACATGGGGGTGATGATAGCCAAGGCCATGGGCCATCACGTGACCGTCATCAGCTCCTCCGATCGGAAGCGAGCTGAGGCGCTTGACCACCTCGGCGCTGACGACTACCTCGTCAGCTCCGACGCCGCCAAGTCCGCAGAACTTGCCGATTCATTCGATTACGTCATCGACACAGTTCCTGTCCACCACGCGCTCGAGCCCTACCTCTCGCTGCTCAAGCTCGACGGCAAATTGGTCCTAATGGGCGTCATTAACCAGCCTCTACAATTCATCTCCCCCATGGTCATGCTAGGTGATTCGTCAACTTAATTTTTAAACCTAAAGAAGAAAAAAAAAATTGACGTTTCCAGTTATTTTTGTGGTGAACAAAAACAAGACGTACGAAATTAACCAAATCAATATTTATTTTTGAATGCCTGCACCATCCATGTATATATAAGACTGTGGATCCATGCCGGTGTAGGGAGGAAGACGATTACGGGGAGCTTTATAGGGAGCATGAAGGAGGCAGAGGAGATGCTGAAGTTCTGCGAAGAGAAGGGCTTGAAGTCACAGATCGAGATCGTGACAATGGATTATGTGAACACCGCGCTGGAGAGGCTCGAGAAGAACGACGTGCGTTACCGGTTTGTTGTCGACGTCGCCGGAAGCAAGCTGGGCCAGTGACGAAACATACCGGCCGCCGGCAAACGTGTAAAACGCAGTTGCACTTCATAAACAAATGCCATGTAATGGAAAATGTGTTTTTTTCCCCTTCGAACTTTGACGATAATAAAGGAAATTAATGATGGGCAATTAATCTTTAGGGGTAATGGGTATGGGTGGGTGTGGGTGGTCTGACTAAAAGATAACAGGTACACGCTAGAGAGGAGATTTTATGCTTTAAAGTTCAATTTCGTTCTATGCTCTGCTCTACTATTTACAAATTACAATGGCCAGCTATGAGCTTAAATAGTGAAGATAAAATAATTACAAATTAAATACATTTATTACCGTCATTTAAAACAAAACAAGGGGTCGGTGTAATTAGCTGGACCGAATTTATTACCACATTTATTACTGTTAAATGGTATTCAAACCACAATTGATTCCATTCCACAGTCCAAATATATTTCAGATCTACTTCATCCAACTAAGATAGTGTTAAACTTGCAACATTGCCTTACATTATAGGGCAGAAGCTTTCTTCCAGTGATGGTGAGCCACTTACATTGGCTCAACCTATATCGGATCAGGCCTGACATTGCCCTCTTTGTAAATAACTGTGTTAACATATGCATTATCTTTTCTCCTCTCATTGGAATATCCCAAATGTGTGTTTTGATGCTTGTTGATAATGACTTATAAGCTCTGTTTGGTATTACACTTAGGAGGCTGCTTTTGCTTATAAAATAAACAGAAACATTAAAAGATATTTGATAAACTTTAAAAACTGCTTATAAAATAAATTTATGCTTTTTTATGATTAAAAGCAGAAGCAATTCAAAGGCTGCTTTTGTAGGAAACAGTTTTTAAAAAATAAAAATGTCAATACTAACCCTTCGCCTGCTACAGTTCCCGATCTCATGGGGGGATGGGTTGAGGGTCTTGGGCAGCGAGGAGGGGGGTTTGGGCGGCAAGCTTGCGGTGGCGGGAAGGGAGTGTTGGGCAACGAGATTGAGCAACGGGGAGGGGGCTGGGGCTTGGGTGACAGGGTTGGGCCGCGGGGAGGGGGCTTTGGGCGATAGCCTTAAGGGGGTTAGGTGGGTAGGTTATTAGGATAAGGTTAAATAAATTATTAAAAATTTTTAATAATAAAAGGATATTTTTGACTTTTTATATCTTCACGACAGTTTTATTTTAATTTAACAAATACCTATTACCTGTTTTAAAATTCTACAGTACTTTTAAAATTATATTTTATTAAACACACACCTGTTTATTGTCACAGCAGCTTTTTTTTCTAGCACACCTAAAAATAACTTATCTTAAAAGCACATCATTACCAAACTAAGTCATAGTATGCTAAAGGTACCGACTATCTTTAGGCTTTCAGTGATGTGCACTAGTTTGGAGATCCTGATAATCGAAGGTTCATGACTGGTCTTGCAATTTTTCTTTGTTTGTCTCTTATTTCTTGGTTTTCTAAGAAGCAATTCATAGTCCACTACTCAATTGAATATTGAGCTTTGGCCATGGTTATAGGAGGACTTTATTGGATTCACATGTTACTTTAGAAAATAGCATCCTTGTGTTTCCATTCCCACTATTCCTATTACCAATAATAGTGGCGTCATTACTTTTGCCTCCAATATTATTTTCCATGCTCAGAAAAAACATATTATAGTTTATTTTCATTTTATATGTGAGAAAATTATCAATTGTGATATCTCTTTACAATTTATTTTGTCAGTTGATTAAGTGACTTATGCATTGATTAAAGGTCTGAGTTTTGTCCTCTTTGATTTCTTATGGTCTATCCTAATACTTTCACTCTCCCATTCAATTGTGGGGGACTGTTAGACTAATAAGTCCACAACCCTTTAATTCCAATATTTTAAAGGTTAACCTACAACAAGAGCTAGAGTTCGAATAACAACTTAACACTTACTCCACAACTATCAATCTTGCAAATATTTAGGATCTCTTACTTTAAATTTTGAATTGATTAAATCTATCTGATTGTAACTCTATATAAACATAATTAATAGCCTATTCCTTTTTTATTTTTTAAACCTATTTTCATTTCACTAAAAGTATTATTAAATCAGAAATTTTGAGATTTTTGATATTTTTATGTTTCTATCAGAAAGAACTAAATAAACTGTCATTCTATGTATTTTATGTTTTCTAAAAATTTTCTTACGTTTTTAAAATGTCACTCACGTTTGAATTTCAATCACACGAGCAGCGTCAAATAGCTTTTATTCATACACAAGAGCATTACACTCATTCTAAATGAAATAAATTGACGAAGGGTTAGACACCTAGTCTTGTCAAATATATCAAAGAGGGTTCAAAGCTTGAAAGTAGATTAAGGTTAGCCATAAAAGAATTGGCATGCCGGGTTAAAAGCTTTCTCCTTGACAAATTTATTCAGGGTTATGGTAACAAATGTTGAGTTTATATTAACATTACGTGGACAAAATGTGATTACTTTTTGTTTTTTTCATTTTTGTTGCTAATCAATATATTTCCTTATAGTCATAATAGATGAACTAGTATAAAATAAGATACAATGAACCAAAGTTATAATAGGTAAGAGGTTTAAAACTTGGCCATGACAATTCAGATTGGATGTAAAAATAATTTAAAAAACAAATCTAGCCCTTGTTCTTACTTTTGTCCATTGAAACTTCAAATTTTGATTTCATGACTCAATATTTGTCAACTAAACCTTCATATTTTCATCTATTAGTTGTGCATATTATGTTGAAATCCTTTTATGTTAGGATCAGGCCAAGGCGCAAGCTCACACGCATGTTATAATATTATCCGCTTTAGACTAACCACATCGGCCCGCGCGGCTTTAAAACGCGTTGTTATATTTCTGAGCCTACTCCACCTTATTAAATCCTTGGGTTCCCTCACTTTCATCCATGTGGGACAACTTTCCAACAATTCCCCCTTTGTCACACATCGAACCATATCATAGGACACACCTATGAATCTGAGCTGCCACCATGTGAGACCATCATGGAATTTTCCTTGCAACTCCCCCTCAATCCACATCATGATTGAGATCATACAGGTTTGATCACCTAATGCCATGGGTATATATTCTAATCCAATACTGCCACACACCACGAAACACGTCACTCGATCACACTATGCTGATAAGACTTTCAATATCATGGAATACCTTTTCGGGGGATAACCAGGCTCTGATACCACTTGTTAAGATCGGGCCAAGGCGCAGGCCCCCCCACATGTTATAATATTGTCCGCTTTGGGCTCGCCACATCAGCCTGTACTGCTTTAAAACGCATTGTTATATTTCTGAACCTGCTCCACCTTATTAACTCCTTGGCTTCTCCCACTTTCATCCACGTGAGACAACTTCCCAACATTTTAACAATTAATTTTATTTGAAATACAAACAAAATTTTACATGATAGTCATTTAATTTTTGAATTATATAACTTATTTGGTATGAGTTTTGATTTCTGTATTTTATTTGTTATACTTTATTAGAGTTCGTATTGAATTTTAATATGAAAACCATTTTTGTTTAATAGGAAAGAAAATGTATTTTAAGAAGAATATTTTTTTTAAACTGAGTTTATAAAAAATGAAAAAATATAATACTGTGGGCTCATATAATAAAATACAAAAAAGTAAAAGTAAAAATAAAAAATATTTAGGTTTTCTGATAAATTTATACTTAGATTTTAAAATAAAAAATAATTAGAAATAATTTTAAAAAAAACTATAGAACTCATCTATTTTAAAAATTATATTTTAAAACTAAATAATATGAATTCATCTGACTTACTATTTTTAAAAATAATTATATTTTTAAAAACAATCACTTGGTACCAAAGTACCCATAACTTAAAGAACTCAATGATTTTATATATATATATTACTAAAAAGTTGTTCTAAGCCTTATTAAATAGATTCGAAGTCTACCTTAGCATATACCTAGGGATGGCAATTCTGGTATGATCCACCCTAACCTGGGCAGTTTTTATCCGATCTGCCCCGACCCGAAGAGATAGCAGGACGGGCACGAGTATTGGCCGCCCCGCCCCGCCCCACCTTTTTCAACGTTAAGTAATGTTAGGCTAAAATACCCGACCTGACCCGATTCCGTCCCGACTCAACGTGCTCTTTAGTCTCACCCTGTTTTGACCTGAACCCTTTCGGGCCAAGTTCGAGTCACCCACTATCTAGTCCCGACCCACCCTGTTGTCATCCCTACATATACCTATGAATGTTTTTAAGTATGTTAGTAAGGTTAATTTAACTTGTTATGGATTTCTATGTGCATTTTAAAACCTTTTTGAATACATATTAGGCATTAGCTTTGGAGAAAATCAATTAAAGCCCAAAAAAAAAAAAAAAAAAAAAAAATGCATTTACTTTTGAATCATATTGGCTTAGCTTTGGAGAAAAATCAAATTTTAAAATGTTACATTTATATTTGGAATCATAAGATAGGTGCAAGTTATCATGAGATAAGTTACATCTCTTACAAAAAGACTTTTAATATCATGAAATATCTTGTTCGAGGCTAACTTAGCTCTGATATTACCTTTTAGGATCAAGCCAAAGCACAGGTCCACTCATATGTCATAATATTATTTGCTTTGAATTCGTCATATCGGTCCGTACGACTTTAAAACGCATTATAATAATTTGGGCTTGCTTCATCATATAATTTCATTAACTTCTCCTTTTTCTGATGTGGAACATAATTTTACACAGTTATTTCATATAAAGGCTCATTGTTTTGCTGTTATATTATGTTGTTAGCATCAAAATTGCAAGCGGATCATTGAACAAATACTTATTATCTTATGTTTGGAGTTTGCATTGGATGTGAAATTATTCTGGCTTGCAGTTAGCAGTATTTTATATATATATAAAATTAAAAAATTTCAAATAAACGTTTTAATGAAAATATTCTTTATAATGTTAAATGGATCCTTTAACATTATAAAGAATTGAAGCTTGAGTGTGAAAAACAAAACACTTGTAACTGTAATGCCTGAAAGGTCCGAAATTTTAATGAACTCGGAAAAGGAAATCAAACTGATTTAAACATAGATCCGACAATTTTATTTTATTGGTCGGTAATGAACAGAGCCTTTATCAACTCTCTGCAGTGTACGTCCGTCGTTGAAGACCGACTTGGTCGATGCCAATGTGCTAGCTAGCACTGCATCGTCTTCGGCTCTTCGCTATTTTGGCACCTACCCGGAAACGCAATTTCTCACTTCTTCTCTGATCATCTCCTGCAACGCGGGCAAGAACTCCGGACCCAAGAAGTCCACGGCCATTTGCTGCTGCTCTAGCAGTACTGGTCCCGACGACGAGTACTCCAACTCACTCGGCCGCGTCAATTCATCGCCTTGTTTACTACGTAAATCGATTCCAGGAAGCGAGAGAGTGAGCCCAGTAAACGGACCTTCGCCGTCCTCCGTCTTCTCCTCCAACGACTCACCTTCGATCTTCACCTCCGGAGGAGGCCGCCCCTCCCACTCCAACATCGATTCGGTTGTAGTGGAGATCAGAGGCGTAAAAAACAGTGGCATGACCTGTAAGCCCGAATCGCTCGAATCCGATCCAACAGAACTCTCGGCGCTGAAGCAGGACCTCTTCGCCTGCTTCCGCCGGAATCCTACCTCCTCGCCGGCGAATGTGGACTCCGGAGGCGTGTGCCTGTGCGTGAACCTCCGCTTGAGCGTGGAGTTCCAGTGGTTCTTGATCGCATTGTCGGTCCGTCCCACGAGCGTCCTCGCGATGGTGGCCCACCTGTTGCCGTGCTTGGCTTGCTCGCGGAGGATGACGGCGTCCTCCTCCGCCGTGAACGGCCGGTGCTCCACCCTCGGCGAGAGCTGGTTGCACCACCGGAGACGGCAGGACTTGCTCGACCTTCCGGGAATCGAGTCGCTGATGACCGACCAGTTGCGAGCCCCGTGACGCCGCACCAGGCCCTGCAACGCGTCGTCTTCCTCGGGGCTCCACGGGCCTTTGATCCCTTCCGGGCCCATTGATGATGATGCTCCACCACAAATCGACGACGACGTCTGTATGTGAAGCCTCGAGTTGAAAGTGTGAGTGAGAGTGTGCGACAGTGCGAGTGAGTGAGGGCGGTTTATAAAGACAACAGCGTCAGTCAGATGCGGAGAGTAACCGCGCAAGCAGGTACAGGTAGTCAGGTACACAGAGAGCGTTGTATTTTTACCGGCTCTGCCAGTTAGGCGGTTGCGGGGATACAGTTGCGCAAACGGACGCCACGTGGCGACCGGTATTGGAGTGGTATCAAGAGCGAGTTGCGCAATTAGCCTCGAGGAAGTTGCATAACATGAGATTGTGGTCTGTAATAATAAATAATATTTTAAAAAAAAAAGTAATTAACACTTTGTTAGTGGATGATGACGTCATGATTTTCTTAAAAGCGTTGCAAACAAAATTTAATAATCCGTTCCGGCGATACTTTTGTGTTAATCCAAGCTCAATTGGTGGAGTTGATCGTTCAAAAGACTTTAAATTGCGAATTTCCCAGAATTATAATAAAATATATACACATAAATAATCATCATATAATGAAAATTGTTATAAAAGGTTAGCCATCCATCCATAGTACACGTGTATATGCCGATAGCACTGTATTTTTAGTTATTAACTTATATTCTTTATTATTTTATATTTTATATATTTTATTTTTTCCAGTGTTAATACAATTAATCAGGAATGTATATATATCAAAAAATATATAAAATTATAAAACATTTATTAAAATATGAATAATAATACTTAAATTATAGAAAATCACTCTGCAATCTTTATCTCTAAATTTTATTTCGAAAAATATGATGTATAATTATTTTGGCTAAAATTTTAAAACTCATTACTAAATTTTGAAAAAATTATTGTTATGAAAACTTAATGTGAATACACTTAGTTAAGGCAGTTATGGCATTGACAATCATATAAATTAATAATAATATTGTGTTTATCTTTCCTTTATTTATCGGTATTTATTGATGGAAAAGTACAATGCAAACCCTTTTGAATATGAATTGAATGATATAATATTAATAATATCTAATATGTATTACATTACCCTTTTCCATTTATATTAATGCCCCACGCCAATACCAAACCAAGGGCAATTCCATAATAAAAATGAGTCACATAATGTGCAACACGCGTAATTAAAAATTTATGCCTATGATGTGTTTTTGGATGAAAGGTCAATACTAGATAAATCCATTTGTTATACATAGAAAACAAAACAGATAATAATTTGAGTTTATGGGTAAATGTCGACTCTAATTTTAAGAAAATGACATGATATATTATAATTTTTTTGAATATTAAACCATATGAAGGGATGTATTGAGAAATCAATACTCCAAAATCCACAATATAATATTAATATACATATAATATAAGGTTTACAATGTGTTTTACGATGCCAAGTAGCTTTTTAATTGATCGCCCCATAAGTTGGTAAAACATTTATTATTAAAGTTTTGGGGGGTTTCACTTGTTTCCCGCCTTGTTTTGCATGGTTTAGGAATTTGGTGTGAATTTATGATTATTTATCACCAAGGATAAGCTTTTAATGCAAGGTATAGGATATCAATTAAGGGTTGTAATTTAATAAAGTACAAATCTAATTCTAATCGACTAATCATAAGAAACAAATGGAAAAAAAAAACAGCGGTAATTTCAAATATATGTTTGTTTGTTTTTATTCAACTTAATAAAAGCAAAATAAACGCGAAGAGATTGAAAAGTATAAAAATAATAATAATAAAAAAAGGTAAGTTTGACCACGGGAGGAGGCAGGAGGGGGGGTAGGTGTTGGGGATTGGATTGCCTTTCTGTCAATTTCGGGGGAGTCGTAGCGTAGCACGAAACTGCTGAGCTGTTGTTGAGTTTGAAGTCTGAAGGTAGTTGACAAACGCGGTCGTGGTCTCGGTCTCGCGGAGTTGAAGTACGGGGCAATCGCTGACACGCCTGTCGGTCCAGCCTGTATGCGTGACACGCGGACGCGGGTGGAGCTCTGACACTCTCTGATTCCACTCTACAGACACCCTTCGCTCCATCGCACCTCCCTCTCCGTTGGAACTGCCAAAACGGACTCTCAATCAATTCTACCATACATGCTACATGCTACATGCATGCATGCTACATGCATGCATGCTAGCAGCCTAAACAAGGAAAAAAAAAAGCAATACAAAAGATAATCAATGCTTGCCCCAACGGATTTTTACACTCTTTGCATCGTTAGATGTGAATCTAGATTATAGCTCGTAGTTCTAATTAAATAAAAGTATAATTTAGAATTTTTTTATGTGTTTACATATATCATTCCCACTTAATATTTAATTAATTTGTATGAAATGTGATTTCATTATTCAATAGAAAAATCAAAACTCTTTGACATATTCTCTCAACTCTATATAATCGCTTTACATTTCATGCGCTATCGTTTCTTGGTGAAAATTAATTAATTTAAACTATGTCTCGTTTTTTACGTATTATATTTGCAGGAGATACAAATTATATTTCCCTTTTATGCAAATAATATACATAATAATCATTATTTGTGAGTATACAAATTAATGAGAGCATAAATACGCGCAATTTACTAGCCGACTAGCCGTCAGTTGTGCAACAAACTCAAACATGGAGTCTGACTATGACCCCGAAAGGTGGATTAGACCCCATCATGTGTGTGGTTGTCACTGGGGGGGTTGTATTGGTGCGGTGTGGATTAGACTCCAAGTTCTAAGTAGGAAAGGTCAGAGTTTCGGGAGTGCATGGTACGACTCTTGGGAGTGCCTTGGGCTGTGAGCTCATAAGATAAAAGGTCAGAGTTTCGTGTGGCACGAAGCAATGTATGTAGGATGGTGAGCCAAAATGGTATTTTACTGTGTTCCGCATAAAATTGTAAAACACCTATTATAGTTTTAATCAATCCAATAATTCATTAACAGGGTTCTTTTCCGGAGATTAATTAATGTGTTAAAGTTAGCTTTTTCCCCCCATCCCGCATGAGGCAGCACGTGGTCTGAATACAGGGAATCTAGAAAATGAAACATGATTATAGAGAAGTTCAATTTAATGTTGGCAAAGTACCAGTAAAATTTTTTACTGATCGGTAAAAAATAGAGAAATGATTTATATAATCGACTTATGATATCATTATAAAATGTGAATGACTGTGATTTATTTTTAATATGTAAATGAATGTGATAATATAATATGATATCATGTAGTCACAATTATTCACCGTAATAGTACTTAGTATTGCCCAAAAATAAATTGAGTAAAGACTGTTCAATTCGAATCAAAGTGCCTATGTTTGGTATGTTACAATTTGGTGATCATTTTTATGAATGATGGATTCAGATAAATTTAAAATTAGTTAATTTTATTTTTGAAACATATGGATTTCATAACGTTTGAAAAAATAATTTTTAATTATTTTTTGTTTTAAATTTAAATTTATTTTTGGTAGGAGACTTAGTTAATTTTTTATTTTTTATTCTCTATTTTATTACTTAGGCCCACATTATTATATATATATATATATATTTCATTTTTATGAGATCCAGTTTTTAAAAAATATACTTTTTTAAAAACATATTCTCTCATACCGAACATTTATTGTTTTCATATTAGAATTCAATATAAACTCCTTCTCTTGCTTTGATTGCATTCAATAGTTATAATGAACTAAATATGTGGATCTCTTGTTTCGATCTCCTGGGACACTTGAATAGGTAGTAGAGTATCTTGTCCTGTCTAATTTTAATTATTTAAATTTATAAATTTATAATATTATTATTTATTTATTTTATAATTATTATTTGTGAATTTTTATATTTATTATAGTAAAATTAAATTATTTTTGATAAATTTGTAGGTCAAACCGGATATAAAAATTTAATTTAAATTTAAACTATTCATTTGTTATCCTGTTCGTAATAGTATGGGGTAATAAATTGATCCCAACAGGGCGGGAATCACCCAGAGAAAGACAAAGAAATATGATTCGTATATCATCTATTTGGGTGTGGGGTTAAAAAAAAAAATTAGGTGCCCCGTTTTTTATCCGTTTAACGGATCGTCTCCGTAAGCATGCCTACCAAAAACCCACGACTCATCCAGAAAAAACCCTCGTCATCTCAAAAACATTGATTGACGATCGCGGTCGTTGGTCGTGCAATAATCTGCCAAACAGTTATCATAAGGTGACAACTCGGTCTCAATTCTAGGGTTTATAGGAAAATGTCCTCAGACAGACCGACCGGCGTCGCGGCCGGCGACTCGCAGATTGTGGTAGCTCCGGCGGCGGTGCCGCTGGAAAAGCCGCCTCCTGCCGTACCGCCCCGCTCCGCCGTAACCGTTGCGGCCACCGATGCCATCGTGGAGTACAAACCGCCGTCGGGAATGCCCGAAGAGGAAGACCTGGAGGTGAAGCTCCGCCGGATCATCGACCACGTCCCCGTCCGAGTGAGCAACACCTCCGGCAGTTCCGCCGGTTCCGGATCTGGCGACTTCCATCAGGTACTACCTTAAAACCTTTGTTCGATTGCTGTTGTTCAATAGGTAGAATATTGCTATTATAGTTTTAGGCTTTCTTTGTACGATTGTGGTTGTAGATTGAAGAAAAAAAGGACTCTGCAGCCATTTTTATCACCAAAAAAACATCCGTCTTGATTCCCAGGGTCTGGAATGTTATGATCATTTAAGTATAGCATGATGTCGCTCAAATTGTTTTTGTTCTATTTAGTAATCTATTTTGTTCTTTCAGAGTGAAATTAGCGAATTCATTAGTTTATTTTTTTCGTGAAAACAGATGAATTGTTTCAGCTTGTAAAAGTTGTGAAAACTCTGCCAAGAATGAGAGGCCTGCAAATGTGTGCGGTAACTTTTTTTGTAGATTGGAGGGTGCTCGAGAGATTTTATTCTGTTCTCAAAATATGTGTTTGTAAAACATAACATAAAAGGTGCATATAGGCATTTAACTGCGTGTAAGTATGTTTCCAAACACTCTAGGTGCTTATAAACAAAACTAAACACCCTCTTAGTAGCTGGAGTTGGATACGTTTGTGATAGGAAGAACTTTTCAAGGTTTTCTCCCTTGAGGTGCGTAGTTACCAGAAAATTTATGAGGTTACTTTAGTGCTAGATAAAATTCAATGTAAGGAGCCATGATAAATATCCAACAACACAAAGATACAGTTTTGTGGAACTTTAAATTTTTAATTGGGATAAGTATTCTTCTTGAAACTTTGGTTGGCATGTTGTTGCTGCAATGTTTAAAAGTTCAAATGGTAGGGAAGCAGTTTTATTATGTTACAAGCCTTACCAGTCAGCTATGGGGAGGAATTATTATTGGTGATGTTTACAAGGTCCTCTTAGTTATGCATGTTTCAATGAACTGTCATAATGGTGTGGAGGGAAGGATTCCTAGTAATCTAATGCATAGCATCGAGTTGAGAGTTGTTACCTTTTTGTCATCTCTCGTAGCAAGGCTGATATTGTTTGTTTTGCCCTTGTCCCTGAAGGGGCTTCTATTAGCCATCTATTCTTTTTACGGTGTGTTAGTCTAAATCTTAACACCTGTGGTAATCCAACACATTAAGCCGTCAATCTCAAAACCAACAATGGTGAGTACATAGGTCTCAGATTATACAGTTACTGGATTTCCAAATTTTGAGTTTGGTTTGTTATTGAATCTGTTATGTTAGGTTGAAATGTTATGGAGTGATTTCAGATTAACTCAGAATTTGCTTAGTTATATTCTTGGAGACTTGGTGGAATGAGGCTTAATAATGCAAATATGGAAAGTTGTATATTCAGGCTGAAAGTCTTTGCATAAATTGTTTATATTATATATCCTACCTTACCTACTAAGTTTTGCTACAGGTTATAGTAAATTAAAGACAAATTAAAGACTGCACTGTGTGAAGTCAATTTTATAAGTTCTTACCACATCATCATTCTTCTTTTAATGAATGTTCATGTAAGCAAGCAATATATATTGTTGAAGGGGAGCTTTAACAACAGACAACTTCAGTACCAATTTCTTGAATAAAAATATACTATAGCTTTCAAGACTTAACTTGAAAGTACTTTACAGCTTTCGAGAGCGTGCGAGCGTGTGCACACACACTCTCTCCCTCTCTCTCACACACACTCACCACCTACCCCCTATCTCACTTGCACGGTTGCACTAGAAATTCCTCCACACGAACACTATACTTTCAAAAGATTGAAGTTAGGAGCGTGGAATAAACAGATACAGCAATGCAATGGGTGGTTTTGATTGAAATTCGATGTTATATTTGTTTAAAAGAACTTCTGGTGTCCGGAACATTTTCCCATATATTTGTACATTTGTGGTTTCATTTATTTGTCTCTGAAGGAGAAACCCATCTCTTGATGTTGTACACTTATACTCCCTACCCTTTAGCAAGATGTTCTAATTTTAACTTTTTATTTTAAAAAAACAAAATAAAAAACAACAGTACCGACAGATGAGACGGAAGGAACAAGATCGCCTTGCAAGGATGGATGTGGACTATCGAAAGAAGAAAGAAATTGCAGAGTTCAATATAAGAAGGGAGGAAAGACTGAAAGCCGCAGAGGAACGCACAGCGAAGAAGCGTTTGAAGCGCCAAAAGAAAAAACAAAGGAAAAAAGAGAAGAAGAACGCATCAAGTGCCACTGGAGAAGAACTTGATAAAAATGATTCTTCTAGTGATGATGGGGAATCTGACAACGATGAGGACGTGTTGAAATGATCAAACACCCAAGATGATTTTGTTACTGGCTAGCTTTAATATTAGGGGGCAGGTAAAACTCGCCCCATTTCATTGTCATTTCTTGTTGGACTCCCTTGACCTGTCTGTACCTTGTTAAACCATTTTACAGCATAATTATTCTTCTACTTACTTGATATAAACACTAACCATTTCTGTTTGCCTGCTCAAGAATTGACACTTGACAGGCATTTCAAAAAAACAAAAAAACAAAAAGACGCCAAAAACTCATATCTTAATTAGGCCTGTAAATGAGCCGATACATTCAATAGCTCACGTGATACTCGCTCGGCTAAGTTCGGATCGAGCTCGAGTTCGTTACTGTTGAAGTTCGCTCGTTACTGTTGAAGCTCGCTCGAATATCTGATGACACATACCCGGCTCGCTCGATTAAGCTCGACGGGGGCTCGTTGATTCAACTCGTTTAAATCGAGTTCGTTTAAAGCTCGCTTGATTCGATTAAAGCTTGTATAGCTCGTTTAAGAATTGATATATAGTATATGTAATTTTATGTAATTAAAGTATTGAATAATATTTATTATTATACTCATATAATATGAAAATATATGTAAAGAAATATAATATATTAATATTTAGGGTTTTCATATATAAGTCTCATATATATATATATATACATATAAATAACATGTATTCATAATAATAATTATTCTTTTATTTATTTGGTAAATAAATAGTTATTTATATTTACATAAAAAATTAATAAAACTATATATATATATATATTCATAATTTAATATATTAAAGTAATTAATGTCGTATTATTAACTTTAAACATTGATTATAATTATAATAATACACACACACTTAATAACTAATCTTATACGAAAAGAATCATATTATCGATGATTTTAACTAAATTAAGAAAAACAAGTCAAGAGAAACACTACTTTTTAATTTAAACTTATTACATAAGTAATCTAGTAACTTTGACTTATAATTATACTATTTATGTTATTAGTATCACTTATTATTGGTAATAATTCTATTACTTGAATTGTCACTACTCGCTACTCGAGTTATTAGTTATTGATTATAATTTATACTTTATAAGTACATATATATTGTGACTTGTGTTTTAAAGAAATTAAATTAGTATAAGTATAACATTTTATATTAAACAATATACTGATTTTCAATGGCTTACACGTATAAAACGGCTTATTAGTATTTTAGTAGCTACCATGATTTGAACCTTTATCAAAGCACGGTATATGCAGTTCATTTTTGCTTTTCAAATTTTCTTATATGTGTCTTATGATGTACATCATTTGCAATGATTTACTTTGTAAATTTTTAATGTATAACCACATTATTAGTGATTATGATTATGATTTTGTTCATATTACTAAGCTTATTTTAATAAATTGAGAATTAAGATTGCTTATTGATTAATGTATTACTCTAATTACTTATTCATTATAACTTATAAGACATAAGTGTGTGTATAGTGATAGCTATATACATCATAAGTGGGTAACACTAAAATGCAAAGATAATCTATCATTTTAAATTAAGTAGCTTCGATTTATAATGTAGGTCATTCGAATATCATATATTATATATTAACAAAATATATAATAGTTATATATATATATATATATGCCCGTAAATGAGCCGATACACTCGATACTTGTCACGCCCCCAAATTCCAGGAAACCCGGAACTAGGAATATGACTTTCCCTTGCCCGCACCCGATAGGTCAAGGGGTTGGTGACTAGCACCAATAGAGACTACACCATGGGTCTTTGTCTCAAATATGCAACCCCGTCTGATCATACATCAAGGGTAATCCCGTACTTTCCCATACATCATCATGCATACAATAAAAATACATCAAACAAGTCAAACACACATCACAAAAGATGCAAATATAACTGTTCACGGATTCATGTCCGGGATACAAACGTAAGACAATACACAATACAGAATACAGTATTGTATCATACATCAGAGTAGTGGGCACGTCCTCCTGGAAGAAAGTCCTCCATTAGTCTCGGGTCACACCTAAAAAATGTAAACAACAAGTAGGGGTGAGCGACAAGCTCAGTAGGTGACCCCAACACTCCACATCATGCAGACATACAAGTCTATACTACATGCTCGTGTACTCTCGTGTAGTGTGCACAATCATCGAACTCGGCTGCAAACAAACATCAGGACTCGGCCCGCTCACACAGACAACTTGTCCACGATCCTCCATGGGATCCCGGCTTAGGGCACTCGGCCCTAGCTCCACGAGCTCAACGGCTCAACTCAGGCCTTAGCTTTGTCCACAGCGCAATATGCCCGGCCCCGCCCCCCGCCATCGGTGCTATGTTCACGTCAACCACATAGCACCATCGGTGCATCACGGTGAGAACCCAAATAAGTGACGGAGTCTATGCCCCAATACCTCACACCAACATACTAACATTAGTATGACATGTCATTCTCAACATTTCCCCTTGGAACCGTAGCGGTCTTCACAAGTAAAACCTCAATCCTTGATTTGTGAAGGAAGTACCCATAGCAGCTATTTTCTTGAAATCAAAAGTCCTGGCATTGGGTTCCCATATCATAAATAAGATAATCTGATTTTTGGGGATTTTTCTGAGATGTCTAACCCCACTTTCCAAAAATTTACCACTACGAACTTTTGGGTTTTTCCGAGATTTTACACTAAATCCCAATTTTCACATTTTGAAATAGTGGGAATTAATTTTTCTAGTATTTTTCTTTGAATCCAAATGGGGGGTATTTCCTTATTTACATTGTAACTTAAATGTAGAGAGGCATAATGGTTTACAATGTAAATGTCCAGTGCAGTGCAGTTGCACTGCTGCGGATCACTGCTGCGGATTTGATGCTACGGATTTGATCTGCTGGGATCGATGCTACGGACCGATGCTACGGATTTGATGTCATGGACCGATGCTAAGGATCGATGCTAGCGATCCGGACTATCGATCCGGACTAACTCCTCCAGACCTGATCCGGACTAACTCCTCGGACCACCGATCCGGACTAACTCCTCCAGGATTGATCCGGACTAACTCCTCCGGAATTGATCCTGGACTCCATAAGGCTGGCGACTCCATAGCCGATACATAGTTGCTGACTCCATAGTTTGACTACAAAGTGACTAATGCTGACTCCATAGTCTGATCGACTCGAACTTCGACCCTGCGGTTCGCCGGGTACTGTTCATCGTCATTTTTTGTTCTTCGTCGCTGGAAGCAACCCAGTGACCCCCAGACACTCATAAACACATGTTTTACGCAATAAACTGCAATATTTACCTCAAAACGCGTCCTAAACGCCTCTAATTCGCACGATAACAGCAGAAATATACACAAATCATATATTCATCTAGATCTAAATCTAGACCTCCATGGTTGACTTCTCAACCCTCATAAAATACACACTTATACAACCATAGATCACATATTCAAGGACAGGATCGAGATAAGACAATTAA
This sequence comes from Taxillus chinensis, assembly GCA_023512835.1. Classification (NCBI taxonomy): domain Eukaryota; kingdom Viridiplantae; phylum Streptophyta; class Magnoliopsida; order Santalales; family Loranthaceae; genus Taxillus; species Taxillus chinensis. The sequence continues at coordinate 9,785,084 of CM042089.1, forward strand.
GGACACCTACCTGGAAAGGTTTATTGCGATCCACGAGCTCCAATCGCCCCAAAATCGCCAAGAAAGCTCTTCACGCTCTTCACCTTCTCTCTCTCTCTTGCTCAAACATGCACGTACCAATAATTGGCAATTAAAGAGATAAGGCAGTTCTTAATTATATATATACTGTTTCCAATAATTGGCCTCCCAGCAATAATCGACCCGAACGCAATAATTGACCTCCCGAGGTCACGAACTCCAAATTGAGTCAAATTATTGTCAAAACGCTCGAAATGACGAGCACAACACTGTTCAGATATTATTACACCCAAAAGACCGCCCAAACGCAAAGTCAACCAATAAACCCCAAAAATCAACAATTGGGTCAAACGGGGCCCCGACTCGAAATCGGACCCAAGTACAGTCAAAATGCTTACATCGACGGCTACACTACCGTCCAGATAGTTACATTCCCATAGAATGACTATCTCTCAAAACTATCCAAATACGAGTCTTTATAATACTCGCTCGGCTAAGCCTTGGATCGAGCTCAAGTTCGTTACTGTTGAAGCTCGCTCATTACTGTCGAGGCTCGCTCAAATATCTGACGACACATACCCGGCTCGCTCGATTAAGCTCGACGGGGGCTTGTTGATTCAACTCGTTTAAATCGAATTTGTTTAAAGCTCGTTTGATTCGATTAAAGCTCGTATAACTCGTTTAAAAATTGATATATAATATATGTAATTTTATATAATTAAAGTATTGAATAATATTTATTATTATACTCATATAATATGAAAATATATGTAAAGAAATATAATATATTAATATTTAGGGTTTTTATATATAAGTCTCATTATCTCGTGTTATATTTTTCCCTTTCCTTTCCATCACTTATCTACGATTCCTCAATGACTCCAGGCTCTACTCCGGTGGTGACTAGAGATGACAATTTGACCCATTCCCGCGGGGACCCGACCCGACCCAAATGGAGCGGGTATTTTTTAAATTACCCGATTCAGGTCTCTCTGCCCCCCCCCCCCCCAACTAAGAAAAATATATGAAAAATATGTGCGTTTTGAATTCAAAACCTACACATACCATTATAGGAGACTGACCACTAAGCTAAGTTGTCGTTGATGATTATAATTACATAATTTTATATATATACACGTATAAATAACATGTATTTATAATAATAATTATTCTTTTATTTATTTGGTAAATAAATAGTTATTTATATTTATATAAAAAATTAATAAAACTATATATATATATTCATAATTTAATATATCAAAGTAATTAATATTGTATTATTAACTTTAAACATTGATTATAATTATAATAATACACACACACTTAATAACTAATCGTATACGAAAATAATCATATTATCGATCATATTAGTGGGTTGGTTTTTTTTCCTGTTATGACTTCGTTATTTTTTTTAAATGGGTTTTCTCTACAGGTTTAGGTGGTTTTCTGTTATGTTTTTTTTCCTATTGTGGCTTGAGATACCCGGTGAATATGTTGAGGTACTTGAACCTGCATTGCATGTAAAGGGGGTGGACGTGTGTCTTGTTATAGAGATCCAAAGTGTGTTCATTACATTTAATTGTTTGATTTGTTGACTGTGTTCTTTTTCCTTGAATGTGATTATAATAAGGGTATATCAACCTTACAAGAGGACTACACTAAGTTGGCTCTAGACCTTTGCCACTGATGTCAGAAACCACTCTACTACAAGAGGACAAAGAAGCTTCCACCCGTCTGGAAATAATATGTTTCACAATGATCTACTCCTACGAGTTCTACATATTTTCTTTTAATTTGTTTGTTCATTCAACCTATTTCAGGCCCTTATATTTCTACTTATGAAGTCCCTCTTGTGGCCTCGATAGTAAGGCAACGAATTCGGTATTTGCATGGCGTTAAGGGGTTTTAGATGGGGTTATTTCAGACCGTGGAGCTTGTCATCATTAGATAGACCGAGGAAGCAGGAGAAGCTGTTAGATGTTCATCAATTTGATTCAAACTTGTAAATTTGTAATGATCTTTTAGCTATTTTTGTAAGATATATATTAGGTTTCTTATTGTTGTAATAAGATGCTGCCTATTTTAAAGGCTTTTTCTTTAAAAATAACTGTTTAGAAATATTATTATTTGTTAATATTTTAAATGAGCTCTAAACGAGTCGAGTTTTATGTTTAAGGCTTGTATAATAGTTTAGTCGAGTTCGAGCTCGAGCTGGGCTAAGTGTTAAATGAGCCGAGCCGAGTTAAGGATTTTAAAGCTCGGCTCGAACTCGGGATTGGCTCGATTATTTTTTTTGTTAAATGAGCCGAGCCGAGTTTACCTAAGCTCAGCTCATTTATAGGCCTAATCTTAATAGACACAAATGCTTCTTGGAAGACTACTCATATCTTAATAGACACAAATGCTTCTTGGAGGACCGATAGAGTTTGTTTGGTGAACATTTTTTTTCTTTAAATTAAAATTCATTCCGGCAAAAAATGAAAATACATATATGGTGTTTTTGTATTTGATTTTTTTGTACTCACTCCTTCCTCTCATAAACTACGAACTATGATGCGTCTCTAGCCCCAAAGCCCGTTGCAATTCTTCCTGGTCACTCTGGTAGCTCGGTTCTTCTGCTTCCTTTCTCATCACAAATGCCCATCTCTGCACCATCACTCATCCGCCGCCATAATAAAGAATATAGTTTTTTCATTTGACAAAAAACAACCCAAACAAAAAATTGTATTTTGAATTTTTCAAAAAGTAATTTTTAAATACAGTTTATAAAAGTAGTTTTTACAAACAGAAAATCAAAAACAACAGCTTTCTTCCTTCGGTTTTAAAATTTCAGCTCAGATCAGAAATTCAGAACAAGCATGGATTCGTTGCAGCCCATCATTTTTACTGTGACTTTTAATTTTTATTTCAGCTATTTGTAATAAATAAATAAATAAAAATACTAAAAAGCTTTATTTATTTATTAAGTTTTTCTAATTCACGTTGTGTCATTTTGAAATTTTATAATAGAATATTTTTAATGAGTAATGTGCAGGTAAACCGCAAATACATTTATTAACATTGTATTGATATTAATTTTTTAAAATTATTTATTCATATTAATTTAAGTGATACTGTACAAATTACCAATCGTAATATACCTACAAATAAATTTTATTTATTTTTATAATAGACTTTTTGGGCAGACGCCAACTGGCGCCCTTCATCACCTGACCAAACACACAGTCCAATGGGATAATTACACGTCCTGTCAGATCTGGCCCAATTGACACTTACGCAACTGCATCATTTTCCTCGCTTTTTTCACTTTCACCAGAAATGATAATTACACGATCGTCCCTCCACTCTCCGCTCTTTCTCTCCCCTCTCTCTCTCCCCGTGTTTCGATTCGACCAGTTTACAAGAAAGAGCGAAGCGAAACCCTGAGAAAGCGCCATGGTTGAATCGAGCCCTCTGCGCCGCCGCATCTCTGTTCATCAATCCCTAGGCGGAGGCTCAGGTCTCCCCTCTCCATTCCCCCCCCCCCCCCCCCCCTCTGGCTAATCTGGCTCATTCGTGCTTACCCGTGAGAGATTGAGAGCTCTCTAATTATTGACTAATCGATTAATTTGCAGTGGCTGATTTGCTATTATGGAAGCGATGGGACCAAAGCGCTCTTGTTCTTGTCTCTGCAACTGCCTTCTGGTACCTCTTTGAAAGAGCTGGGTACAACCCCGTGTCATTCGCCGCAAATGTGCTGTTTCTTTTGGTTCTAATCCTCTTCCTCTGGGCTAAATCTGCTTCTGTTCTCAATAGGTATTAATTCTTCTAATTTCTTAAAATTTTGTTACTTTTTAATGATTTTTTTTTTAAAATATGTTTAGGCAATGTTACATTTGTGTTATTTTTAATATCAGCTCTTTTCGCAACAGTATTTGATCCTTGTAATTTCTTGACTTTTTTTTTTTCAAAAAGAAGAAAACTGCTTAGGTAATACATTTGTTTAGCAGTTCTTCCGTTATGGTTGATTTCAAGTCTGTTCTCAATAGGTATTTTCAAGTTTCTTGCAATTGTTTTTTATTTTTATTTTTATTTTTGAAGTTTGGCAAACAGTTTATAAATAAAGGACTTTTTTTTTTGTTGCTGTTGTTTTTTTAAGGAAATGCTACAATTGTTAAGGAAATTTTGATTTATTTGATTTATGTTAAATTTCAAGTAGAGATTATCTTTTGATTCAGGCCTCTACCTCCCCTTCCTGATCTGGAAGTTTCTGAAGACTCTTTCATAAAGGCTGCTGAATCGGTCAGGGTTTATGTCAATTATGGCTTGTCAATTGCGAGCAGCATCACTATTGGGAGAAGTTTCATACTGTTTGCTCAGGTAGGGATAAAATGATAATATTCTGGCATTATTTTCCTTCATTTTGTTGTGAATCAAGTCCCCCTGTGCTCTTGTTTTTGTTTCATTTCAAGAAGAATGGTGGTGAGTCAACTCAAGGTCTGAAATATTATGTTTGTGAAATAACTAACTCAACTTGAGGCCTTAAACCTAGTAATTATTTATCAACCAAAAATGGAATTGGTTATCAGAAAAAGTCTGGATTATTTATCTGGAAATGCTTGTTGTTTTTCTTCAGGTTCTCTTTTTCTTATGGGTCACCTCTTATATTGGTAGTCTTGCCAATTTCCTAACTCTTGTTTATATTGGTGAGCGTTTGATTTAATTTTTTTTTTTTTGGGATACTTCATGGCAGTTTTCTGTTTTGATTGGCTTATATGCTTCGTCTTTGCTGCAGGAATTATTCTTAGTCTTTCAGTTCCTGTGTTCTTTGACAAGTACCAAGAACAGATTGATGATAAGCTCAGCATTGCTTGTAAATTCACTGAACCACACTATAAAAAAATTGAAGGTTGCATTCTGAGAAAGATTCCAATGGACCTAAACAAAAATAAGAAGATTCAGTAGGCCAAATGTAAGAAAAAATCTCTCAGTGAGATCCACACAGTGCTCATACTTAGGATATTAAAGTGCACCCATTTGCATGCTGATACTTTCACTGATACTAGTTTTTTTGTCGTTTTGCTTCTGTGTATGTATGATATGCATAATATTCATTAATCTACATTGTTCCTTGGTTTTATTGTTACTGACCTTGTTCTTTGCCAACTAATCTGAATATCTAGTTCAAATTGCAGTAGACAAGTTTAGGTGTCTTGCAGTAATAAATGTAGCTAATAGGCACGTTACAAAACGGACAAGAGCATATATTTTATAGCAATTTTACTCCATGCAGGGATGGAAATTGTCAATATGAGGGCCAAGATATATATTTATTTGTCATGGCAAGATTTTATTTATGCCTTTATATTTGGTTAAGAAACTGCATATTGCTTTGTTTAATGTCTTTTCTCAATGAAATCTGAATATTGCCGGGTTGCTTTTCCTCTTGTTAAAAAAATCTCATCAATTCAAGTAGCTTTTTTGGACTTGAGAGCTGAGAAGCCTTCCTTGTTGGACTTGAAAAAAGCCTATGATGACAAAAGAAACTAAAAATCTATAGCCTTTATGATGTGAAATATGGAATGAATACAGCCATGAAGAAACACCAATAAAATTTAGATAAGTAAAATACTTTAAAATTAAACTATGTTTGATTTCCTTTTGTTGAGCTGGATGTTGTGTTTGAATCCACTCTGATATGAGCATATGGTTTCTCCAGTACTTCAACTCTTCAAGGTCTAATGTTATTAGGATCTCTCTGAAATGTTCCTACAAGAAAAGATAGTATTTGAGGAGTGTTTGTAGTCCTTTACTAATTGCACTAGGTTATACATGCTCTATAAGAGCAATTTGTGCCGATCACAGTTTGTATTTTATCTTCATAAGAAAAGAGATGGCTTGTTGTCAGTTCTCATTAATGTAATATCGTTGGTGATGTAGATCAATCCCAAGCACGATCACCTGCTCTAAATTTAGTGTACACAATTTTGATTTTTTATTATGTAGGATGATAGGGGAAGAGAAAATTGTATAAAAGGGATAGTTTGGCTATATCAACCACGCTTTGTGTCTACATATCGTAGATGGCTATTAGGGCATCTCACCCTCTGCCTTTCACAAGGCTCAAGCTTAAAAGCTCACACATTTTATTCATCAATTTGTCTCCCCTAACAAGTACCTATTTATAGATGCTATAGGCAATAGAAATAAGAAACTTCAACTCAAAAACTTAAATACAATAAGAAATTAAAAGGAAAATGAGAAACCCTAAGAGCATTTGTATTGGCCTCAACAATTTTTCTAAAATTTAGCTAAATAATTGACTTTTATAAAATTTGGTTATCTATATTTTGCAACATTAATTAACAGGCTTAATAAATTTTTCAGTATTTTATTAAAATATTAAATTTTCAGCCATAATTGGTAGTGTGCTATCACATTTGGGTCTGTTGGCAGCCATGCCTATCACAATAAAAGTTAAATATCCTGTAGCAATAGCTAGTATTATATATTTTAGCTAATTTTTAAATAAATTTTAGCTTTATTAAGTCAGATGTGAATGCAGGAAACAAATAAGATTAAAACAAAACTAATAGAGCCCTAAAACAAATGGGAATCCTAACTTCATGAAAATTGAAAACTGAAGTTGATATACACCAGTCACTCAACCATACGCTTCTTCCTTCATAGGCTTGTAACTGAAATGTGTAGTAAGGAGTAGTGAGAAGGACAATGTGGGACGTTTAACAACCTCGGAGTAAACTAAGAGAATTGTGTGCAGGTGGTGGAAAGAACATGCACTCAAATTTCAGGGGGCACAATTTCAACAGAAACAATCAAACAGAAAGAGGATCCATCTTCCTTTATTCTTATGTTTTTATTTATTTTGGAGTTGCAAATCTGTTTGAAATTAACGCAATTCGTACATAGCACTCAAATTCAAGGTTCTGTTGCATAGAGTTATATCGGGGGTTTGCCAAATCAAGGAACCTAGTTTTAGGTATGCTGAAAAATGGACATGCAGCTGGTTTTGCCATACTACATTGTTTTGAATTGGATAATTATTCATGAATGGCTATTATTATAACTATTATATAATTCCATTGGTTTCCTTTAATGTACTGGTTGTTTAGTTTGGTGTGCAGTGTTCTATTGGTGCATTTTGTTAGAGTTGCTACATTACTAAAGACTATCTTTCATACAGGGCTCACGTAGCAGGTAGCTAAAGGGTACATGATTAGGGGAGCTTAGAGATTGGTTTTAATATACAAAGTATTTTCACTGGACTTGCTAGACTCTTCAGTATTGAAATATACTAAATATTAGCATGTGTAGAAATCAAGTGTTGTGCTGGTTCTACAAAATATTTCAGCTCCCTGCATTAGTTTAACCATTGTGGATATGGTTTAGGTGAACATTTACACTAGTCACTAGTCGAGGAGGAGATTCTTGAGCATATGCCCTTTCTGGAACTTAATGATTTGAGAAATTTTTGTTATGTGATTCAGTGTGTATTGTATCGGATGGAAAGAAAGATCGGGTTTTAAGATGCTCCACGGCCAACATTTTGAATCTTTAAGCTCTTGTTATTCCATGGGTTTCTGTGTAGAATGACTTTCCAGAATCTGGATTAATGGAATAAACTTAAAAGCCTACTGGGTTGGTAGGACGTTTAAAGCATCTATTCTCTGTTGGGAAAACAAGTAAGACCCCCCAAGTTTCTTGTAAGGTAACAGTTGGGTGAAGTAAAAGTTAACAAATCACATTGGTATTAGTGGTTTTAATGCTATGTAATCAAAAGTGCACATTTGAATAGAATCGTTGGATTTTCAGTATCTAATTCTTTCATTCTACCAATTTTCACAATAAATGGAGTAACAAATCTTTACACAATCAAAGCTTGGCGCTCAAACTTCAAAATGCATTTCGTTGAGTACACGATAACAGAACTTCATCCATGTACTGCTGCGGAGGAAATGGCATCTGAAGATGGTAGCGTCACTGACCGCAACAGTTCCATTGAGAAAACAAGTCCTAAGAAATGGGATAAGACTGTGTTTGCCGATGCCTACGAGAGCACATAAATGGATGAGAAAAGGCAAATAAATATGAATTTCGGTATTAAAATATTATCTGAATATTGCCTTAGATTAAGGAATCGTTTGGTAAGGAAAAATAAAATTTAGAGAAATAAAATTAATATGAAAATAAAATAAAATAATAATAATTTATTATCTTACCCGTATTTAATATACAATAACATCAATACTATTTTTATTAAAATTACAAAACTGTCCACAAAATTCCACTCCTACCCTATCCTAGCATCGTCTTCACACACATCTCTTTTTGGTACCAAATATGAAAATGGGAATGAAATTGATTTCATTTCATTTTCATGCATCAAACATATCATAAGCGTACGATAGGACATTTGGGAATTGGGGCATATTCGAATATATAAATTAAATGCCAATTCAGCCAAAAACATGGCGGGTTTTCACTGTTATAGAATGTTGAATTTATTTTCTTCTAATTAAATTGCATGCCTTGCCTTTTATTTAATTTTTCAATCTCCCAAGCAGAATGGAAGAATGTTATAGGCTACAACATGCAATTTGGGGTTTCGACTTTCATGACAGGCAAACAAATCAAACTCGTGAAGATTTTTTGAGATATTAAACCCTGAACATAAACAAATTTTAAAAGTTCAAATCTTACCAAGGCACTCTCATGTGCACTCCCACAATCCGTCAAAATTAGACCATGTTTTCCTTTGCCTCCGGTTTCAGATGACTCAGATCTTATAGAGCTAGTTTCTAGTACGATTACAGGATTTCTACTTATGTTCATCAGATAAAAAATATTAGGAGTTAGATCAAGATAAGTAAGTACCTGCACCAAAAATACATCCAAGGCCAGAACAGGACTGTAGCCAGGGGAGATGCCCTGGTAAAATGGAACTGCTGAGGATGTAAGAACCTTTGCAACCAACAGGCCTAGAGTTGCTTGCATCCCAAGCAGAGCAGCACCCATTCCCAGAAGGTTTAATGCTATGCCATTTTTCAGGCTTTTCACGACAACTGCACGGGAAGGAGCCTGAAATAAGCATTGAACATACAAAGTTCTCATTGAATGAAGTACCGAGAACATGACTTCAGCCCATTATATACTATATAGGCATGGAAAAATAGCTTAAAAGGCAAATCGAATCTAATTAAACACAACCTACATGTCATACTCTTAAATAGAAAATTAAAAAGTTAACTAACATGACTAACAAAATTTAATAAAACAGAAAATGTGACTTTATTACAAATTCTTTGGAAAGCAAAACAATTCCTTGTTGTGCTTATAATACAACCGCAATATCAGTATTGACTTATTTCAAAGAACTTTCCCTCTTACGGGAGACAACATTCAAAACTTGAGGAATCCTCTATAGCTGATCTTGAAATTCAAACTGAGTAAAAGAACTATAATCATAGATTGAAACACCAAAAATCAGTTAGCATGACTAATTTATTCATATTTTTGCATCATAGATTACATAAATTATTAACATACCGGTGAAATGTAGCGGAGCCACTGCCCACTAGTTCTAAACATGCTGTCGGCTGGATTGCTCTCTTAGATGATCTTCAAATGTAATGATATTCAGTATCTAATATTCAAATTGCGAGGGAAATGATTGTAGCTTCTAACTCACGAGATTGTTGCTTCCAATAGAAGAGCCACTGGTTTTAATATTGAACACAAGACCAGTAGACTGAATTATTAAAACTAGCAGTTTTAAATTGATTAGTTGGAGTTTGCTTATGTTACAAAGCTTTGTGAAGCTACTAAAAAAGAAATGATTTAGGTTATGATTGTTGCTTCCAACTCACGAGATCTCAGGGGGCAAGAAATACACAAGGGTGATCACGCAATGCAATAATGAACAGAAAACGACTAATGGCCTACATAAATATGTATAATAGCGATGTGGGCTTTACACTCCTTAGAGAGATATGTACTCATCTTATGGCATGCTGTCTATACCAAAGGTGGCATGGGAAATAAGTGGGTCGAAGGATGAGGTTCATAAAGCATAACTAACATGTTTGCCTAAGGGCATAATCAACCATCCTGGTGTACTCATTGTGAGCCCTCCTCTCTCTGGTTCTAACTTCTAAGTATCAATTATAGTGATTAGACAAATGACAATCAAGTATGTTTTTTCCTCAATTTCCATGTGAAACATTTCACGTGACCTCTTCTCAAAACTCAAAAGTAATTAGGAGATTAGGATTGCAATGCTGTCCGTGTTTTCAAAAGCAATACCTTGGAAGGCTCATTAGCAGCTCTCCGGAGCTTATCGGAGAGACGGATGTGTCCAAATGACCAGAAAACTGAGATAAATGCGGCGGCAACACCACCGGCGGTGGCGTAAAATGTAACGGGCGATGTGATCTTCCACTTAATAGCGACGGAGAACGAAAGAATCACAGCGGCCACCAACGCGCACACCAGCTGCCCCCAAAACCCTAAACCACCCAACCTCTTGAAGTGCCTCGAGGTCTTCTCTAATCTCATCGAAACCTAAATCCCCCCAGAAAACAATGGCATCAACTTTTAACTACATTTTGAGAAGAACAAAAAAAAAACCTAAAAATATGTTGGGTCAGAGACAAAACAGAACAGACCTGGGCGAGTTTGTTTTTGTCGGATTCATCCATTGGGAAAGGGGAAGAAATGGGAGAGGAAGCGATTGGAGCGAGCGAGCTTGTTCTGTTTTTCAAAACATTGTTATTGTTATAAGTCAATCGAACCGGCTTCGAAAGAGAGTGAAGGTAGGGTGTGCGGCGGAGGTGGATCCGCAGCAGCGGAAGTTGGGCGACGGAAGGTCCCGCCGACGGCGATGGAAGCGGGTTGCCGGTGCTAGCTGCCGGCAGAGATAACGTCTGCATCTTTCTGGAGAATTTAGTCTTGTATTTTGCAACTCGTCTTTGCTCTCTCTCTCCAAAGTAGTGGCTTCTCTCGCTAAGATAAGCTTCGATTTGAGGGCGTGTTTGTAGCGCAGGAACTGAGGCCTGGCAACCGATAGCAGGTCACGGGTACGAAGTTCACGGGTCACGTTTATGCGCCCCAACCCATTCGCGGCACTTAACTTTTTTATTCACGGCCCACTAAGTTTAGCTTTGAGGGTTGAAGCGCACGTAGCCTGGTTTCGCCTGCCACTGGGCTCATCGGAGAACGGCTCCAGTTCCGACCAGTTTGTGTAAGGATGGCCAAATCCTTCTTAACGTCAAGTCCTCGACTAGCGGCGTGCTCCCGCATTCAACGGATCGGCACGCTCGAACTACGAAGGGGTTCCATCCTTTTCTCCACAAACTACCTGGAACCTTCCGCTGCGCACCATCTACGTTTTCAACCAACCCCTCTCCTTTACGTACGAATACATTCCTGAATCGTACCACTAAGAAACGTCTCGCCGACCACGCCGCTCGGGTCGTGACATTCTCCTCCACCCAATCCTCGCAACGTCCTCGTTGCGCTCGTCGACATCGCTTCCCCGCAGGCGATGGCATCGTTACCTCGACGCCCTCCCACTCGTCCAATGTCGACGGCTTGGACATGCTCGTCCGCAGGTTGCAACACCTTTACCAAGATGCTCGCCCACTCGCCCAATGTCCAAAGGATAGGAGGCTTCCAAGATCGCTCCGACACGCTCCTTCGTACTCCCTTGCCCAACTTCGTATCACACTCTAGGATACTCCAACTCTATGGGCGCAAGGCGCGCAACACCCCTTCGGTCGACTCACCTCGTGAGCTCCCACCTTGGGATCACGCTACTCGCGAGAGTGCTTGGTGAGACTTCGGGATAGGGCCGGTTCGGCTCGATACCACTTGTCACGGGGTCGGGTTTCGCGCCTCTCAACCCATTGCGGCACTTACCTCCTATCCACGGTCCGTAGTTTAGCCTTTGAGGGTTGAGCGCACGTAGCCCGGTTTCGCCCCGCCACCGGGCTCATCAGAGAACGGCTCTGTTCCCGACGTTTGTATAAGGATGGCCAAATCCCTTCTTCAACGTCAAGTCCTCGACTAGCGGCGTGCTCCCCGCATTCAACCCGGGTCGGCACGTCTGAACTCCGAAGGGGTTCCATCCGTTTTCCTCCACGAACTGCCTGGAACCTTCCGCTGCGCACCATCTACGCTTTCAACCAACCCCGCTCCTTTACGTAGCACGAATACATTCCTGAATCGTGCCACTAAGAAACGTCCTGCCAGCACCACGCTGCTCGGGTCGTGACAGAAGGGAGGAGAGATTGGTCGACGTCGAGGGGTGTTATAACTGTAGATGAAGACGATGACGACGACGGCACAAAAGACCAATGTTGATGAATATTCGAACATTACGATTCTCTCTGTGATGAAGGGTATTTTTGTAATAAAATAAAAAATATTTTGTGAGAATACTTATTGAATTTAAAGCTCTCATCTTGAAAATACTCTTTCTAGATAGAATAAGAATTTGTGGGCACCTCTATGGTAACAATGATACCAGAGCCACCCAAGTTACAAAGACAGAAAGCATTTTATGGCAACAGAAATTATTTATAGCTTCTAAACACTGTCCAACCCTCACTGCCTTGGTTTAATGGTCATTATGATTATTAGAGTATGCCGATGGAGAATTTTTCTGGTTTACAGACTACTATTGAGAAGTTGTCGAAGGAGGCATTAGGATATAACTTACCTCCAACCTGGGTTGGAGGTAAGTCCTTCAACCCAAAAACGTGGTTGCATTATATGTTGTCACGTGTCCTATGATCATGTGCAAGTCGCATGCCAATTTAACCAAGCTCTGTTAAATTACACACGCACTCACCCACTCGCACCGTCCGTCACATTGTCATCACAATAGTGGGTATCTACTTCTTCCAGCAGTCCTCAAGGATCGACACGATGGTCCTCTATAGTTCAAAAATTTTCGAAAAAGCTGGGATCAGATCAGCCAACCAGAAGCTGCTGGCCACCATAGCCGTTGGATTCACCAAGAGGGTGATGATCTTGGTAGCCACGTTTTTTTCCTAGAAAGGGTCGGTCGGAGGCCGTTGCTACTGAGTAGTATCGCAGCCATGGTCATGTCGCTGGTGATCCTGGGTGCAACCAACATGATCATCGCATCGTTTTTTTGCTTATGGGGGCTGTTGTACTGTGTGTCATCCGTGTCTTATCATTTGTAGCATCCTGCTCGATCGAACCGGGACTCATCATCATCGTGTACAACTTTGAGATCTTCCCATAAAAACTGTGAGTGCAAGCTATGAGCATGGTTATGGTGATACATAGGCAGACAAGCGGGTTATCTCAATAACGTTTTTTTTCCCTGTTTAAGGCCATCACCATTAGTTTTTTTTTTTTTTTATTCCTGTGTATTCCCCCCTTTTTGGCATAAAGATATAATACGCTTTATGTGCCCACGTTTTTGGGTTAAAGGACTGGAGGTAAGTTATATCTCAGGCATTATAGAGGCAGCAAGTTGGAGTTTCTTTGACAAATCACCAAAAAAAAAAAACCAGATGCACAAAAAAGAAAGCAGAGGCCCAAAATCTAAAAATTATCTTTTTCAAGCAATTGATCTCTTAATTTTGAAAATAATTATCTACGAGGACACCTCTAAGCAAATTTGAGATTCCATGAAAAAGAAGCATAAGGGAATGCAAGGGAAAACATGTATAACTTTAAGCTCTTGGTAAAGAGTTTGAGCAGGGATTAATATATTATTTATTTATTTTCATAAATTTTTAAAATATTATTCATATAATATTAATTAAATTAAAAACATTAATAACTGAAATATAAATATAGACAACTCATAACACATTAATATTGAAAACTAATTTGTAGTTATTAATTTATTGTAATTAAATAATTTTCTATGGAAATAAATTGTAGCAAGGAAGAATGGTACTTTACCTTTTTCGTTAATTTTGACCTCAATCTTCAAACCTCTCTCAGTTGATGAAAATAATAATGAGTTGACCGATGACACCAACCGACAGGCGACAGATGATGGTTGGAGGCGTGTGCAACCGCTAAGAGAGAGGAGGGCAGAGGGCTAGAACCTAGAGAAGTTACTGCTGCCACGCGCAGAGGCTGAGCCCGGTTGGAGGACGATGTTGGCATGACGCATCTACCGTCTTTGACGTCCTGATGAGAGAGAGTTGGGGGCCTGGCTGCCTGGGGGAGGGATAATGAGTCATTAAAGGATTAATTGTTACTATCTAATGTGTAGAATATTAAGACAGATGAGACAACATTGTGATACATTTACTAAATAATGTTATATAAGACTAAGAATACTATAGATCACAAGTAGTGTTGTGGTAAAGAGTCTACAATGCTAAATAAGGTCTAGTCAAGCATGACACCTTAAACAATTTTGAGATAAAAGAACTGAAAATTGATAATTAATAGTCTTATGAGTGAAACCCCAAGAAGCAATTAAAAGTATATAACAAGAATGTAAGTGCACGATAGAGTTGCAGAAGATGAAATAGAGTGTAGGTGTACGGCAGATTGAAAGGACTTCCTCGGATTAGGATTGGAATTATAATTAATTAGTACCATCCTACATTATAAAATCAATGCACTTGTTCTCTAAGTGGTGTTGACATTTTTACTTATTATTCATTGATTATAGACAGGTAAGTATAACTTACAAATCATATTTTCATGGTTAGTGGCATTGTTTTCATTTTCAATTATAGGTTGGTGCTAATACAAGTTGAGTACATAAAGCATTTGTCTCAGTTACATCAAATTGTAGTATTATTTTAATTGAAATTCATTGTAGATTTTTAGTTTTTTAAATAATGCAAGCATTTTCCCGACATTTTTAAAACTTTAGGAAAATTGTTTATTTTTTTTAAAGAAGATCTATATCGATATTTGTTAACAAAACATTGGTATAGATTTCCTTTTTCCAAAATTTTAAATTGGGAAAACATTATTTTTATCGTTGTTTTTTAAAAGTCAAGAAAACAAACTTATCCCGATGTTTCTAAAAACATTATGAAAAACAATATATTTACCGGGGTTTCAAAAAACGCCAATAAACCAATTTTGCGAAGCATCATGTTCATATGTTCATAACAAATATTTATGTCTCGGCAATCAAAATTTCAAAGAATTAATCCAATTCTTTAAAGAAGAACCAAATATTTTAATGTTTCATACCATGTTCTTCGTAATCTTTTGCAATGACATACACTGTTATTGATTTAATGTTATGCAAAAGTGAGGATAAGTGGGAGACATTATTAACTAAATCGCTTAAGCAAATTGTTTTTGAAAAACTCAGAGAAATACTTGTCTTCAAATGAAGTTGTTTCTTTACATTTGTTATTATCTACTAGCATACATAATTTCTAGATTTCCTTGCATTTGTAGAGTTATTATTTTTTAAGTTTGGTTAAGCTTTGAATAAGTCTTTAAGAAGTTGTTATTAGAATTGAGCTGTTAGTTTAATTGCCTATTTTTTCTAGAAGGTTTTAGTTTTATAATTTAATTGTCTAAGTGTTTGTTTTGTTTTCTTGTATTGGCTAGGTTGTTTTTCATTTGAATAAAGATTAGAGCATTACAAATATATTTATGTTATGTTTTGTATGGTGACAGGGAACAACATTCAAGCGGGTTTATGATTCCTCACCAATTAGATATATATTCCTCTTTGGATATAAACACTAATATAATTTTTTTAAAATGAAAATGGAACAAGACATAAAACACAGTTGGGATATAAGATAGAAAAGTCTAGTGATAGTGAATCAAACATGTTGTAAGTGATTTATTAATTATTGTGCATGACATTATTAGTATTACGTTAATCTAATATTTACTTTATAGTCTAGAAAAGTTGTTTTTAAATTAATATATAAGTGAAAAGTTGAATGCTTTTTTGAATGAACAATGCTACATATAACTAGGGATGAGTAATCGTGACGACGTAGCAGCTTACCAATTCATCGGAGGGGGGAGGGGGGGGAGAAAAAAAAGAAAAAATCATGGTCGTCCAATCAGCCACGGTTTCGTAACAATGCCGCAAGCCGGTTGCACAAATATTTTTTTTTTTTGAATATACAACCATTAGCTAAGCCCCCCTAATATACCATCGTTTTAAAAATCATTTTCACCAAGAATGATTTTTGAAATAGTGTTAGTGGGGGTAAAGTCTATTATCAAACAATGGTAGAATTGAAAAGAAATTCATCTCTTTAATGTTTTTGTTTTTTTCTTTATTCGTAAATATGACTATATCTCTTTGTTTGATAAGACAGAAAATGAATGGAAAATTTTTAGGTGAAAAAAGAGTGAAAAAAGCTTATGAAAATAAAAATGATAGTTTCATATGAATAATTGGTTGGGGATAAAAAAAAAAAGAAGTATAAAGTTTTTAAAAAATATTTTTTATAATTTAATAAAAAGAGAAAAAGAATATGAAAAACATGAAATACTATTTTTAGTTTTAAATGCTCACAAACCTCGCCTATGCAGGAGGGTAGTTATGGAAATCCATTTGGTATGCCTGTTTTACATAGAGAATTACATGAGTGTGAAAAAAATCTAGTCATTAAGAAAACTTTTATACCCTCACTGTGCCTTTTCTCGACATGCCAAACAAGGAAAAATTAAATTTCCACATACTTTAACTTTTTCCACTTTGTATGCAACAAACATGGGATGGATCACATAGAGTTTTTAATGTTTAGTAATTTTAATTTATTTCATTGCTTTAGAAATAGGGCTATTAAACACTAAAATAACTCTTACAATTAGCTAATTCCCATTATACTTTAGTTAAACTTTCATCCCCTATGCCTTTTCTCACTGCCAAACAGGAATTAATTTCCACATACTTTATCCGCTGGCTCACTTTTTCCACTTTTTGTATGGCAACCAAACATGGGTTACGAGTCACATGCACAGGTAACATTTTAATGTTTTTAAAGTAAATTTTAAATTTATTTTTTCTGAAAAATATATGATAGTAATTTTAATTCAATATTATATACGATTTTAAATTTAATGCGAATAAAATAAAATAATATGTAATATTTTTATGTTTTAAAAATAAAATCATAATCTTAACATTAATTTTGAAAGGAAAAAAATGAAAGCTTTAGTATAATAGGGTCTCATTAAACTTTAACTAAAATTTAGTTAAAAATTGACTCTTACAAATTATAACTAATTTTATTTTACATCAACAAATAATTAACTCAATAAATCTTTCAAGTTTCATCTTCACTTTCATAAAAAAATTATTTTAATTCCTAATTCAATCTTCATGCAATCATGCTCTTCTATGGCACCTAACAATCTCTCTAATTTGAAATCCAAACACTACTGTTAACAAAAAACGAAAGAGAAAAGAAAATATCAATCTCTTCTTCCCTTCTTCTTTGTCATTGCCATCCACCACCAAGCTTGCTAGAGATTGCTAGCAAGTCATCCACTATGGACCACATCCATTATCCAGAGAATAGCCACACATCGCACGTTCAACCAAAAAAAAAGCATAGAAGAACATTAGCATAGTCATACCATTGTGTTACTGCCTGATTTAGAGAGCACCACTGCCACCCCCCAAATCGTACCATCAGGTGCTAGTTGAGCTCACGTACTAGATTTTTGAAGCTTGCTTTAGTGTTGTCACCTTGTTGCCTCATCCATACGCCCTTTGTTCCAACCAACCAAACTTGACCAACTACCTCTATCTAAACCCAACCAAAGTGCCTTGCATGAACTCTACCAAGTCTTGATTAATCTTGCCATCTTCAGTGATGCCACAATGTGAGGCTTGGATAGGATTTTGATGATTAAGTTTGGAGAATGATTATGTTGGAATATTATCTCACATTGAAGAAAAATGGGAAAGCCAAGAGAGTGTATATAGTAGAACAATTTTGAAACTGACATAGCGTAAACTATACAAACTGATACGATGAGCTTAACATGAATAATATTATAATACACAAACTGCACACACAAATGATATCAAAACTTGATTGTCTGCAAAAATATGTTTCATAAATATAAAAATTATTTCCAGAATAATGTGATCTAACTGCATGTCCCGAGCACCAATTAATTGAAAGCCTTTTTCATCATATTATCAAATTTTTATGGGTCTCTTTTAACTGTGAAAATCTAATACCATTCCACTAATTTATCATTTTCTTGCACATATAATCATTGGAAATTAACAACGTAGATCATACTATAACTAATACTCTAGCTCCTAACAAATTATTTTTAGATCGAAATAATATCTCCCAAGTGAAATGGCTCAATAGATTTGATGAGTTATTTTGTTGGTGGCTAAATATAAGGTAATAATGGGCTAAGTCCGAGGTAATAATATTGCGTTTTTTTCCTTCATATTTTAGCTTTATAGGCAAGTATTCGACAATGATTGGTGGAGTAATTAAATACTCCCTGCCCATTGCATCACAAAACGTGGTGGCCCTGGACCACACCTCCGCCCTTTTGTCCAATAAATTGGTGCTTAACTATATAACTGTAATTAGTACCGTAAGGTAGCATGGACCCACCTCCATCCCATCCCTATTCATTTATTACGGATTAAATTTATTTTAAAATAAATTCGAAGAAAGTAAAAACTGTAATTTTCTTACGGATTACGTCGCCTATTCATTTATTTTAAAATAAATTTATTAATTTATTAAATATTTCAATAAATTTTTTCGATCTTAATCATAAATTTAATTTAAAATTTATGTATTAATTTAAATTTT
This sequence comes from Taxillus chinensis, assembly GCA_023512835.1. Lineage (NCBI taxonomy): Eukaryota > Viridiplantae > Streptophyta > Magnoliopsida > Santalales > Loranthaceae > Taxillus > Taxillus chinensis. The sequence goes on from CM042089.1 coordinate 9,803,887, forward strand.
TATTAAATTTTAAATTTTAAGATATTAACTAGTTTGATTAATCAATATTTCAAAATTTTAAATTTTAATAAAATTTATAACCAAAATATAATTTATAATTAATATTATTTTATATAAGTAAATTTATTAAAACATTTTTACTATTTCACTAATAATACAAATGAATGAATTTTAACAACCAATTTTCTATTTAATAAATTTCCTTGCTCTATTTAAAAACCTTCCACTTACTCGTAGTGCTCTAACGTTTTAAAAGTAAGACCTCCAGATTCGTTAGGCAACCTCCTGGGATTTGGACAATCATTTCCAAAAATTAAAAATATGGGTTTCACGTCAGATTTTTTTTTTTTTTTTGTATGTTGATATCAAACTTCGATTTAAAATAGGTTCTTCAAACACATCTTTTTTTAATTTAAACTTTGTTTTTACACACACACACACACACACACACACACACACACACACACACACACACACACACACACATATATATATATATTCCTTAATTTTTTTCATGAACCCATCTTAATCCACCTCTTACTTTTTTGTGGGGCTCAATTAATTTTCTTAAATCATAATTTCAGTTGTCAAAATCGATCAAATACAATTTTTTTATAATATTGAATCCAAATTAGAAATCATATTCCAAAAGAAGTCATAAAATCGAAATACAAAATTAAATACATATATCAAATAATTCCATCAAATTTTGTTGGATTTGAAGTTTTTTATTTATATTAATTAATATATTTAATAATATTTAAAAAATAAAATACTAAATATTTAAATAACCAAATGTATTCATTTTAAATAAATATTAATATCCTAAATCTTAAAATCAAATCAATTATAAAAAAACATTACAAAAAGAATTAAAATAATTTATTAAGCAAATTTGAGCATTCAAATTAACTAAGTAAAATTATTATCAAAATATAAATATTTCTATCTCACACTTTTAAAATTATGAATAGATCATTTTTTAACTAATGATAAAATGTAATAAAATTTAAAGTGGATCAGGATTATTTTTTTTAGTTTTGAGATTAGTAACAATCAAAGTTATTTATAATCCGATATTGTTTGCTTTGGGCCGAATCTACACGAGTTTGTTTTTTGTAGGCACGCTGGCTCTCAAACATGTCGTGCTAGAGTGGTATACACTTCCTCCTCAAGAGGCAAGCTTTGTTTCACATTTTAGTCAATGTAGGACGGTGCTGCTTTCAATAATCTCACTCTTGAATTGAGATGTGCATGTGCATACCGCGTGGTGGAAATAAACAGAAACATTTCTCAATGTATGAAATAAACACATGATGACAACTTAACATAACATGTACATCTCATTGTAACACAATGCATTCACTATACACGATACGACACAAGGTATTTCAATTGAGTCCAATGCTAATAAGTCCCACTCAAAGTTTTAGTGTAACTATAAGCCCTCATGCAAATTTTTGAGTCGATCACAAAATCTCACAACGACAATAGAGCAAGAGAACATAAAATAGAATTAACCATGACGCAACTCATGACACAACCATACATGTAAAGTACGCCCTTAGGCCTATATATATATAGGCCTCAAAATTTTGTTTTAGTATAGGTTTTAATTGCATAAACTATAACAACAATCAATCATTCCTTTCTGTTTCTCTTTGTTAGACATCATCTCACTATTTAAAACACAATAATCATAGTCGGTTTTTAAAAATAGGATTTTATTATCTCTCATGTAACTTTTTTATTAAAATAATATAATTTTATCACAAAATGACAATTACAGTCGAAAAATAAATTTAATATAGGTCAATGAAATTATACACATGTCAATCAATCACCCCACGATCAAGGGAAGTCAATCTCAATTCTTGTATGATCCATATGAAACCATATGATCATATTGATCTCATGTTGAAAATCATGCCACATCGATCACATTCACTGTGATAATTTTGCATTTGGTCGGCATGGAAGGATAAACCGCTTTTATATATATACACACCAAGGAGGTCTTGGGCGACCGGGTTGAGAAGTTGGTTGTGTCGGACCGCGTGGTGGAGTCGCCTTGGTGCCTTGGTTACGGACGAGTACGGTTGGTCTGCCAACATGGACCGGATGATGAAAGCGCAAGAAGACCATGGAGATGATCTCCTGCGTATGCTGGTTGAATCCGCCCCTGTTCACTCGGGAAGAGTTCATACGTCAAATCTTTTGCTCTCCTTTCCTGTTTTCTTTTTCCGTTTTTAAAATATGTTTACATTTCTATAAAATTAAAACCAAATAGTTTTTTTTTTTTCAAAAAAAAAAAAAAAAAAACAGCTCGCATGCAATCATACAAAAATCTCAACTTGCGGTTAAAAATGATCGAAACTATTCGTTTATTGTCGTCTTCCCCCTCCAAAAAGAGGTGGGGGGGTTCAAACTAGGCCCCATCGACAATTACTTTTGGGTTTTTGTTAAATAGAAAATATGATACCTTTTCACCAACAGTTTCACCCTTAGCTTTTGCGAGGATCCAAACATAGGCCACGGAAGAAATCCCAAGAGTTCACACTCGCCCCACTCAAAACAGTCACTCCACGGCTCCGGCTTTGATGCGCACATAATCTACGGTAACCCAGTATGGCAATTTAAAAATTAACTTTGGGGGTGATAGAAATGGAATCGCTGAATCTAGGGGATGGGTATCGCACCCGTTATTTATTATGTTCTTGTTATACGGAACGGGTTATTCCGTTCAGGCAATTACGGGATATGATTTTTAAATTTAACATTTCGTTCTATACGGGAATGAAAAGTACAGGATATTTCATTTCGTCTAATTTTAATAATTTTTATTTATAATTTTATAATATTTTAAATATTATTATTTAACTATTATTTATGATTTTTATATTTTTAAATGGTATTTATTATTATAAAATAAAATCATTTTTGATAATATTTTAATTAAAAATGATATTTTGATTTAAGCACAAATTATTAATATATAAAGACCCAATAAAAAACAATAACAAGATGCAGGCAGATAGAATCTCATTCGCAAAAACATTAAAAAACAGTATATCTTACTCAACCTATATATAAAACGAGATATAATTTTAAAATTTGATTTACCACCTAAGCGGAAACGAAAGACAGTAATTGATTGATTCCGCTCTCGATAGTACCCGAATCACTTCTATCAACTGCTTTGTAAGCCTTTAAAAGATAATATTATTTTAAGAGAGATTAATAAAAAACCGATAGCGGAGAGTGAGCAGATAAAGCCCTCCCGCTAACTTATCAAATGATAGAATATTTCATCTTTATTTATACACGATACAATATACAATTTTAAAATTTTATTATCAACCACAGCATACAACACATGAACTTTTTGGTCGTTGTTGACTCTCATTTTGATTGAACTTTCAAAATTAAAATTAATCGCTTTTCTAATAATAACGTTACCAGATTTTGAAGCCGGACAGACGTGATGCAATGCACATTTCCCTCCTAAGAAGACACTGTACAGACTGACAGGGCGGGGCTACCAAATATTGTCTCATCAACAGTTTTTGTTTCTCTCCTCCTCTCCTGTTGCTTTCTCGTTCCAAATTTCCAATTTCAATTTTTGCTCCCAATTTTTTTATTACAATTTACCTCCTATGAAGACACTGAACAGACTGACAGAGCGGGGCTACCAAATCTTGTCTCATCAACAGTTTTGGAGCACTACTGACTACACCAGTACTGCGGCACAAGCTGGTCCTACCCATAATTACCCAAAACCTTTTTTTTTTTCTTTTTTCATTCCCCTGTATCCGCCTTTCGCCTACTCTCATTTGATTTTGTCACCAAAATTTAAACAGCTACCATCAATTCCTCCTGTACGCTGTACTTGTACCAGTCTCTCACTCTCTCTCTCTCTCTCACAGAATCTTTCTTCTATTATTATCCCTCAACCCTCATCATCAATGAATCTGCAAACCAGGCAGGTGATAAGCCAGAGACTCCTTCAAACCATGACTGTCTTCTCCTACAGCTCCATAACCGCGTCTTCATCACTCCTCTCCATTTTGATTATTTATATTCTCCTTCTCTCTCCCTCACTGGCTCTCAACTCAGACGGAGTATCACTGCTCTCCTTCAAGTCCAGCATCCGCAGCGACCCACTCTCACTCCTCGCCAACTGGAACCGCAGCGAGGACACGCCCTGTTCATGGTGGGGAGTCAAGTGCGCCCAGCTCGGACAGCGCCTGCCCCATGACCCGGACGACTTCCGGGTCATCGGCCTCGCCTTCCCCAATTCCAACCTCGCCGGCACCGTCTCGCCTGAGCTGGGCGCCATCGAGCACCTCCGCTACCTCGACCTCTCCAACAACTCCTTCAACGCCTCCCTCCCGGACTCCATCTTCAACGCCTCCCAGCTCCAGGTACTCTCCCTGGCAGACAACTTCTTCTCCGGTGCGATTCCGGCCAATATCACCGTCCTCCGGGGCATTACCGTCGTGTCTCTTCGGAGAAACTACTTCTCCGGTAAGATTCCGTCCGGGTGGCTTGACTCCGTCGAGGTGCTGGATCTGTCCTCCAACATGTTCAACGGCACGTTGCCCAAGGGTTTCGGGGGAGGGGGGTTGAAGAGCATGAATCTCTCCCGCAACAGGCTCGCAGGGGAAATTCCACCGGAGTTCGTGCGGCGGATTCCGGCGAACGCCACCATCGATCTGTCGTTCAACAACTTCACCGGCCCGATTCCGGCGACGGAGGCGCTGTGGAACCAGGACGAGCGGCAGTTCGCGGGGAACGCGGATCTGTGCGGGAAGCCTTTGAAGATCCCCTGTCGGTTCTCCCCCGACCCAACGTCCCCTCCGGCGATCGCCGTGAAACCGAAACCCAGACCGGTTAACGCGGCGGGACAGGAGGAGAGTCGCGGGATGAGGCCGGGGGCGATAGCTGGAATAGTCGCCGGAGACATTGCCGGGTTGGCACTCGTTGCGGCGGTGGCACTTTCCGTGTACCAAACGAAGAAGAAACGGCGGCGCGATGGGGCGAAGGAGGAGGGGGAGGATTCCTCGACCCCCCACGCAGATCCGATTCCGACCCCGAGAGGTGCCTTCAGCGGCGCCTGCCCGTGCCTGACGAAGAACAGCTACAGCAGCGAAGAGACGTCGGAAGCGACGTGCTCGGAGGGCGAGAACGGAGCCTCCGGCTCCGGGAAAGAGGCGGTCAGGAGCGGTGGCGTCGGCGACGACGAGAACAAAGGAAGCGAGTGCGGGAGGGGGAAGAAGAAGGAATCGGGGACGCTTGTGATGGTGGACGGCAGCGACATGGAGTTGGAGACGCTGCTGCGGGCGTCTGCGTACGTGATGGGGGCGGCGGGCGGGCGGAGCATCGTGTACAAGGCGGTGCTGGGGGACGGGACGGCGCTGGCGGTGAGGAGGGTCGGCGGAGAGTGGGGGTTGGGGCGGCTCAAGGAGTTCGAGAGCCAGGTGAGGGCCATCGCTAAAATGCGCCACCCAAACATCTTGCCGGTTCGTGGGTTCTATTGGGCGGTTGACGAGAAGCTCCTCATCTGCGACTACGTCCCCAACGGCAGCCTCGCCACTGTCAGTCACAGCAGTATGTCCCTCTGTCCCTGCCTTCCCTGTTTTTTTTTTTTTTTTTTTCTTTTAAATTCTTGTTTTAGCTACCAGCAAACACTAGGCAATGGGGTTGGGGTTGTGATACGACGATAAATTTCAGGAAAACATGGTTCGTCGTCACCCTATCACCTCCCCCTACAGACACGGCTCAAGATCGCAAAGGGAGTCGCCATGGGACTGGCCTACATCCACGAGAAGAAGCACGTTCACGGCAACCTCAAGCCCAGCAACATCCTGCTCACCCCAAACATGGACCCGATCATCGGTGATTTCGGACTGGACCAGCTTTTCCCGGGCTACTACTGTAATAATAATAATAAGAATACGCCCCTCACGCGTGGGTCGTCTCGATCATTCGATGGCAGGCCCGCCTGCTTGCAGGAGACCGTTCCTCATCCTCAAGACACGTCTGACGCTGCGGGGCCCGGGTGTCCCTTCCATGCACCCGAATCGCTCCCCAACCAGAACGAGAACGGGAAGGCGGCGGCGAAGCTGAATCCCAAGCGGGACGTCTACTCCTTTGGAATGCTTCTGCTGCAGCTTCTCACCGGAAGAGTATGCTCGGAGCAAGAATTGAGCCGGTGGGCTGCCGGTCCGGTCGACCAGTCCAGCCGGGTTTTGGCTCTGGCTGATGTGGCGATTAGCGATGAAGTGGCTGGTAGGGAGGATGCCACTCTGGCGTGTTTCAAGTTGGGGTTCGGGTGCGCCTCTTTGCTGCCACAGAAAAGGCCCTCCATGAAAGAGGTCCTTCAAGTGCTTGACAGGATCGAGGGTAATTAATTAATTTACTTTTTTTTTTTAAAAAAATGTAGTAGGATTTTGTTTGAAATGATGACTTTTTATCTTTTTTTCCATACTATGCGATTTTTTGTTTTAATTACCTTTGAAGTTGATCGTTGCGTGGAGATGGGAAAATGATGGAGTCTTTCTGACATCAAAATGCTAAAATTGTTTTATTACAATGTTTCCAACGTTTCAACCCTTCAAAATCTCGCATCCGCCACATCAATATAGTTGGTTTGCCTTGTGGGCTAATTAATAATGAGAATTTGCTTCTTTCAAAAAACAAAATGAAGAGGAAAACTCCATTCATTACAAGGATTGAAATAGGGTATTTCATTTTTCAAACTAAGAAAGGTTATTTGCTTATTTTTTCATCAATGCCTTCGATATAGATTTATAAGCTAGAGTTATCTTCTACGAATTAAATTTCCATAGCGGGATTTATACAATATATCATTATATAAGGAGACTTTTAATAATAACTTTCATTTTTCAAAATTATCTTTTAATTCCCTCACTTATAATTATCTTACAAAAATCAACATTTAAATGTATTAGTTGTTTATTAATTACTCTGATTTAATTAAAATTTAATTAATAAAATAATTGTTAAATCCGATGACAACTCATTTACATATTTTTAGATTATTCTCCCAAAATTACTAAATTCAAATTTATTAGATATTTTTATAAAACTTAAATTAAGTATTCAAATAATTAATTGAATTATGATTGTAAATGCTATTATTATCCCATAAATTAATGTGTTATTAGAAAAAAAAAAAAAGAAATATGACTTCACTAACTATTCTTAATTATTCCTCTTAGAGTCAACATCGACAAGAATTTTAAACATCTTATCAGCAAACTTCTTGTAAAGATCATCATCATTTCTTGCAAAAATTATATCATCAACATAAACAATTACCATTAAATGTTTACCATGCTTGTTTCTGATATATAGATTGTTGTTCACTTGGCCTTTGCTGAAATCGATCTCCTTCAAAAAATTATCAAGCTTGGAATACCATGCTCTTTGTGCTTGTTTGAGACCATAAAGTGCCTTCTTCAGTTTACAAACACTTAAGCCATCATTGTCAAGCAGAAATCCTTCTAGTTACTCAATGTAAACTTCTTCTTCTAAGTCTTCATTCAAAAATGCTGATTTTACATCCACTTTACTCTCTCTTCACCACTCATTTATTCTTCTTCTACACTTTTTTTTTCACAATCCCATCTATTCTACTTTTATACATTTTATATTTAGGTTAAAGAGTCGCACATATTTAGCCCTCCGTCTAAGCCTTCCAAGCAATCCCAGCCCTTAGATCATTAGGGTTGCCCTAATGCCACAGCTGATTGTGGACTCTTGATCTCTTCCATCTTAAATTTTGACAGTTGATCTATCCAATTAATGTTGGCCATCCATCTCTTTAATGAAATGATATTGGTCATCCATCTCATCACACATTGTCAGTGCTGAGCAAATACGTTTTGATTTATTTTGACCATAAAGATGGCCTTACCAATATCACGTGAAGAAGGGAAAGTTGCTCCAAATGATGCCCTCTACCTTGCATAAAAATTTTAAAACATTTGGAGGTGTACGTGATATGGTCATTGTCACGGGCATTGTCATGTGTAGCCCTTATAGTGCTTCAAAGTCTCTGAAATTTTAACTGTAGCCTCCTCTATCAGTGATAAATAAACCATCTAAATTTCAGATCAATCGGAGTTGCACAAAATTATCTTTGAATTTTTTTACAATGACTGGTAGGTGCACCACATTTGCTTCAATGGGTCAACATATATCTTCATACCTGAAGGCTTTATTGTGCTCTAAATGTCCTGAAAAATTACTAATATCCTACCACATCTGTCTATAACAATACTATAAAATTTGAGGTCAATAGAATCTATATTGATGTAGTTATGATGTTTCGAAGTGAACTAAAGTAATCTGTGCAGTAGATTCTTTTCCAACTCTAACTTCTTCAACACTAAGTGTTGGAACTCCCTATGAACTCTCTCAGAATATGTGTTGACAACAAATCCAACTAAACAACTTACCTTTTCGTTTGGCTCTTCAGGTGGAAATCAAAATTGGGAAGAATAAAATCATCAAGGGAATGAAATTATTATGCAAATGCAAATAAAGTGTTAATGTTACCTTGCGTTTGGTATACAGGGGATGGAATGACCTGATTTTTTCCCTAGGTTATGAGGTTAAGAATTTGTCATACCCTTTATTTATCACATTTTATATTTCTAGATCAAAGGCTTTTCACAATATATTTTTAGTTATTAAATAATATTTTTAACAAAGGTGACTTTAAATGTTAACAGTTACTTTTTTAATTGTTAATAAGTGTTAATATGATATATTGTGATATTGCAAATAAATATATTATGAGTGTATTTAATATATCGTAGAGGTTGATCTAATGTGGAAAGAAGATTCATGTTTTCTAAGACATGAAAAAAGGTATTGTTGAAGCTTAAAAAAGGTACTTTTAAGTAAAAAATTATTTTGAAAGAAGATTATTGGAAAGGATAAAAGGAAATAGAAAATCATTCATATAGTTTATCAAAAGTCAAAGTAGTCATGAGAAGATTTCATTAACAAGTTTTACTCAAGGTATAAATCTTCATAATATATTTTCCTTTTAATTTATTTCCTAGACTTTTTAAATATCAAAATTCCTCCACACTTTTCAAATAAAATATGTTTTCTTAAAATAATAAAAATATTATATAACCTTATTTTAAATTTCATTTTCAACTATGTCTTTTCACTCTTTAAAAAAGATAGTTCACTCTGATTTATCCACCTTAATCTCAAAGGATAGAAGTGATAGTTGTTGCATATTTTCAATTTCCTTTTATTTTAAACATTTTGGCTTATAAAATTAAGGGAAAAAAATACAATACAACTTGCTGTAAGACACTTGTTTTGTTTCTTCAAACTGGAAAAAAATTAAAAAGAATAGATCAATTTGATATGATATAAATTAAATATGATTATAACAAATTAAATACCAAATAACAATCATTGTGGATGAGAAAAGAATGCTATTAATTTCCAACTTGTTCCATAATTTACAAAAAACTAATTGGTGGATACATTGTGTAATATTGGAAATAGACAAAATGCCTCGTTATAAGTGATTCAACTATATTAGAAGCCACACTAAAAATATAATTACAAGATAATAGAATAGAAGTTATCCTTTTACATAGATTGAAAACACAATCAACAAAGCAACTGAAATTAATCATATTAGAGAAATCAACTCGATCCATCTTTATTTAACCCATATTTGACTACTTTTCTTACAAAAAACACATAGGGATTGCAACAAAGATTTGAGTTTAATTATAATCAAAACAAGGTCACAAAAAAAGTCTAAGTATTTGATAAAAAACACAAGATTTTTTTAACTATCAAATTCTACTTATATATATAATCAAATAATATGCAAAATAGAACAACAAAATGACACTTTTATTAATGCAATTGAACTAGTTTAAAGACCATATATTTGTGCTTAACTTATGCATTCATTGTTGAAGGAACAAAATAGTTTTAGTCAATAGTGTAAATTCTAGGGCCAAACATGATTAATTTAATCTATGTAGAGGATGATATAGCCATTCTAAATAGGTCAATCAACAAAAAATTGCACAAAGAAAACCGTTCAAACAGTGAAAAATGTATAACTTCCTACACTAATTGGCAGTAACACAACCTTCATAAAAAAAAAATTCAAATACTGTAATGGCAATTGCAATAACACATCCTTTAGTAATATGATGCTGCGATAACATCTCGAATACTCAAGTAAGCCAAACTCTAAATAAAAATATGATAGATACAATAATATGGGCAATCATATAACCTTTTAAAATTTCATTATTTTGTTTACAATCAAGAAGGAAAATGTAAGAAAACAAAAATTACAAACCACACCCATGTGCTATAATTGTAAAAGTAAAATATCACGTAAATTTAAAAAGAATCACATGCTAAAAAAATTATAAGATGAACACATCTAAAATATAACGAATAAGAAATATTTTGGATTAGTTTAATATGCTAATATTATTTTTAAAAATAATAAATTTAAAATTATTTATAAGGGAGTATAAAAATTTATCTCATAATAAATTTTTTAAAAAATTTCATCCCTTACTTTCGATGAAACGCGTGTTAGATTGATGAACTTTTATTTTTGTTTAATTTAAGACAGCAAAGAAAGACAACCGTGGTATAATATTTCACTGCGTCACCTCACACGTGACGCCTGCAAGCCGCCAAGCCAATACCTCTCCACTCCACCAACCACTGTGCAACCTCAGACGAAACATGGTATAAAATCCCTAAAATACCTCTACACCGTACAGGCAACCGCGACGATGGCGGCGTCAATGACGGCCTCAGTCTTCCTCCCCACGCCTTTCCTCTCATGGAAGCCCCCTCTCCACCGGTCCTTCGGCCGGTCATCCACCGCCGTCCCCGGTCGCCTCAGCACGGCGGCTCCCACCTCGGTGGTGCTTTCTATGGACGCCAAGCCCACCGTCCTCGTCGCTGAGAAGCTCGGCGAGGCCGGCCTCACGCTCCTCAAGGACTTTGCCAACGTTGACTGCGCCTACGATCTCACCTCTGAGGAGCTCTGCACCAAGATCTCTCTCTGCGACGCCCTCATCGTCCGAAGCGGGACCAAGGTCAGCCGAGAGGTGTTCGAGTCTTCCGGCGGGAGGCTTAAGGTGGTCGGCCGCGCTGGCGTCGGCATCGATAACGTGGATCTCGCCGCCGCCACCGAGCACGGGTGTCTCGTCGTAAACGCGCCTACTGCCAACACCGTTGCCGCCGCCGAGCATGGGATTGCTTTGATGACGGCCATGGCCCGTAACATCGCCCAGGCTGACGCATCCCTCAAAGCTGGTCAGTACCCTTATTTGCATTTCTGTTGTAATTATAAATCAGTGAACTATTTTTGTTGTCCCCGTGTTTTGTGTTCCATTTTCAGCTACAAATGGTTCATTCCCTATGGTTATTGTTTTTTATTTTTATTTTTGTTTTTGCTTGTGATAAAAATATTATATTAGAACTATAATCACTTATCGGTTTAATTCGGCGATTATATTCACTTGACCGATCTGTGGTAAATGATTTTATGATTTTTTTTTTCAAGTTTAGACTCGGGTGAATTCGGGTAACCAATTCAACAGTTATACATGAATTATTATTTATCTTGAGGTTCGAAAAAAAGAAAATCCTACGGGAACAAATAATGCACTTCATACCTACCACTATGCTACAAGGAGAGGTAACGAACTAAGTAAAGAACTTCATTGAGTAAAAATTCCTATTTTTAGATAAATTCTCTATATAAGTGTCTTTTATTTTAAAAAATTAATAAGAATATGGTTTGGTTCAGTTATTACAATTAATATTTGACACTTTTTTTTGAATATTTTGAAGTTTATGTACATGTGGGTTAATCTAGGGAAGTGGCTGCGAAATAAATATGTGGGTGTATCGCTGGTTGGGAAAACACTTGCTGTGATGGGCTTTGGAAAGGTTGGAACAGAAGTGGCACGGCGCGCCAAGGGTCTTGGCATGCATGTTATTTCCCATGATCCTTATGCTCCAGCTGACCGTGCCCGTGCAATTGGTGTGGAGCTAGTGTCTTTTGATGATGCCATAAGGACTGCTGACTTCATTTCACTTCACATGCCTCTGACTCCCACAACATCAAAAATGCTAAACGATGAAACTTTTGCCAAGATGAAGAAAGGTGTTCGGATTATCAATGTTGCACGGGGTGGAGTTATTGATGAAGAAGCATTAGTGAAGGCTTTGAATGCTGGCATTGTTGCTCAGGTTTTTCCATTATCAATGTTGAGCATGCCTCTTTATATTTGTGTGCTGTTTGTATGAGAGAGTTAACATAATTACTTTCTTTCAGGCTGCGCTTGATGTTTTCACTGTTGAACCACCTACAAAAGACTGCAAGTTGGTGTTGCACGAGAATGTAACTGTGACACCACATCTTGGTGCTAGTACCATGGAAGCTCAGGTGTATTGAGTACTGATGTGGACATATCTGGGCTATTTTCAATTTTCCCTGCTTTTTTTTGGGAAAGTAAACACTGCTTGATTTGACGTGTGCAGGAAGGAGTGGCCATTGAAATAGCTGAGGCTGTTGTTGGAGCCTTGAGAGGGGAGCTAGCTGCCACTGCAGTCAATGCGCCTATGGTCCCTGCTGAGGTATTGTTACAAGTTCTTGCCATTTTTCTTATCTACATTCACTCCATTGCACGGGCAGATCATTTTTGTCTGCACTAAATTTGTGCAGTGAACCATTTCTGTCATTTGTCTCCTTCAAATATTGCTACTGACATTTCCTTGTTGCACATTGAATTGGGCTATAATATTGAAAGACGTAGATATCACCATGACTGCTAAACCTTTGTTTGTCCATTGTCTTACTCAAAATGAGTTGGACCTTATTATTTAATCATTTAATAATTTTCAATTACTACCCATTATTACATTGGTGTATAACACGAATAATGGGGCTGTTAACATTGTAATATCTTAATCTGTGTTGTTTTGCCCTGGGTTTGAGATGCTTATTTATGGTATACTTCACCATGTTTATCATGCACAGATTTCTAGACAAGTAGCAGTTGTAGTGATTTTGTGCTATTGTTAAGCATGTTCCTTCAAATAAGGGACCAAATTATAGGTCGTTTGCTTACCATGTAATTTCGGCAAGGGAAATAGGAAAATAGATTATTTCAAGCATACAGATCATGGGGTTGACTTTTCTATTATTCTTTCCCAAATGTAGGTTTTAACAGAGCTAAAACCATATGTTGTTCTAGCTGAAAAGCTCGGTAGTCTGGCTGTTCAATTGGTAGCAGGTGGGAGTGGTGTGAAATCTATAAAAGTGATATATGCTTCTGCCAGAGCTCCTGATGACCTTGACACAAGGTTGCTTCGTGCTATGATCACCAAGGGCCTGATTGAGCCCATCTCCAGTGTTTTTGTGAATTTGGTGAATGCTGATTTCACTGCTAAACAGAGAGGCCTTAGGATAACTGAGGAGCGAGTCATTTTGGAAGGTTCACCAGAAAGTCCACTTGAGTTCATTCAGGTTCAGGTTGCCAATGTGGAGTCAAAATTTGCGAGCGCCATTTCAGAGTTTGGGGAGATTAAAGTGGAGGGGAAGGTAAAAGATGGGATTCCCCATTTGACAAAGGTGGGCTCTTTTGAAGTGGATGTCAGCTTAGAAGGCAGCATAATTCTGTGCAGGCAACTAGATCAACCAGGGATGATTGGGAAGGTGGGTAGCATTCTTGGCGAGGAAAATGTAAATGTTAGCTTCATGAGCGTTGGGCGGATTGCTCCAAGGAAGCAAGCTGTCATGGCGATAGGAGTGGATGAGAGACCAAACAAGGAAACCCTGAGGAGGATTGGTGAGATTCCAGCAATTGAGGAGTTTGTTTTCCTCAAGTTGTAATTTTATGTTTGCATATTGAACGCCCAGTTTTGAAGATATAATGGTGGGATCGTTCAGCTTCCGGGAAGGTGGGAGGATGAGTTTCTGTAAAATGTGTATCAAGTAAATCTGTACACGATTGTGGCTTAAGACTGGGCCTCATTCAAAAGCACAATAATTATACGAGTAAAACCAAAAAAAGAAAAAATCCAATTTTTATTAGGAATCCACGTAAGATCCAATTTCATTTTCAGTAAAAAAAAAAAAACTATCTCACTTCGATGGATTTGGTCCTATTGCCTCCCATAGGAATTTTATCAGGTTAATCAGCTGAGAACCATTGCTTTTGATGTTTGGAGCCAGTGCAGCATCAATGACCCGTTAATTTATAAAACAGGAAGCAATGATACATCAGCCAGAGTCGTGGGAAGGGAGATGGCGAGGCTATGAAGTGCTACATATGCGGCAATGCCGACAGCATAACCGGCAAATGCAAAACCCGTGACCTGCACATAAGGAAAACCTCTATTACCGTAAAAAAATGGATTCAATATTTCATTGGAACAAAATTAAACAAGGTAGGAGTGTTATAAAACTAATATTGGGTTCACTAATAACTGATCCGTGAATATCTCATGAGTCAAGAACTCTTTTGGAAGTATAAAGGAGGTTTTGGGTTGCTCCAACGCAGCACCAAATAACACCCTCAAAGCTGTTTCAAAACATACCTTTTTCAAGTACCAAAAGAAGTCTACTTTTTCCATCCCCATGAAAGCCACACCAGCTGCAGAGCCAATGACTAGCATAGAACCACCAGTGCCAGCGCAATATGCAATCAACTGCCAGAACTCAGAATCTTGAGGATACGAGGAAAGATCGTACATTCCCATTGCTGCAGCAACTAGAGGGACATTGTCTATAATTGCAGACACGATACCTATTGTGCTTGCAACAAGCTGGGAACTAGGGATATGTGCATCAAGGTAATTTGCCAGGTCCCGAAGAATACCTGCTGCCTCAAGGCTGCAGAACCTCAAAAATAATTAGTCAATCTAATGCTTATCATCCAAATCAATGTCGCAACAAACACAAATTGGAACTAATGCAGCCCTGTCTTGTGTATTTAGAATAATTCACCCCTTTTTCGTCTGCTGTTTTGAAACTTGTATCATCTGAACAAAACAATCCAACTATACATAGCAAGGACCAATATCCCAGGTTATCAAGAATATAATCATCTATACCCCAAAAATTGGAATACATATTGAGATGTAGCACACAAAATGCCCATAACTGAAATGGCAGCATTAAACTTCCTAAAATGGTTAACACTAATGACAACCAAACCAAATACAAGAGTCTGATAACTATAATATAGTTGACTTTTATATAATGCATAGAACCACACCTTGCTTTACAAGAGAAAGCAAAAACCTATTCTTGACCCGCTCGGCAATAAATGCTTTCTTTGCACAAGACAAACAAAAACCTCTTACATCATTTTATTAAGAACCTCTATAACTTGCTTTTCACACCTAAGCAATAACCAACTAATTTAGTTGTTGAAATATAACAACCTCAAATAATATTTAAAGTTGTTTATAATAATCTTGGAAAAGAGAAAAATTCAGAAATATCGATGCAAATTTAAATTACTCTCTTGCGTGCTGGTTATGTCTTTTTAGTATTGATGAAGTAATCATACTCCAAGAAGCATGTGTGACTACTTGAAAAAGGTTAACCTTTCTAGCACATAATCCAATAAGATATGGTGCAAAAGAACATCAACTCATTGGTAGAATCAGTCAACTGCTCTTTGGTCCATTGATATTGTTACTGCTCCAACGATCATATTTCTATAATTGTTGTCAAGGACCAATTGACTCCTTGGGGAACCTATTAACTCCTAAATTAGCAAGCTGATTTTGCTTTGCTCATAAAAATCTTATTTCACTCAGATCTGTCAACTCCTTGAGAACAACCAATGGACTATTTGTTGGTCAATAACTTAATTCTTAATAATCAATCAATTCCTCTCAATCTTGATAGCTTTGGTTGATGTCTTGACTTTGTCTTCAATGTTATATTGTCTGATCTTCATACTTGGAAGTCATTAATCGCTAAGATACAAGCTTTATATTTTGAAAATAGTATGAGAAAGGTAGAGACAAGAAACGCATGATTTAAACATAAAATAAAATTAAACACTATATATGAATGTGTGCATTTTTTATAAATTAATGATGTGTTTTTAATAAATCATTGAAATATGTAAATGAAATATGAGATTTATCAACAAAAACAATAAAATTCCAATTCGGCAAACAAGAAAAAAGGAACTAAGATTTTTACTTTGGAAAGGAAAGGAATCGACTAAAGCATTTCATATACCCAGCTATGAAATTCTTGCTTTGTGTAACAAAAATCAAAACAATCTATATCAATCAGTCTTAATCTCAATAATACAAAATAAGCTATATAAGTAAAGATAGACAAAAAATTTATATTTAATCCAATACATGCATTATTCGTTTTTAACATTCCTATCAGTTACTATTCTTTCTTTCAACTTTAGTAATTTCATACTCTTACCACATCTATCCAAATCATTTTTTTATCTTTTTCTCAATTTTTATCTTGTTTAATGTTAATCTTTTCTATCCTACTAAGAAGTATATCCATTAGCCTATATCTTAAATGATCAAATCAATGTAAACAATTTTCTCTCATCTTATCTTTAAAGTAGAGTCATCCCAATGACACTACGAATATTTTAAATTTCAATCTTATTTATCCTAGCTTTACCACACATCCATCTTAACGTTCGCATCTCCACTATACTGAGCTTCTATGTATGTTGCTTTATGTAACATAGATTTTAAAATTCAATCTCGGTGCATGTATTTTGAAAGGATCCTAAGAGTGAAAACAATGCAGGTAATTATGAAGTGAGTTGGAGGAACCAATACAAGTAGAAACAATATATAAACCTATCTGCTGAAATGATATATACAATAATGACCATTAACTAAGAGACAAGGTTTGGCCTAATTTTAAGAGCTTAGAACTTAGGCATAAACTTGTGATTTATGCCAAAATTTACAATTATACATAAAACAGTACCCATAATTGTATGCATACCTGCTAACTGACAAAAGGATTCCAAGAAAGAAAAGAGCCCCCTGAGTGTCAATGCGAGATAAAGCCTGAGGTACCCTCAGTTTTTGCCTTTCAGATTCTCCATAATGAATAGCATCTGTCAAAATCCAGAGAACTCCCAGCCCAAGCAGTATCCCCATGTAAGGGGGCAATCCTGTGATTGCCTTGAAGACTGGAACAAACACTAAAGCTCCAATCCCAACAGCAAAAACAAGCTGCCCTCTAGGGGCCATCTGTTCAGATGCCAAGACACTAGGAGAGCCTTCTTCCTTTCCATTAACTTCACTAAAATGAATAAATAAATGGTCAAACAATTATGACATTACATATAATAATAATAAATAAACTTTAAACCCTTACAGAACTTGAAATTTCTCAAAACATTTGATGATTTACAAGAAGATTTACCTTGTAAGGGACATAAGAGCCAGTGGAACCGCCAGAGAAAGAGCAGAAGGTACAAACAAATTCTGCAGAAGTAATGGAAAATGAGGATACTTTAACTAGTAAAATTTATCTTAAGGATACGAACTAAATAAAACCAATCCCTGTGCTGAATGCCCTGGTTTAGCAAATGTAATTCAAGTTACAAGTCATCTTTGATGTGCTGCATTGACCATCAGGAGTCACCTAGGCCAGCCTAAAATTAAAATGCTAATAATTTGAGTGTACAGAGTTATCCTAAAATATAACGGAGTTTAGAATGTCAAATCATTCTTCTCATGCACATGATCAGGGTAGGGGGCAGTTTCTTGTAGGATGCTAGTTCACAAGTTGCACAGGGTCGCACATCAACTTGGTTAAACCATTCAGTAATGCAATTGATCAAGGTCTAATTACCATATGTCAAATGAGGAAAACTAAATTTTACTTCAATGGTCTAATTACCATTCAGTTTTGGCTGGAAAATTTCAATTCTAATTCCGAAAGACAATATTGCAATATAGTCAATACACGCATTAGAATAAAAGATCATTTAAAAAAAAAGGCACGAAAGCAAAAGCCAGTGAATTAGAATAATAACCTGCATTGTTGGTAATGTGGATATTTGACCATGTATCCACAACATAGTAGTGGTAACATCACCAATGGGAGTCCATGCACCACCAGCATTTGCAGCTATAACAACAACAGCTCCTAATATCCTGTCAGTCCATTCATAAAATGAGGAAGAAACTACACTGAAAATATTGTGTCTTTACATCCCTTCTTAGAATTCTCATGGCCATTTGTCATTATTTCATAAATATTCATAAATAAGGAGCTCATCTTGTTCTCATTCCCATGCTACTGTGCTTCAAACCTTCTCAATTTTTTCCCAGTAGATATGGTCAACTCCGATGAAATAATTGATCCAAAGGATCCAACTCTGACTGGTTTACAGTTTACTAAATATAATTTTTTGTATCTTCATATAAGCTGTCTTCCAAAACATGGCTTGCAAACTTCCATCAGCTATATTTCTGACGCAACAGCCCTTCAGATTATTAACTTGAACCTCAAAACCTTTTCTCTTAAAACTACAGGTTCAGAATAAAGTTGCCAACTAGAACCAGAAACGGGATAAAGCTTACAAGAATACCATCATAAGCATCCACAATTTGGTTCCTCAGTAGTGGAACTAGTCCCCAAGATGTAGTACATAATTAAGGACTCCAATTTCAAAAAAACAAAGATGGCTAATCCATTTAGGATAACTCAGAATCAGCCTCACCAACAAATCAATTTTTCTTATCGCTCTGATGGAAATGTTAGTCATCAACACAAATACAAACAGTTGATAATTTTTGCCAAGAATATAGTATTGATGCAATATTTGCATACTTAAATCATTGCCTTGTGAGAATATACTGCAAGCGTTAGCAGACTGCAGACATATTGTGTAGTCATTCATAAAATCTATGAAAATATAACAAAATGGCTATCACATACTTGCGGTATTCTGAAGAAGGTACTAGTTTCCTTAACAATGAAACCATGACTATGGTAGATGTCAGGTTGTCCAGAATTGAACTAAGGAAAAATGTAACAAAGCCAACCTGCAAAAAAAAAAAAAATGTTGAGACAAATTTATTCAGAAATATGTTTGAGCAATAAAGAAGGCCTCTTGGACATCTTGGATTTCATAATAATCACAAGGAGTCCGGAGCTTCCATTTGCCCTGAACACTTATTTTGCACACAAAATACTGAAACCTTAAAGGCAAGGGACAACATTATTTTTGGTTGAATGTAAAAAAAAAAAAAGAAGTTTTTCAGTATTCACCATTTGAGTGTAGAACAAGACCTATTTTCTAGGTATGTTTTCAAGAGTTACAACAGTTGCTTACTTTCCTTATGTTCAAGGAGCATTTTGTTAATTTATTTTATCATTATAGCAAGATCTGCAACTTATACTAAAAGCTTTAGAAAATATGTTGCATCAATATATATATATATATATATATATATATATATATATATATATCTAGTGGCTAGTGGTAGCAACAATCTAAATGTGGAACAAGCATCAGTTTTTGAAAATAGAAGACAGCTTGTGAGGTACCTTTTGTAAGAAAGGACGCCATACTCGTGAACGGTGTTGGAAACTTCATGGAAAATCTCTAAGTCAAGAGTGGGAATAGAAAGGAGAACCTTCAAGGAACAATAATCATGCACCTATTGTTGTGGTACAACAAAACGAAGCAAAACTACAAGTGGTAGGCAGTCTCAACCATGGAGAGGCCAATAGAATGCGATCTCTTATCAGCACTTTTGGTAAACCTCCAAGTACTTCCTCATTGGCACATTCAGGTGCATTTGGGACTAAATGTCTCGAGCAAAACTTTGTTAATTCCTGGGTCATGGACTCATGTGCTACCAACAATATGACCTACTCACCAAATGCCTTTAACTCATATTTTTCTTGTCCAAGCAATAGGAAAATAGCCACTAATGATCCTTAAACACTGCAGCAAGAGTGGGAGATGTCAAAATAAGCCCATCACTGTTTTTAATCAATGTTCTCCATGCCCCCAAATTTTCTACTAAGCTTATTTCCATTCAAAAACTCACTTAAGATTTACCTTGTAATGTAAATTTTCATCATAATTATTGTATATTTCAGGTCAAGGTTTTTGGGAGGATGATTGGACATGCTAGAAAATGAGATTAACTTTACTACTTTGAAGCACCAAGCCAGTCACACATTAACAAGAGCAGATAATAAGTAATGGGATATGATAATTAGTAACATTTTTTGAGTCAGTGTTTGGCCAAGGAGTTTGAGATTAAGGCGTCAGGGAGCCTGAAATATTTTCTTGGAATCGAAGTAGCTCACTCTAAGCAAGAATATATTACAAATCTATTCAAAGAAGCTGGCAAGACAACAAGTAAACTAGAGAGGGTGTAACGCATGTTGGAAGATTCATTTATCTATCTCACACATGACCGGACATGGCTTATAGAGTGAGTGTGATTAGTTAATTTATGTATAGCCCAAAGAGAGTTCACTTACAAGCAACTTATCAAGTGTTACACTAGGACACCAAGAAAAGATATTCTATTTAAATGAAATGGAGGCCTAGTTCTTAAGGCATACACAAACGTGAATTATGTTGGGTCGATTGTTGACAAAAAGTCAGCTTCCAGATACTATACCTTTCTTGGCAAAAATCTTGTAACTTGGAGAGTAGAAACAAAATGTGGTAACTCGATCTAGTACATAAGCAAAATTCTAAACAATGGCTCAAGGTATTTGTGAGCTACTTCGGGTAAAAATTATCTTGGAAGACATGCATATTCAGTGAGGTGGGCCAGACTTTATTATGGTAATAAGTAACTCATAAGCCGATCTAGCATGATTGAACAAACTTTAAAATTGATAGACTTCTTAAAAGAAAAATTGGAAAGTGAATTGATTTGTACACTTTACGTGTCTACACATAGTCAACTAACCGATGTTTTTACCAAGAGTTTGAATAGTTTAGTGTTTCAAATCATCCTATATGCCTATTCACAAGCTTGAGAGGAGAGAAAATATTTGAATCAAGACACAATTTGAAATTGCTCTCAAGTCTCAATTAGAGATTCAAAGAAAGTCTTGAAAGAGATGTTTACAAACATAGAAGCTCGATTCTAGATTTGAAGACGGTCTCAAAAGAGATGTTTCGAAACATATAAGTCTCGATTCTAGATTCGAAAATAATCTCGAAAGAGATATTTTGAAACATAGAAGTCTCAACTCTAGATGTAAAGATAGTCTCAAAATAAATGTTTTGAAAGTTAAAACATAAAAGTCTTGACTCTAGATTCGAAGATAGTCTCGGAAGGGAAGGTCCAAAACGTAGAGATCTTGATATAAAAGAGTTTCGGAGATAGTCCTAAATCAGACGATTTTCGAGGAGGGTGTTATCAAAGAGTTGTCATTTCCTAATTTCATTTATTACATGTCTTTTCCTAAACTGTATCTATTCCTTGTATTTCCTAGACTTATTTTTCCTCATTATATTTAACTCTTGCATTTCCAAAGCCTTAACCTAGGTCTATATACTTCTAACATACAAAGAAAAAATATGAATTTTTCTCAATTTCTCACAATAACAATAAAAAAAAAGTCGAATAAAATTTCACTATTTTATCAAGAAACATGGAAAAATTCAATTGTTTTAGAAGAAAACATTTTATTAAAATAGGCCACCAAGAAGGTAATAAATTACAGCGTACATAAAGAAGTAATAGCATCCCAACCTTCCATTAGCCTTGGAATCTCACAACAAACAAGAAATTTTTTAAATACATATTAGTTACTGGAAGTAACATTTTAAAATACACATAACTCAAAATAGATGACAAGAAATTGTCATTGTAATAGGAGGACTCACCACCCATAGGAGAGTCTTTGGCTTACGTGTTGTAATATTGTCAGTAAGCAACTTAAATCCTTGATGGGCATCAATTATCTCAACAATGGTCATTGCACCAAGCAAGAAAAACACAATTTCACTGACTTCAGCTGATGCCCGTGATAGCTCTGACACTGCTATATTGGTTGAAGGAGCCTATGCTAGAAGTCAAAGGCCACACATTAAAGTAATATGTAAATGAGAAGAACAAGATGTTTTACTATGAAAAATTAAATGCATGTTGTGCCCCAGGGGCCAATAGTTAAATCCAAGTTCTCTTACTCAATACTTCCAATACTTCCCCTCCAGTTGAAGCTTATAGATAAGCTTCAACTTGTTACAAGATTTACCTTAATACACAATATGATCATATTTCCCTAATTTCCATGCATTTTTCTTTTGATATATATGAATAATTCTTGATTGAGATTCTCACAATTAATGAATTTCTCCTCTTCAAAAGAATCTTCAATTGCATGAATAAATGGGGTTCATCCCAATATGAAGTATGTTCTCAATCAAACGCAATAACAATGGGTGAATGGTTCAAAGAATAGAAATTTATTGATCATTGCATAATCAAGAAATATCATCTTAATACAAATAGCATGAAAATTCAGTGGTATTAACCATATTTTGTAATGGGGTAAAATTTTGAACAAGTTGAAATGTGTCTATAATCTCTAATTTGAGGAGTCTTGGAAATCTTAATATATAAATGATGTTAGGATTGCTGGGTACTGGGTCTGGCACATTGTCTACTAGTTTAAAGTAAAACAATTAAACAATCTTTTATATACATATACACATTCTCACTTCAATAATAATATCAAGCATTCTCTTTTATCACAAAGATAAATGTGCCAAAATAATGCATTCATAGATCACGAAAGAGGTATCCAAATAGCAATGTTACATTACTTAAGTATCAAAAAGATAGTAGACAGTAATGAGCGATCCTCAAACATGTTAAATGAAATATTCATGGATAAGCAAGTAGAAAAAAACCTAGAAGAGTTTAAGTCAACATGAATTGCTCTGAATAGTGCTATTTGCAAATGATTATTTATGTAAATCAGGGCCAAGGAGTAGCCAAGTTAGAGAACAAGATTTTTGTGGTCAAATTTCTAGAAAACTGAGACAGTGGGGAGTTTGGACTGTGGAGACTACTAGTTTATTTGACGTTTCTATTAGGAAGATATACCAGAAACAACCAATGAAAGGTATTTCAAGTATACACTAGCAATAAAAAATAATCAGAAACTTCAAGCTGTAATTGAAAATCTTACCCCAATGCTTCGAATTACCCACAAGCTCACAGCCATTAGTAATCCAACACCACTTTTATTGAAGGCCAGAAATTCTTCAAATATAATGCCTGCATATCCAATTCCAAATAACAATGCCATTGCAGCATCCTGTTTCACGGGATTTAATCAAAATTGTAGCATCTTTCGCATTGCTATGTCTGCCCCTTTTTGGCATCATGCAATGTAACTTGTCACTAAAACAAACAAACATACTAAAAAGTCGGGGTCATCAGGCAATGGAGATAAAGATGGACCTGATTGGCAGCAACCCATGATTGATTAATTGCAACAGCCCCTGTAGCAGCTGCTGCAAAAACTGCAAGAGCTTTCAGAAAATCAGTCTTTGGCTTGTATGTGGCTTCAAAATCCACTGAGCTTGTTTCATCAACCGAGCATAATGGATCACACGTTCCAGGTGGTGTTGGTAGCTTCTGCTGACAAGATGATGAGTCAATACCAGCGATCTACTATACATAAAATTTCAATGCCATTGCTCATTAGGGTCTTTCTAAAGCTATGGGTGACCTTTTCACAATGCCCACAGCTATTAGGACACAACGGCAGCTTTCCCATTATTTTTCTAAATTTAAAGATCTAAATTACTTTTTGTTTTCCTATATAAATATAATTATAATAGATTCTATTAATCACTTTTTATATTATTAAAATAATATTTTATACTCTTATTTTTATTTAATAATAATTTTTTATAATTTAATATAAAATGAAAGTAAAAGTTATAAAAAATGCAAAAATAAAAATAAATGAGAAAAATAAAAATTTTATAATATAATAACTATAAAAAGTGAACGGTACTTCCTAATACATTTAAAAATATTACACAAATCCTATCAAACATTATTATTTCTTCTAAATCAATTAATTCCATATTCTTTGTTATCACCTCCATTCAAATTATTTTTTAAATTTTTTAAATTTTTTTGTCTTATTTAAGATTAATATTCTAACTCTTCTAACAAGTGCATCCATTGACCTACATTCTAAATGATCAAATTAATGTAAGTGATTACCTCTTATCTTATCTTCAATCGAAGCTACTCTAATGACACGAAAAATATCATCATTTATAATCTTATCCATCTTAGTTTTAACACGCATTCATCTTAATATTTATATCTCAAAGACACTAAGCTTTTATATATGTTGTTTTTTATTAACTCAACACTTTATTCTATATAACAAAAAAATCTAACAGTCGCCCTATAAAACTTTCATTTCAACTCAATAGCATAATGCGATAACACAAAACTCTCATCACACTTCTTCATTTAAGCCACCTATCTTTAATCATATGGTTGACATCACCATCGATCTCTCTATTTCACTGAATTATTAACCTTAGGTATTTAAAACATTCTGTGACTGATATTTATTGTTTATTAAGTGTAATAACACTGTGCATTATTCCCTCGTTTCTAAAGTTACAGTCCATATATTTGGTTTTTAATCTGCTTAATCTAAATTTCCTAGAGTTTGTCTTCACAACTATATAATTTTTGATAATCTCTTTGATTTCACTAATCAAAACAATATCATCAAGGAATAACATACATCATGGTATATCGTCATGAATATTTTTAATTATCTTGTCTATCATTATTGCAAGGAGAAAATGAATTAAGGTCGATCCTTGATGCACTCCTATTTTAATTAGAAACCTATCTGTTAATCCACCATCAGTTCTAATATTGATTACAATTCTCTCATACATATCATTTATTAAACTTAGATATGAACTGCCTTCCAAAGCACATCACGCTTTCTCCAAATCTATGAAGATCACATGTAAATCCTTCTTTGTCGAGCATAAAACCAAATTAGTTTTAGTACTAAGACATGAAAATCTCTCCACAGTAGATGTTCCAGCATGAAACCAAATTGATTTTCCAGCATGCTGACGCCCAATATAATTAGTTGTCACAAGCCGCAACCCTCCTCCTCCGATGTCCGGGCTTGGGGATTGTCTCGGTACTAACATTCCCGATATAATTAAAATAAATAAATACAATCAATGAACGAACATTTAAATAAGTACTTCAAGAAGAGTATGGGGCAAAAACAAAAGAACAAGAACAACCTGGAGCTGTCTGTCGGAGTTTGACCGGACCGGGTTGGGGTCAGAGGAAGGCGAACCTCTGGACTTGTCTTCGGCTCTGGCGAGGACGCCATAACCGTGCCATCTGGGACCTGTGACTTTCCACGGAGGAGACGAGCCCAGGCGTGGCTGGAAATGAACGCTCGGGGGTGGAGGAAGCTGCGATGGAGAGAGGTATCCCCTAAGAGTGAAGGCAGCCATTGAATCTAGGGTTTCGAGGCTGTGCGCAGAGTCTGAAGGACTGGGGTTGCCTCTGCACTGCGCAGCACGCAGAGGTGGGTTGAGATTGATGGCGGGGGATTGAGATGGCGAGGGTGGAATTCTGTGACCCTTCAACAAGTTGGGGTGATATTGGTAAATTTAAATATTATGGGGCTCATTCGCAAATATTGACATTTAAAGGGTCAGTCTCAGTAGTACCCGTCCGTGGACAATGGTTTCTGATTAATTTGTACGCGGTTTAAGAACAGTAACTTTACTATTATTAATTTGTGTGAAGTGAATTTGGCGGCAGGCGCAGGATTATTAATTAGGACCTGCACGTGAGTTCGGATTCTCCAACGTAATTTTTCATGCGCTTTTCTACGATGGACCATGATAGCATTTATTCCTACGACGGCTTTGGTCCTATTGCCACGCATATATAGGACTGTTGACAACCATTGGTTTTGATGTTTTGGAGCCTGTCCAGCCTCAGTGACGACCCGTTAATTTATAAAACAGGAAGCAATGATACATCAGCCAGAGTTGTGGAGAGGGAGATGGGGAGGTTACGAAGTGTTACATATGAAGCAATACCGACAACATAACCTGCCAGTGCAAAGCCTGTGATCTGCACACAAGGAAAAACCAGTTTTACTATAACAAATTGGATTAAATATTTCATTGGAACAACATTAAACAAGGCAGCTAGCAGTGTTGTAAAACTAATATTGGATTCACTCGTAACTGATCCGCGCGTGCATATCTCACGGGTGGACACCCTCTTTCAAGATGCTAAAACACATACCTTTTTCAGGTACCAAAAGAAGTCTACTTTTTCCATCCCCATGAAAGCCACTCCGGCTGCAGAGCCAATGACTAGCATAGAACCGCCAGTGCCAGCGCAGTATGCAATCAACTGCCAGAACTCAGAATCTTGAGGATGCGAGGAGAGGTCGTACATTCCCATTGCTGCAGCAACTAGAGGGACATTGTCTATAATTGCACACACAAAACCTATTGTGATTGCAACAAGTTTAGAACTAGGGATATGTGCATCAAGGAAATTCGCCATCTCCCGAAGAACACCTGCTGCCTCAAGGCTGCGCAACCTCCCAAAATAATATTAGTCAGTGTAATGCTAATCTAATGCTTATCATCCAAATCAATGTATCAACTCACAAGTTGGAACTAATGCAGTGTGTAGTTAAATGAATTCATTTTGAAACTTGTATAGCTAAACAAAACATTGAAACTATACAGAGCGATATCCTAACTTATCTAGAATATGATCAACTATACCCAAAAAATTTAAGTATATTGTGGAGTTCATGGATTTCACAAGTCTCACATTCGACTTAGGGGAGAACAAAGCATGCCTCATAAGGAGAGCTTAGATATCTCTTTAGCACGATGCGTTTTGAGATGCCAGTGGGCACTACCAAGAACAAAAACCGTACGGTCAGTGGCCCAAAGCAAAACAATATCGGGCTACGGGGGTGATTTGATCTATTACAGATGGTATTAGAGCTAGGGACCCAAGTTGATGTGTCATAATCCTACGGGGACATGGGCCTCCTAAGGGGGGTGGATTGTGGAGTCCATGAATTTTACAAGTTTCACATCGGACTGAGAGGGGAATGAAACGCGCCTCATAATGAGGGCGTAGATATCTCTCTATCACGACGCGTTTTGGGATGTCAATAGACACTACCAAAAACAAAAGTTGTACTAACAGTGGCCTAAAGTAAATATCGGGCTATGAGTGACTTCAACTGTTACATACATATTGATACGTAGCACATAAAATGTCCATAATCGAATTGGTTGCATCAAACTTCCTAAAATGGTTAATACTAGTGACTAGCAAACCAAAATATAGAGTCTGATAACTAGAATCTAGTTTACTTGTATACAATGTCAACACCTTGCTTTACACAAGAAAGCAAAAACCTATTCATTTTTAATGGCTTAGCAATTAATGCTTTCTTTGCGCAAAACAAACAAAAAACTCTTACTATCTCTACACGTTTAAGAAATAACTAACTAATTTAGTTGTTAAAATATATCAACTTCAAATAATAATTAAATATTATTCACGATAAGCTTAGAAAAGAGAATAATATAGAAATCTTGAATTATATTAAAGTACTCTCCCGTGTGTCAAAATATGTGGCTATTCAAAATTGGTGGGTGTGTCTCCATTAGATGGGTTAAAAAGAAAAAAAAGTATGAAATGAAGAAAAATGAGATGGCTCAAAATTGTTTTTTATCTTTGTCAAATGAGGTGTGCTAGCATTTGGCTTATCCCATAGCAATGTAATCTCATCCCAAAAACATCTGCTCTCAATTGTGTAAAGAGTTGAGAGAAAGAGAGTTGTAGAGAATTAGTGGTATAATTCTCTGGGTATATTTGGGTAGTAGGATTGAGAGTGTGTAAACACAGTATATGTTTCTCCTATAGTGAAAATACTGCAGTAGCTCCGTAAATGTAGGAAATTTTTTGAACCATGTAAAATTCTTGGCATGCTATTTTTATTTTCTCCATTTTTATATTTTCTCCCAACAATGTGTTTGTTATATATTTTTTTCTTTTTCAAGAAAAAAAGAAACATGCATGACCATATTGTGCTTGAAAAAGTTGGCCTTTGTAGCACATAATCCAATAATATACAATGCAAAAATACATAGACCAATTAACTAGTAGGTAGAATAGACTCCTTTTTGTTCCATCAATCATGTTACTACTCTAACAATCTTATTTCTATAGTTGTTGTCAAGGACCAATTGACTCTTTGGGGAACTAGTTTACTCCTACATTAGCCAACTAATTTTGCTTTGCATGCATAAACCTTATTTCATTGAGGTCCTTTAACTCCTTGAGAAAAACTGATAGACTACTTATTGGTTAGTAACTTAATTCTTGATAATCAATCAACTACGACTGTCAATCTTGATTGCTTTGGATGAGATCTTGACTTTGTCTTTAATGTCTTATTGTCTATTTTTCATACTTGAAAGTCAATAATCACTAAGATACAAGTTTTATAATTTGAAAATAGTACAAGCGGGGTAGAGACAAGTATAAACATAAATGATTTAAATATAAAACAAATCTAAATAGAAAATGAGTATGTGCATATTTTTGATAAATTAATGAACTATGTTTTTAATAAATCATTGAAATATGGGATTTCTCAACAAAAACAATATAATTCTAATATGGAGCACAAACAAAAACGAACTAAAGTTTCTTATTTTGGAAAGGAAAGGGAAAGACTATACTTAAATTAACCGAAGCATTACAGCTGTGAAATTCTTGCTTTGTGTAACATAGAATTTAAAATTCAATCTCTGCGCATGTGTTTTGGAAGAGTCCCAAGAGTGGAAACAATGCAGGTAATCATGAAGTGATTTGGAGGAAACAGTACAAGTAGAAACAATATATAAACCTGTCTCCTAAAATGGTCGTGGGATGATATACAATAATGACCATTAACTAAGAATCAAGGTTTTGCATAATTTGGCATATAAGCGTGAGTTATGCCAAAACATAGAATTGTACATAAAACAGTACCCATAATTGTATGCATACCTGCTAACGGACAAAAGGATTCCAAGGAAGAAAAGAGCCCCTTGAGTGTCAATGCGAGATAAAGCCTGAGGTACCCTCAGTTTTTGCCTTTCAGATTCTCCATAATGAATAACATCTGTCAAAATCCAGAGAACTCCAAGCCCAAACAGTATCCCCATGTAAGGGGGCAATCCTGTGATTGCCTTGAAGACCGGAACAAACACTAAAGCTCCAATCCCAACAGCAAAAACAAGATGCCCTCTAGGGGCCATCTGTTCAGATGGCAAGACACTAGGAGAGTCCTCTTCCTTTCCATTAACTTCACTAAAATGAATAAATAAATGGTCAAACAATTATGACATTACATATAATAAAAATAAATAAACTTTAAACCCTTACAGAACTTAAGATTCTCAAAACTTTTGATGATTTACAAGAAGATTTACCTTGTAAGGGACATAAGAGCCAGTGGAACCGCTAGAGAAAGAGCAGAAGGTACAAACAAATTCTGCAAAAGGAATAGAAAATGGGGATACTTTAACTAGTAAAATTTATGCAAAGGATAAGAACCAAACAAAGTCAATCCCTGTGGTGAATGCACTGGTTTAGCAAATGTAATTCAAGTTACGAGTGATCTATGATGTGCTGCATTGACTCTTAGGAGTCACCTAGGCTAGCCTAAAACTAAAACGATAATAATTTGAGTGTACACAGTCATCACAAAAATTACCGGAGTTTAGCATGTCAAGCCATTCTTCTTATTGCAAGTGATCTATGATACCGATTCACAAATTGCACAGGCTCGCATATCCAACTTAGTTAAACCATTCAGCAATACAATTGATCAAGTTCTAATTACCATATGTGATATGAAGAAGGGAAATCAAATTTTTAGTTCAATGTCGGAACCACAATTACAAGTATCAATTGCTTGCGCTATATATAGTTTTGGCTGTGAAATTTCAATTTTGATTTCGAAAGACAATATTGCAATATAGGCAATACATGCATTCCAATAAAAGATCAAACAAAGAATTTTAAAAGTAAAAGGTCAGCGAATTAGAATAATAACCTGCATTGTCGGTAATGTGGATATTTGACCATGTATCCACAACATAGTAGTGGTAACATCACCAATGGGAGTCCATGCACCACCAGCATTTGCAGCTATAACAACAACAGCTCCTAATATCCTGTCAGTTCATTCATAAAATGAGGAAGAAACTACACTAAAAATATTCTGTCTTTACGTTCCTTCTTTAGAATTCTCATGGCCATTTGGCATTATTTCATAAATAAGGAGCTCATCTTGTTCTCATTCCCATGCTACTGCGCTTCAAACCTTCTCATTTTTTTCCCAGTAGATATGGTCAACTCTGATGAAATAATTAATCCGAAGGATCCAACTCTAACTGGTTTACAGTTTACTAAATGTATGATGCAACAGCGCCTTCAGATTAACTTGAACCTCAAAACCCTTTTTTTGAAACTACAGCTACAGAATTAAGTTGATAACTTGAACCAGAAACAGGAGAAAAAAAGCTTACAAGAACTACCATCATAAGCATCCACAATTTGGTTCCTCCGTAGTCTAACTAGTCACCAAGATTTGATTCCAATATGTTGTACATAATTAAGGACTCCAATTTCAAAAAACGAATATGGCTAATCCATTTATGATAATCTAGAATCAGCCTCACCAACAAATCCATTTTTTTTATCGTCTGGCAGAAATGTTAGTCACCAACACAATACAAACAGTTGATAATTTTTGCCAAGAATATAATATTGATGTAATATTTGCAAACTTAAATCATTGCCTTGAGAGTATACTGCAAGCGTTAGCAGACTGCAGACATATTGTGTAGTCATAAAATCTATGAAAATATAACAAGAATATGATATTGATGTAATATTTGCATACTTAAATCATTGCCTTGTGAGAGTATACTGCAAGCGTTAGCAGACTGCAGACATTGTGTAGTCATAAAATCTATGAAAATATAACAAAATGGCTATCACATACTTGCGGTATTCTGACAAAGGTACTAGTTTCCTTAACAATGAAACCATGACTATGGTAGATGTCAGGTTGTCCAGAATTGAACTAAGGAAAAATGTAACAAAGCCAACCTGCAAAAAAAATATGGTGAGACAAATTTATTCAGAAATATGCTTTAGCACTAAAGAAGGCCTCTTAGACATCTTGGATTTCATAATAATCACAAGGAGTCTGGAGCTGCCATATGCCCTGAACACTTATTTTGCACAAAAAATCACTGAAACCTTAAAGGCAAGGGACAACATTATTTTTGGTTGAATGTAAAAAAACTGTTTTTCAGTATTCACCATTTGAGTGTGGAATAAGACCTTAGGTGGGATCTCTTCAATATTTTTTAGGTATGTTTTCAAGAGTTACAACAGTTGCTCACTTTCCTTATATGTTCAAGGTACACTTTGTTAATCTATTTTATCTTTATAGCAAGAGTTACAACAGTCGCAACTTATACTAAAAGCTTTAGAAAACATGTTGCACCATATATATATATATATATATATATATATAATATATATATATTATATAATAAAATTCAATATTTTATCAATAATCATGGCAAAATTCTTTTCTATTTTTTGATAGGAAAAAAATATTTTATTAAAATAGGCCACACCAAGAAGGTAACAAATTCCATTGTACATAAAATAGTAAGAACATCCTAACCTTCCATCGGCCTTGGAATCTCACAGCAAACAAGAAAATTTTTAAAATACATTTTAGTTACTAGAAATAAAATTTTAAAATCCACACAATCCAAAATAGAGGACAAGAAATTGTCATTATGATAGGACTCACCACCCACAGGAGAGTCTTTGGCTTACGTGCTGCAATATTGTCGGTAAGCAGCTTAAATCCTTGATGAGCATCAATTATCTCAACAATGGTCATTGCAGCAAGCAAGAAAAACACAATTTCACTGATTTCAGCTAATGCACATGATAGCTCTGACACTGCTATATTGATTGAAGGAGCCTATGCTAGAAGTAAAAGGCCACACGTTAAAGTAAAATGTAAACGAGAAGAACAAGATATGTTTTACTATAAATTGTGTGTATATATAGCATCAGGGTTAGGATGAAGTCATGGCATGCCTTATGGGGCCAATAGTTAATCCAAGTTCTCTTACTCGATATTTCCTCTCCACTAGTTGAAGCTCATAGATATGCTTCAACTTGTTACAAGATTTACCTCAATACACAATATGTATCTTATTTCCCTAATTTCTTTAAGTATAATTCGTGATTGAGATTCTCACAACCAATGATATTCTCCTCTTCAAAACAGGAGAATGGGGTTCATCCCAATATGAATTATGTTCCCAATCAAACGCAATAACAATGGGTGAATGGTTCAAAGAATAGAAATTTATTGATCACTGCATTATCAAGAAATATTATCTTAATACAAGTAGTACGAGAATTTAGTGTACTATCGATATTTTGTACAGGGGTAAATTTTTTAACAAGTTGAAATGTGTTTATAGGCTTTTATTTGAGGAGTTTTGCGAAATATTAATATATAAATGATGTTAGGTTTGGTATTGGCACATTGTCTGCTAGTAAAACAATTAAACAATCTTTTATATATATACATACTCTCTCTCTCTCTCTCTCTCTCACTTCAGTAATAATATCAAGCCTCCTCTTTTATTACAAAAATAAATATGCCAAAATAACGCACTCATAGGGTATAGATTACCAAAGAGGTATCCAATTAGCATTGTTACATTACGTAGGTATCAAAAAGATAGTAGTCGGTAATGATGCAATCCTCAAACATGTTAAATGAAATATTCATGGATAAGCAAGCAGAAAAAAAACCTAGAAGAGTTTAAGTCAACATGAATTGCTCTGAATAGTGCTATCTGCAAATGATTATTTATGTAAAGCGCGGCCAAGGAATAGCCAAGTTAGAGAACAAGAATTTTGTGGTTATACATTTCTAGGAGACTGAGACAGTGGGGAGTGTGGACGTAGTATGGAGACTAGCTACTAGTCCATTTGAAGTTTCTATTAGGCAGAGATTACCAGAAACTACCAATTAAAGTCATTTCATGTATACACTAGCAATAATAAATAATCAGAAACTTCAAGCTGTAATTGAAAATCTTACCCCAATGCATCGAATTACCCACAAGCTCACAGCCATTAGTAATCCAACACCACTTTTATTTAAGGCCAGAGATTCTTCAAATATAATGCCGGCATATCCAATTCCAAATAACAATGCCATCGCAGCATCCTGTTTCACGGGATTTAATCAAAACTGTAGCATCTTTAGCATTGCTATATCTGGCCTTTCTTCTTCTTCTTCTTTTTTTTTTTTTTGGTTGGGGGGTGGGGGGCTAGTGTTGGGCTGGATCATGAAATCACTAGATACATTGTTTGAAAATTGATTATGTTTGACAATCTTACTCGAAAAAATAATTTTCCACCACAAACTTTCGAGTAGTGTTGTCGAGTCCAATAAAAAACACACCATTATCAAACATGCAATATAAGGGATTATGTCCGATTGAAATTAATATGTATTATGGTTGACAATCATTTTTCAAACTGCCACGTATAATATGGATTATGTCCGATTGAAATTAATTATTGCTTTTGGCTTCATGCAATGTAACTTGTCGATCACCAGAACAAACAAATTAAACATGCTAAAGGCAAAGGGCCATCAGGCAACGGAGATAATGATGGACCTGATTGGCAGCAATCCATGATTGATTAATTGCAACAGCCGCCCCTGTAGTGCTCATGGATAATTGACTCTATTTAATTTGGACGTGGTTTTCAGAACAGTAACTTCACTATAATTTGATTCAATTTAGTCGCAGTCGCAGAGCACTATTAATTTTGTGACCCCCCCTGAGTGACGTATCTGCAGTACTCTTCATCTACCACACCGACACAGATTGACGGCTGGACTTGACTGCGGCTTTGGGTGGAGAGAACTGCAACGGCGGCCCATGTGTATTTTAGAGGGGGAGGGGCATGCAACGTAAGGGAGCAGTAACTAACTTTGTTAGTTGGTCTAATTTGTTGGTGGGAGAGAACTGCAACGTTGGTGGTGTTAGGCCACATGCATCTTTCGGAGGAGGAGGGGCGCCATGCAACGTAAGGGAGCAGCAACTTTGTTAGTTGGCCTTTCTTGGGTGGAGAGAACTGCAACCGCGGTGATTTTAGGCCCCATGTGTCTTTCAGAGGGGGAGGGGCATGCAACGTAAGGGAGCAGCAACTTTGTTAGTTGGTCTTAATTGTCGGAGACGTGGGCACTTTGCAGAGAGTTTGTTTCCTCTGCTGCGGCGGAAAATTCCTGCCGTCCAACAGAGCAAAACTGTAGTTTTAATAATTTAAAAAAAAAACTGTAAATCAAAATAACGGTGTTGTGGTGTGCTCCATAAGCGTAGTTTTTTGGTATGCGCCTTTCGCCGAGGCCGCGTGAGACGGCGACGCTGACGCAGGACGACCGAGACGATCCGGCGACCGGCGACGACGACCGATGACAATCCGGTCCGGCGACGACGATCCGTGACGCCTCAGTCCTCACACCGCCCGTCTGGTCTGACTGACGACTAGACCCTTCTGTCCTCCTTCACAACCACGTTCTGCTTCTGGCTTCTAGTTCACGGACCGATCGTTTTTTTTTTCTTTTTTCTATTGACTATAGTCAATAGGCAATTGATTGAATAATTTAAATTGATAGATAGGAACAATTTAATTAAAAAAATAGCGACTTACCAAAAAATTTGGAAAATTTTTTTAAAAAACTGGTTAAAATTCAAAATGAGAATCTTATATTTAAAGGATTACTATTTATCCTTCAAATCTTTTTTAATTTTCTAGTTATAAATGTTTTTTAATAGTTCCCCCCCCCCCCCCCTTGTAATAATGATAAGATTAAAAAATATTAAATTAAATAAAATTATAATTTATTTATAGAGATAGAGAAGGAGAATTCGTTTTTTAATATTTTTAATTTACCCCCCACAAAAATAAAAAAAAAAAAGGGGGGGGGGGCCGATGTTATACATTCATCAAAATAGGAATAAAAAAAATTGATTTTTTATATTGTTTTATAGACATAGTTTGAATGTTTGAATTGAATTGTTACATTTAAAATTATGTAAGGTTTATAATAATTTTAATTTGATGTTAATACTGTTTTGAATTATATATATAGATGTTTTTATTTAATTATATTTTTATTTCTTAATTTTATTATGTTTGATGACTATCGAATTAATATAATGATTATTGAATAATATTTAAATGTTATAATTTTTTAGTGTATTGAATTATAATATGATAATTTAAATTTGTTATTATAGGAGTCATCAAAGTAACTTTATGGATATACAAAAAGAAAAATAAAGTAAGTTAAAGAAAATTTTATTCAAACTTAATCAGAATATCTTTAGAAGTTTTTAGAATTATTATAATTTTTAAATAGGTTATGACAAATTTAAGATTCAATAATTAGAACAAAAAAATGAGAGTATTTTTTTAAGCTCATCTTAGTTGCCTAGGACATTCAGTTTCTTAAGACTGGTCTTATTTAAGACTCTAAATGAGATCCGAATGAGACCAGTTACCCCAAAATAGATTCAAGAATTATTCCTCTGCCGAAAATGAAAAAAATAATTAATAAAAATTAAAAGGAAAAACAAAAAAATGGAGAAAGTGAATGGGTCAAAATCTAAGTGTAGGGGTTGAAAAAAAAAAAAAGACAACGTATATAAAAGTACAAATATCACGTTACATAATGCTTACATATGTTATATGGCAAGATAGAGTCTTAAGTACTAGATTTAGGTTCTTCGCAAACAAATGATTGTTTGAGTATTATATGTTAGACAATCGAAAAAATATATATCTTGGTAATAATTATGCATACGACATTGTTTGTCAAAGAATAGTACGAAACAAGCTAAATGGATTTGATGAAGGCTAAAAGATATAAGACATATATTTAATCTCATAAAGAATTTAATTTTCAATGAACTATTAGCAAAAAAATGAATACATGTCAACTTTTGCTAGACACATGAAAATTTTCAAAAAGTGACATACTATTACATGAGAAAAGAAACATAAAATTATTTACACAACTATGAATGAAAGTTGTTCTATTATAGTTACACGGTGTAAAGATAATCCAAATATATAATACTAGAGACTTGGCCACATGAGAGTCTAGTGTAGCATATTAGGGCAATCACAGCAGACATCCACTCATTTTGTATACTTTTATATATTTAAATTACCTTTTGCTTTCATATATAAATATACATCACAATAAATTCTCTTAATCACTCTTTATATAATTAAAATAATACTTTATACTATTTTTACTATTTAATAATAAACTGTTATAATTTAATATGAAATAAAAGTGAAAGTTATAGAAAACATGATGGAGAGTAGTGAGAAATTTTTTTATATAATTTAATAATTATATAGAGTTAAATAGATACCATTGAGAAATACTGTATAAATCATATAGATAAAGTTAAATATAAAGCTTATGCTGTGAGAATAATTTTATAACTTTATAACCTTTTTTACTAAATAAAGAGAAACATACTTTTATGGGGAATATCTACCAACACGCTTACATGTGTCAAGTGGATGTTGATATCTACGCTATCATATTGTATTGTTTTTTGATATTTTGATTTCTAATCGATATTTATTATAAAAATTAATTATTATATTAAATATTTATATGTTTATAAAATCTCATAATGACTTAATGATTATTTTTTATGAAAATGTATTTTAAAAAAAATCAAAAGCTAAATAAATAAATAACCTGAAAATTTTACAGTGACCTGTTTGTACTTATCGAAAATACAGTTTTTACATCGATTAATATCTATTCATTTTAATCTCAATTTCTATTTCCTTTACACTCATGGCCAAGTTTATGGTATTAGAGCAATAGTAACAGATTCCTTATATTAGTCGATTTTCTTAAATTTAAGGAAAATTTAAATTTAAAAAAAAACATAAAATAATTCCCAATAAAAGTTTTATATTTAACTTTTTTATAGGACTTATATATTATTTTTTAACATATTAGAAAGTACTATTTACACCATATAATTATTAAATTTTATATAAAAAAATTTCCCCATCTAAATTTTTTACATTTTTCATAACTTTTATTTTTATTTTATATTAAATTAAAAAATATTATTAAATTA
This sequence comes from Taxillus chinensis, assembly GCA_023512835.1. Lineage (NCBI taxonomy): Eukaryota > Viridiplantae > Streptophyta > Magnoliopsida > Santalales > Loranthaceae > Taxillus > Taxillus chinensis. The sequence goes on from CM042089.1 coordinate 9,841,320, forward strand.
AAAATATAAAATATTATTTAAATTATATAAAGAATAATTAAAGGAAGGCGCTGATATAACTCCCCTGGGTCTGGGTGTGGTCATCCGAAAGATAATAACAGATAGGATTTCAAACGCCCACTAATCATCAATGGCGTTCGTTCATGCCACGCCCGCTCTCTGCCTCTCCGTCCATGGTACTTCTCTCTCTCTCTCCTCTCTCTCTCTCTCTCTCTCTACCTGTATTGAGCCTACCAGTGACAATCTGAGTCTTAAATAAACCATGGCGCAGAGTTGTGTCCCTTGGGTTCAGCAAAGACCGACCCCTACCGTCGGTTTCCTGATTCAGACACTACCAGAATCCGTACTACGTTCGTTACGGGTTTGCCACTCCGTATGCTTCAAACCTGTCTCTTATGATTTTGAATTTTATTTAATCTTCAATCATTCCAGATTCCACAATAGTGTAGGAAGAAAGGACTAAATTCGTTGTTGTTGTTATGGGCGTATATGTAATATGCTCAGACTTTTAGCATGTAAAAATTAAGCACTGTCAGTTGATTTATTGGTATATTTTGAAAATGTATGTCGCAATTGAAATGTTATTAGAGTCCACTTTTCATAGCAATGACTGGAATTTTGACTCTAATCCATTTAACATGTTTTATAATTTATATCCCCCCCCCCCCCCTCTCTTACAAGACCATTTGCTTCCTTTCAATTCAGTGGCCTGTAAGACACCTGTTAAGAGAAAGTCTGCATGCAAGGCAACATTAGTTTCCATAAGATGCGAGCAAAGCACCAAAGAGGGCAATAGTTTGGATGTATGGCTAGGCCGAGTCGCAATGGTTGGCTTTGCAGCTGCCATTAGTGTCGAAGTTGGCACAGGCAAGGGACTTCTTGAGGTATGTTAGTACGTAATTTCCGGTGCCCATGCTTCTACGTTTAAGATTACGTGCAATTTTTTTAAGTTTGAGCCTCAGGTAGAACAGGCATCCTAATTGCAATATTATTTATGCTTCTGGTGTGATAAATCCTTGAGATGTACTTCAATTATTATCATTATTTTTATTTGAGAACAAACCTTCGAAAAAATGGTGGATCCTTGAGGGGGCCTTGAACGATTTTTAACTTGTTCGTTACCATTGATGAATCTTTTATTGGGTCATGTGCTTCTTAATTTTTATTGGAATTTCAGTTGGCGTAAAATAGATTATCAATAAACTAAAACAGATAATGTAAATAAACTTTATGGCCAACAAATATAAATAATTAAGGTATAGAGAGTGTCAACATATTTTATAGTCCTATCAGGTGGGCTATGGACTTATTCAAACCACATCTTGAAGCTCCACTATTGGGGGCTTCTACTAAGCCTTCATACTGCTGCTTTGGTTGGGCAACAAACTTAAAGTGTGATTTTGTGAGTTGAGCACCAACCTGACAATATATATATATATATATATATATAGAGAGAGAGAGAGAGAGAGAGAGAATTTAAGGCACGAGAGAACAGCAACAAGGTATGAAATGCCAGAGCAATTGTACTTCATGTGATGGAATACAGTCCTCCTTTTATAATCTAGCCAAACTTTAAAAGAGAGTTTTCTTTTGTTCAGTCACCTGATGGCTGCAAAAGGCTAACAGCTATATTTCTGACCACTTAACCTGGATTCAAGGGCTATATGTGTCACAATTGACCAGGAAGAACCAAACTTGGAAAGCATGGTGGATTCTTGGACCCATTCATTACCATTGCTGAATCTTTCATTTGGTCCAGTGCTTGTTAACTTTGTATCACATAATCGAGTAGTAATGTAAATTAGAGGATCAACAGATCATTCCTTGATATTTCATCAGTTTCTGGGTGCGATTCTATGATTTTATTATAATGATTTAGAGAAAAAAAAATTGTAGTTGACATTTGCAATTTTAGCAGTTGCACGCTAGCTAATTTTATTAACATCCAATAGAAAATTTTGGAAAATTGTTTTAGTTTTAAATCAGTACTCTCTCTCTCTCTCTCTCTCAAAGGACAATTTAAGAAATATCCCTGATTAATGCCATATTAATTTTGAGTTTGCAGAATTTCGGTCTTACAACACCCTTACCAACAGTGGCTCTTGCAGTTACAGCATTGGTGGGCGTTTTGACCGCAATATTTATTTTCCAATCTGGTTCTGAAAATTGATGTAACTGCCTGCAATCCGTCAAGTTTGGAGGTTTGGACAGCATTCTATTAATCTGCTTTATTTAGTATCACTTCCAGAGAGAAGCACTTGGCACTGGACAAGTATCTGATATTTTGATGTATGCCATTTGGGCATTTATTTTCTTTTGTAACATAATTGGTTAAATGACCAAATTTATCTTCCTTGGTGCTGAGATTTTGTTTGTTTCTTGATATTTTAATCTCTGAACTTTGTTGGACTTTTTTGAATTTATATTTTATATATAAGTTACACAATCCCAGCCCAACATGAAGGAAAATACTCCCAATTGGTATTTTTATCCTCACCGCTTTATTCTTCTCTCATGATGTGCATGCATGGTTTTCTGGATTCTGTTTTTATATGTTTGGCTGTAGGGTATGAGTGGCTAGCTTGGAAGAAAGAGGGCGCATATAGGAAGAAGCTGCTATTTATGAACTATCGAGGGTAAAGAAATTTAGAAAAGAAAGAGAGCACAACCCAGGGGCTAACACGAAGGAATTTTCATTTTCAAAAAGGACTCGTGCAGGCAAAGGAAAATTTTTGCAACCGCAGACATTTTTCATCATTTGGGGGTGAAAGTTAGAAGGTTTGCACAAATTCAGGACTAGTGGAATTAGATGAGATCTCTATAATTTGTTCCAAGTATTCTTGAATATGTTGATGCTATTGCATGCAAATCTAGAGAGAACCCTTGTTCTAATTTCTTTGGAGATAGTGAAATTGTTTGAGTGGACTACAGTCCCATGGTTTTTCTTCTCATATTGAGAAGGTTTTTTATGAAAACAAAATTATGTATCATTTCTTGTAGTGTTTGGATATGCATTTTCTGCATATATATTGCTCTATTTTATAGTTTCCTACAAATTCACACAAAGGAAGTCTTGAATAATGGAGCTAATTTAAGTACAATGTGGTCTTTGAAAGGTTCAAATTATCATATATGGAAAGGTAAAATGGAAGACTTACTTTATGTGAAACAATTTCATTTACATGTGTTTGCTTATAAGAACACCTAAAATAAGAATAAAATATTAGGTAGTGGATAGATGACAATGTTTTGAGTAATATTAAGGATTAGACATGCATGCACACTTTAGAAAAAACTTAAAGGAGTTATAAATAATAATAAAAAATTAACGAAACAATTAATGTATTTGAAATATCAAGATAGAATTTCCTTAACAAATCACTTGAACATTTTCCCAGGAATTATTAATTAGCTTACTAGAATGTATTAAATTTGATGATTATGTTTTTACTTGGTATTAGACTCTTGGGAGATATTTAGAGCATTGACATCTGATTTATCTAAATGTAAAAATTTAATGAAATATAATAAAAATCATCACATTAGACTCATCAAAAGCTAAATCTGAAATTTTGACCTACAAGATTTCTTCATTTTTCGTCAAATTTGAAAAGTTACTACAGTATAATTCATAACTCTATTTCGCCTTCATAGCCCTAACGCGTGTTGTAGAGAAGTCGACGAATGTGATGTTGTTTCGTAGACACAAAGAGAGACATGTTTCTCTTGTTTGTTTGTCTTCAGATGTTGGGTGAAAGTTCGTATCCACTAGTCGATCATCTAGAGCACGAGATGGCAGCTAAGGTGATAGGCATACTCCTCGAGGTGGGATGATGTAGGGGAAGGGCAGGTAGGCGGGTGATGGTGGCGGGGAGAGGTGGGTCAATGCGATTGTTTCCTTGCCATATTTTTTATTAAAATAATATTATACTATTATTTTGATGAGTAGAATGAATAAATCAGACTATGAATAAACAAAATTCAAATTCATAAAATAGTGATTATCTTTATCAAATTTTGAAGTTCGATTTAATGAGACCAATGCTAATGCTCTTAGAATGTCATTATTTAATTTGGCTTTAAATGGTGTAATCAATATGAATTTAGCAAAAGCAATGCTTTGAATGAAAAAATGAGAAGAAAATCACAAGGATGATCTTCACAATCCAAGGTGTTGTTATATAAAGAAGGGGAAGGAGTAAAAGTAGAGGTCTGGGAAAAAAAAGTAGAAACAAGAATGGGTTTGCCAATATTAGGATATAAAATAAAACATCAGGAAATATCATAGGCAATTAAAGGCAAAAACCAAAAAATTAAACATGAGTTTTGATTTTTGCATTCTATTTTTTTATATTCTATTGAAATTTATATTAAATTCTAATTTTAAAACTATTTCTATTTGTGAGAAAATTAATGTGTTTTTGAATTTTAATTTGAAAATTCAAACCAACTAGACCCTTTAAAATAAGCGTCTGGTTAATACTAAGTGTGAAAGTTATAATCCTTTCTCACATATGTATTCGACTTTTGAATTTACTTGTCTAGATTTATAAATCATTTTTAACTTTTAAGTAATCAATCGTACACCTTAGACAGCTTACTTAGCCCTGCTTGGTACCTACGAAAAAGTCTGATTTTTACCGAAAAGAAATTAAAAACTTTTTCTCCCTTGATTGGCAAGTATGAAAATACTCCATAATAATTTTGCATTGGTTTATGGAAACTTTATCACTATATTGAGCGTAAAAAGTCATGAAAAACAAACAATACAACTAATTTACATAATTATTCTTAGCCACTTTTTTACCATATTAATCCCAAAAAGGATAAAATTAATATTACAAATGCTATTAATTTTTTAAAATTTTAATAAAATTATAAAAAGTTAATTGTCATAACTTTTCTATTTCAATGGAACAACAATTTTTTTCACCTGTTTTCACCTCAAATTTATCTATTTATTTTCTATACTTTAAGCAAAGTACCAAGCAAAGTGTTAATCCAACTGAGAGCCGAACGGCCCAACCCAAACGAAATCGCCTACCCGGAACGCGGCTTGAAGATCAAATGCCCGAATCGCTCCAACATCGTCATGACAATGCTCTTCGACGTCGACGCCCGGCACTCCGCGCTCACTAATGTCACGGTCGATTTCTGCGTTCAACATCGTCAGTTTGCCTTTGAGGTCAATGCTCTTCGCCACCATCCCTTCTTCAATCCCGTCAGCGGCTGCTCCCGCATTCACCGGGTCTGCCCGAGGGATTCCATCCGTTCTCCTCCCCTCCCCCCCCCGGAACCTCCCCACCATCTACGCTTCCCCAACCCCTCTCCTTTACGCACAATCCATTTGGGGCTGGACTTAAAGAACGTCCCCCCCCCCCCCCCGCCCCGTCGTGACACTAAGGCCCCCGGGTTTGCCGACTCCTGGTTCTTCCGGCAGCTAATCAACGATGCACGTTAGCATGTTTTTTTTCGCCCGTTTCTTCTTATTATTCTCCCCTAAGAGTATCTCCAATCATTCTAGCTAACTAAAATGAGCTATAGTCATATTTAGCTTGCTACAGTAAAGTTTTAACTAATGTCACTCCAATGCAGCATCATCTATTTTTTTTGCTTAAAAATTATTTTTCCCAATTTACCCTGTATCTGTTACCAAATTCAAATCCCTAAATCGGTGAAGATGGGGAACACAGTGGGGGATCGAGGGGATGGGAAACGAGGGGGGGGGCGATGGGGGGGGGGGAGGGGAGGGAACGCGTGTGACGGGAGAGGGGGCATGCGGCGGCGACGAGGGAGGAGAGGAGGACGGGGGACGGGGGCGACGCGTGCGAGGGGAAACGCGAGAGGGGACTAGGGCGTGCGATGGGGGGAGGAGAGGAGGACAGGGGGACTCGACGCACACGCACGCAACGGAAAACACAGAGTTGACGGGGGGGTGCGACGGGGGAGGAGAGGAGGACCGGGGGGGGGGGGGGGGACGGAAAACACATAGGGGGCGGGGAGGGCACGACGGGGGAGGAGAGGAGGATGGGGGAACGCAGGGAGGGCATGCGATGGGGAAGTGGGGAACGCGGACAGGAACGCTAATGCAAAGGATGAAATTGAAATTTTTGTTTATTTGCTGACATGGCAGAGTCAGCTAAAGCAAAAGCAAAAGCTATATTTAGCTTTTGTTTTTGCTTTTGCTAATGGTATACCTAAACCATTGGAGAACAAATTTAGCTATATTTTATTATAGCTTTTGTTATAGCTGATGCATTGGAGATACTCTAAAATCTCGTCTTTCAGTTTCTACAGCCTTTTTCCCGGCCCCTTTCCAGCCTTCCTCTTGACCGCCGCCGGCCTCGTCAGGTCCTTTAAGCAAACAGTCGGCAATGCAAAACTTAAATAATAAATAAATAATAGCTAAAAGCATCTCCAAATTAATTAAAGCTATCATTTTAGCTAATGATACTCTGATATAATATTATTTTTATTTTTATTTAATTATTATTTTTCTTCATTTTTATTTATCTTATATTTTATTCAAATTCCTAAAATACTTATCCATTTGAAAGCATAATGGGTATTTTAGGATTTTTAAAAAAAATAAATAATATCGTATCTTAGCAAAAACTATAAATTTAAGTAAATTTATCTAAATTTATTACTATTGCTAATGACATAACTAACCTATTTGAGTAATTTTTTTTATCTATATTTGACTATAGATAAGAGAATAACTAACTTATTGGAGATGCTCTGTCACGCCCCCAAATTCCAGGGAACCCGGAACTAGGAACATGACTTCCCCTTGCCTGCACCCGAAAGGTCAAGAGGTTGGTGACTAGCACCAATGGAGACTACACTGCGGGTACTGTCTCAAATATGCAACCCTGTACAGTCATACATCAAGGGTAATCCTGTACCTTCCCATATATCATCATGCATACAATGAGTCAAACAGTCATACAGATATCACATCATAAACACTATGCAAATACAACTATCCACGAACCCATGTCTGGGATACAAACATAATACAATACACAATACAGAATACAGTACTGTATCATACATCAGAGTAGTGGGCGTCCTCCTGGAAGAAAGTCCTCTACTAGTCTCGGGTCACACCTGAAAAGGGGAAATAACAAGTAGGAGTGAGCGACAAACTCAGTAGGTGACCCCAATACTCCACATCATGCAAACATACAAGTCTATGCTACATGTTCTGTGTACTCGTGCACTGTGTAGTGTGCACAATCATCAGGACTCAGCCTGCAAACAAACATCAGGACCCAGCCTGCTCACACAGGACAGCCTGTCCACGATCCTCTACGGGATCCCAGCTCAGGGCACTCAGCCCTAGCTCCACGAACTCAATGGCTCACTTAGGCCTTAGCCTGTCCACAACGCAATATGCCCAGCCACAGTCGCCACACAGGCCTGCCATCAGCGCATATGCCTGCCACGTCAACCCCATAACACCATCGGTGCACCACGGTGAGAACCCAATAAGTCATGGAACCCAAGTCCCAAATCCGCAACCCAACATACCAACACCAATATGGTCTTAAGGTGTACAACACTCCCTTTACAACTGTAGCCAATCTTCACATGTGAGGACCTTCCCTGAGGTATGAGTTATGTTTTATGCATTTGTTTTGCATATGTTGTTTGTGATGTGGTTTAACTCGTTGTTGTTGGATTTTGTCAGCCCTTTTGGCTTGTTGCGAGTTGCATTGCACCTGTGTGATTAGTGATCATGTTTTATGTTTTGTTGTTGGGACATTGAGCTTGAATTTTGCTATGTCCTTTGGGCATATGTTTTGGGTAGTTTTGAGAGATAGCCATTCTATGAGAATGTAACTATCTGGACGGTAGTGTAGTCGTCGATGTAAGTATTTTGACTGTACCTGGGCCCAATTTCGAGTCGGGGCCCCCGTTTGACCCGATTGTTGACTTTTCGGGGTTTATTGGTTGACTTTGCGTTTGGGCGGTCATTTGGGTGTAATAATATTAGTCTAGTGTTGTGCTCATCATTTCGAGCGTTTTGACTATAGTTTGACTCAATTTGGAGTTCGAGGCCTTGGAGGTCAATTTTTGTGTTGGGAGGTCAATTATTGACTGGGTCAATGGTTGACTAGGTCAGTTGACTGGCAGAAATATAAATAGCAGAAAAAAAAAAAAAGAAGCCTTCACTTTACGTTATCACGTTTGTGCGTTTGAGAGAGAGAGCTTGGAGGCCTTGGCGATTTGGGGCGATTTGGGTTCGTGGAGCTCAAAGATTTACTTCGAGTAGGTGTCCTTGAACTTCTTATCTCTCTCTTATCTTGGATCTGCACAAATTTATCATGATTTATGAAATTGAGCATGAACCCTAGAATTTGGGGAAAACCAATTTTGGGTTAGATCTAATGGTTTAGCATAAGATCTGTGGTTAAGAACTGTTTTATATCATTGTCGATATATGTTTCTGTGATTTTGGGGTTGATTTACTGTGTTTTCATGAGGGTTGATAAGTCAACCATGGAAATCTGGGTTTAGATCTAGATTTCTGGAAATCTAGAATTTTATACGTGTTTCTGTTGTTTCTGCGCGATTTAGAGGCGTTCTGGACGCGTTTTGAGGTAAATATCGTAGTTTGTTGCGAAACAAGGGTGTTAGTGAGTGTCTGGGAGTTTCTGGGCGCGTTTTAGATGAAGAACAGGTGAAAACGACGATAAATAGTACCCTGGGCGCGTTCCTGGGTCGAAATGACGAAGACCCAAAGTTCTGGGTCGAAGGGTCGTAGTTCGTAGCCTCGTAGTTCATAGTTTGTAGTTCGTAGCCTCGTAGTTCGTAGTTCATAGCCCCGTAGTTCGTAGTTCGTAAGTATTATACTTAAGTTACAATGTAAATAACGAAATACCCCTCATTTGGATTCAAAGAAAAATACTAGAAAAATTAATTCCACTCTTTCAAAATGTGAAAATTGGGATTTAGTATAAAATCTCGGAAAAACCCAACAATTCGTAGTGGTGACTTTTTGGAAAGTGGGGTTAAACATCTCAAAAAAATCTCCAAAAATTAGATTATCTTATTTATGATATGAGAACCCAATGTCGGGACTTTTGATTTCAAGAAAATAACTGTTATGGGTACTTCCTTCATAAATCAAGGATTGAGGATTTACTTGTAGAAACTGGCTACAGTTCTAAAGGAAATGTTGAGAATGACATGTCATACTAATGTTAGTATGTTGGTGTGAGGTATTGGGGCATGGACTCTGTGACTTTTTTGGGTTCTCACCGTGATGCACCGATGGTGCTATGTGGTTGATGTGGCAGACATATGCACCGATAAGGCCCGTGTGGCGCCGTGGCGGGCATATTGCGTTGTGGACGGTAAGGCCCGAGTTGAGCCGTTGAGCTCGTGGAGCTAGGGCTGAGTGCCCTGAGCTGGGATCCCATGGAGGATCGTGCATAAATTGTCCTGTGTGAGCAGGCTGAGTCCTGATGTTTGTTTGCAGGCTGAGTCCTGATGATTGTGTACACTACACGATGCATGAGTACACTGAGCATATAGTATAGACTTATATGTGTTGCATGATGTGGAGTTTTGGGGTCACCTACTGAGCTTGTCGCTCACCCTTACTTGTTGTTTACCCTTTTTCAGGTGTAACCCGAGACTAGTGGAGGACTTTCTTCCAGGAGGACGTGCCCACTACTCTGATGTATGATACAGTACTGTATTATGTTTTTTATTGTGTGTTGTATCCCGGACATGAGTCCGTGGACAGTTGTATTTGCATATTGTTTGTGATGTAATGTCTGTATGACTGTTTGACTTATCATGTGCATGATGATGTATGGGAAAGTACAGGATTACCCTTGATGTATGACTGTACAGGGTTACATATTTGAGATAGTACCCGCGGTGTAGTCTCTATTGATGCTAGTCACCAACCCTTGACCTTTCGGGTGCGGGCAAGGGAAAGCCATGTTCCTGGTTCCGGGTTTTCTTGGAATTCGGGGGCGTGACATCACAAGTCGATCCTCATTCTTTGACTAAAGAAGGAGATACCCATAGCAGCTATTTTCTTCAGATAAAAAGTCCTGGCATTAGGTCTCATATCATAACTATGATAATCTAATTTTTGGGGATTTTTCTGAGACGTCTAACCTCACTTTCCAAAAATTCACCTCTACGAAAAACTGAATTTTTCCGAGATTTTACACTAAATCCCAATTTTCACATTTTGACAAGAGTGGGAATTTAATTTTCTAGTATTTTTCTTTGAATCTAAATGGGGATATTTCGTTATTTACATTGTAACTTAAGTATAATACTTGTATATGTTACAATGTAAATGGTCCAATCCAGTGCAATCCGGTATCCAGTTACACTGTTGGAGCTGCGACTCGTAACGCGGAACTGCATCGCGCCACGGAGACTCGTAGCTAGAGCTGCGACTCGTAGCCGCATAGCGCGCCTCGAAGACTCGAAGCAGGTCTTCGATCTTCGACCTTCGGACTACGAACTACGACATACGAACCTTCGAACTACGGGTCTACGAACTATGACCTTACGACCCAGAACTTCGGATCTTCGTCATTTCCACCATGAAACGCGCTCTACGGTTCATCATCGTTTCACCTGTTCTTTATCCATATCCCCAACCACCCGACCCCCAAACGCTCCCAAACACACGTTTTACGCGACAGACGACTATTTCTACCTCAAAACGCGTCCAGAACGCCTCTAAATCCCACAATAACAACATAAATACACACATATAATTACAGATTCGATAAATTTACATCTAAACCCAGATTTTCATGGTTGACTTCTCAACCATCATGAAATACACAGTTATACATCCTCAAAATCACAGAAACACATCTATACAATAATCTAAATCAGTTCTTAACCACAGATCTTATGCTAAACCATTAGATCTAACCCAGAATTGGATTTCCCCCAAAATCTAGGGTTCATGCTTAATTTCATAAATTATGATAAATTCGTGCAGATCCAAAACAGAATCAAAATAAAGAGTTTAAGGACACTTACCTGGAGTGATTCTTTGAGCTCCACGAACCCAAATCGTCCCAAATCGCCAAGGCACCAAGCTTCAAGCTCTCTCTCTCTCTCTCTCTCTCTCAAACGTGATAGCGTAAAGTGAAAACTTTTTCTTTTCTTTTTTTTTTCTGCTATTTATATTTCTTTCAGTCATTGACCTAGTCAGTCATTGACCTAGTCAATAATTGACCTCCCAACACAAAAATTAACCTCCAAGGTCACGAACTCCAAATTGAGTCAAATTACAGTCAAAACGCTTGAAATGACGAGCACAACACTATTCAAATAATATCACACCCACATGACCGCCCAAACGCAAAGTCAACCAATAAATCCCGAAAAGTCAACAATCGGGTCAAACGGGATCCCGACTCAGAATCGGGCTCAGGTACAGTCAAAATGCTCACATCGACAACTATACTACCGTCTAGATAGTTGCATGCCCATAGAATGACTATCTCTCAAAACTACCCAAATACGAGTCTTTATATGCTCTGTAAAAAAAACTTCATGCAACGGCCTCTTCAATACTATAATAGTTTTTTAAGTTTTGATATATTGCTTGTTGCACTCGTCAAATATTATTTATCATTAAAATATTAATTGTGCCAATGCAACGTAGTCACCGCCTTAACTTCGTACCTCTTCTCCCTCTACCCAAGAACAATACCTCCTCATTCAACCTCGCCAGTCCCCCCTCCCCCATTTGACATTGGCAGTGGCAACCCTGCCATCCTTGCTCATCCCTCGTCCGTCCCCGTCAATCCGATTGAGACTCCTGTCGTCCCTCGCCCTTCCCCATCAGTCCGATCGTGATCTCGCCATCCCTGCTCCTCCCCATTGCTGTTCCCGTCTGATTGCATCTCCTTCCGACCCAACAAGCCCGCCCATCTCTATGTAACCATACCAGCATCTGTCATCCTAAAGAATTATTGAACATGTTATTTGTAATTGTAAAAATGAGAATAGCTAAATTTTATAAAAGATAATTTATAGATTAAATTTTAGCTAAAGTTTATTGATATCACTGCATTATTTTTATTATATGAAAGCAAATTAAACAGAAATAATTTTAGGGATTAATTGAACTAATAACTTAAATTATTTTATTGGTAAACAAATAAATAAAAATAATAAGGACTAAATTGACTTTTAGACTAGTTGATATTTTTCCTGGATGACATAACATAATTATATAACCGGTTAAACGTGATAGTTTATTCGTAAATTAATTCTGCTTAACAACCATATGATCAAAAATTATTTCTGCTCAAAAATCATATTATCAAGCACAATAAATACTTCAAAACACAATTATCAACCAAAATCAATTCTCGTATATCTAAAACCATACGGTTATGTCATCCAATTTAAATTAATTGCTGTTTTATAAAATACTAGATCAAATAACACTAGCTGACTAGCGCATTATTCCATTAAAATATTTTGCATTATTCCAAACAACTCTCAAATTACTTTTCTTTTCCTTCACGGCACATTTTAAACCGACGCGAAGTAAAATAAAACATGGAAACTACGACCGCAATTTGACCTGTTGTCCATGAGTCATGACTCTAAGCCGTTGACCGACAGAGCGAAGCCGGCTTCTGCGGAGGCGAACACAGTTCCGAGGAAGTCGGACAAAACCGCAGACAATTGTAACCCACGCTGCCGGAAACCACCACGGCGCCCGAAAAGAGCCTCGCCGGCGGCATCCCACTCAGGTAGTTGCCGTCCAGAAACAGCCTCTTCAGCGACGGCCTCGCCGCGTACTCCGGCGGGATTCTCCCTCGTAATCGGTTGTATCGGAGCGACAGCGACGACAGCCGCGAGAAGCCAGAGAAATTCACCGGCGCGAAACCTCCGATCCTGTTGAACCCAAGGTCGACGGCGACGAGTTCTCTGTTCCCCCTTACAGGAGCCCAGATCTCGGCAGCTGTCAGGCTGTTGTTGGCCAGGTCGACCTGCTGCAGAGACGGCTGGAGGAAGAACCACTCGGGAACCGCTCCGGAGAAAGAGTTGGCGCCGAGTTCGATCACCCTAAGCTCAGTCGATCCGGCAAAGGCCGATTCAGGGAGGGGACCGGAAAGCGAGTTGCCTTTCGCGGCGAGCACTAACAAGTTCGCCGGAAGGTTGGGCAACGATCCGACGAACCTATTGAAGCTGACGTCGAGCCTTCTCAGTTTCGTCAGCGAGTTCAAGGCTTTGGGGAGATATCCGGAGAGGGAGTTGTGAGACACGTCGAGCGTTTCGAGGGATTTTAGGGTTGTTATGTCGGGGGGGAGATTTCCGGTGAAGGAGTTGGATCGGAGGGTGAGGGAGTTGAGGTTTGAGAGAGGGGTTAGGTTGGGGATGGGACCGGAGAAGTGGTTTTCGGAGAGGTCGAGGAGGGCGAGTTGGGTGAGCCGGGAGACTAGTGGGGAGAGGGTGCCGGAGTATCCAACCGAGTCGAGGGTGACGGCAGTAACTCGGTCGGCGGAGGCGGAGCAGGAGAGGCCGCAGGCGAAGTGGTCGCGGCGGGAGGGGGAGCAGGGGTCGGCGGCGGAGAAGTTCCAGGTGGCGAGGCAGGACATAGGAGGGATGGAGTTGGGGTTGATGGAGGCTTTGAGGGCTTTGAGGGCGGCGATGTCGGAGGCCAGTGTGCGAGAGTGGACGACTGTGGTGACGTGGAGGAGACATAAGAAAAAGAAGAAGATGGAGGAGTTGGCCATGGCTGAGAAACAGAAGGTTGGAGGGTGAATTACGTCCGTGGTGGGCTTGACTTTTATTTTATTTTATTCTTCTTTTACGTTCATGCTTCATGCGGCCGGGAGGGAGGGGTGAACCAAGAGATGACAGTAAGTGCTAGCGTGTAATTGGTAAATCTTTTGTCGAAAGAAAGGAGCGCACGATAGGCGATGAGGATCTGAACTCCTCAAAATCTTGATTCTAAAATTATTTCTTAGTAATTTTTTTAAAAATAAAAAAGTTTTATGGATCAAATAATTTATATGTTATCTCAGTTGAACTGTTTGGTATGTCATGTTATCGAAGATACTATTTTCTTATGATTATTCAGCGAGCGCACCTTTAAGCTCTACAACTTAACATTTGGGACCGTTTGATAAGTTGATTTTATTTTAAAAAATTAGATTATTTTTTAAATAGTAAATTTAATAAATTTAAAATTATTTATAAGTGATGAAATTTTATTTGAATTTATAATTTTAAAAAATAATTATATTTTTAAAAATAATATATTTATCCTATATTTAGTTGGAGTAGAAAAAATGCAAAAAAGCAAAGTCAATGGAGAAAATAGGTTGATTTCTTTGGAAGATGTGAAAAAGATACGGTACATGCAAAATAGGTGGAAAACAATTGGCGTAACGTCAAGTTTTTATTGATAACAAAGTTGCTGTAATTTGCTGGGGAAAGCTTCAGTAATTGAATTTTTGCTAGAACTACCATTGTCTTCTATCGCCTCTCGTCCAGATCTGAAAAGCTGAGTCGTCATCTTCCGTTGCTCCTTATTGTTGTTGCCTCCTCGCCCAGATTTGAGTCGTTCTCTTCCGTCATCTCTCGCCCTCATCACTGGTGCTCCCCTCGCCTAATTTGCATCCCTATCTTCCACCTGCATTCCCTCACCTTATTTGCACGACAGAGGTGGCATTTATGGGAGGCAACGCATCAGAAGTGGCATGGATGGGAGGCAGTGCGGCGGAGGTGAGGTGGGGTGGCGTGAATGAATGAATATCATTTATGAGTTAGGATTTTTGAGGGTAGGGATAAGGGTAGGTATGATATTTCATCTTTTTTTTTATTTTTTTTATTTTAACTTAAATTATAAAAAAAATAAATTTCTTTCTTTTTTTACCTCAACCAAATAATATATAATACGAAAAACAAATTTTTCATATTTTTTCTTTCCTACTCTTTTTTTTTTCACCCAAAAATATTCCATTCCTTTTCAATACCCAACCAAACAAATGGTAAATGATCAAACCCGTTCATCTATTTAATGTCTGTCCCTCTACTCGATATTGATTCTGACAAAATTACTAATAAAATCTGATCAAATTATTAGATTGATAAAAGTATTTCTCATTTCATATTTGGCACTTGGCAGTATTGGAGAAGGCAGGGTTAGGCCGTGATGTTGCCCAAAAACGCATTTTTCTTGTCGCTGGCCATAGTTAAATTTATTTTAAAAGAAAAACGCGTGGACGACAATATGACACGAAGCAAACATTTGGCAGGGCCATTCCGTAGTAATTTAATGCGCAATCATTCGGGAGATCAAAAGAGAGAGAAGCAGTGTCAGACATCATGATTCATGCTAGAGAGATTGAGATTTGAGAAGTTGACCACGCATTTCGAGATTTGGATTACTGGCCCTGCATGCATATGCTGCATGTCTCTTAAATTTTATCCATACACATAAATGGTTGGTGTGCTATTATTACTCATCCTAAGCATCTTCAATTGAGGTAGAATCATAACTAACGTTATATTTAACTAAAAAAAATTCTAATGTATTAATTAAATGTATAATTAAAACAAAAAATAAATAAATTAGCTTTTACAACTGAACATGCCATATCATAAAAAAACTATAATTGTCATGTGTACCCTCTCCTCTCATCACTCTTCCTTTCCCCCATCTGATTGCGTCCCGTCCAAATGTGCCATGTCCGATCGCGTCCCCCGTTCGACTGCATCCCATCCGACTGCTACAGCGGCGTGAAGCTTGTTAGGTGACCGCGCGCGCACACACACGCATACACTCTTTCTTTAATTCATCGATTCCATGGCATCGTCTTCCCTTAATTTCTCTGTGTACGCTGGTCACGTCTTTGATTGGGGATGTTTTGAGAGCTGCGTGGTCTAATGGGATGGCTTTAGGCTTAATACCCAAATCCTTCAAGCACTAGAGCACCTGCAACATCGAATCAGCCCCGTGCAGCCTTGGATTCGCCATGCTCACTCTCATTTTCATAACCCCCTCGCTCTCTCTCAACCGCAGCTCCAACTCATCATTTCACCGGTTCAACACTTCCTTGCAACTCTGCAGCCTCCGAATCTCGGTTGCACTGGCTTGAATTATCGCAGAGGCTGGAGAATTCTACACGACAGTCCAATTTGAACAGGGTGGGCGGCGACGAAGAATTATTCTGCCACGGCTTTCTCTTTAACGTAAATTTCAATTTGGAATTTTGGGAAATGTAGAGCAGAGTTATATTAAAAAAAATATTTATTAAGAAAAAAAATAGATGTATCACTGGAGTATCATTAGTTAAAACCTTAATATAGTAAGTTAAATATGACTTTAATATATTTATCAATTTATCTTGATAGTATTGGAGATGCTCCAACACATTTGTGTGCGTGCACTTGTTTTTATATTTCAAACCTTCCTCCTCACCCACTTGCTGTCTTTTTTTCCATTTTGTTATTCTATACTCTCATGGCAAGGGCTTCCCGGGAAATTTCGCCAAGAATACCAATGAATTTTAAAAATAATTTTTATTCAATAAAAATAATATATTTTTAAGAAAATATTTTTTATATTAAGTCCCTTAAAATTTTTAAAAATAATAGGTTCTGATGATAAAGTAAATATAAATATTAAAAAAAAAACAACTCACTTATTAACATTAAGTTTAAATTTAAAAATAAGAATAATGACAAATAGTATCTAAAAACAACTGCATGATTCATGTATTTTTTTAAAAAACATATTAAATTAATGCAAAAACCACACTTTTCTCCTGCGTGCCCCAAAAATAATATAGCACTATATTGTACGTGTGCACTCCGAAATGTTGCAGTAACTTGATTATTTTTTAAAATCAAAATCAATAAGAGATATGAATATGTTTAATATTGATTTATATATTTTACTAGAATTCCCGCTAAATTTAATTTAAAATTAATTTTTATTTGACAGAAGGGAAAATAATTTTTTAAAAAAGTAAATTTTATAAAAATTAATATATATATATATATATAGTAAGTTCAGATAATACAAAAAAAATTCCGTCAAAAGTTAAAATTAGATTTAAAAACAATAAATATTTATAAATAAATTTGAAAATTATGTATACAACTATACATTTGATTACAAATCATTTTTTATCCATCACTAAACCCATCACCAGCGTAACTTCCATTTTCATCAACCTCAGCCTTCCACTGTCTTCTCGCAAACCTCCAACAACCCCTGCATCATGTCGCCACGTATGGTCATGCGTATAACCAGCACGGCAACACCTGATCCATTGTCCATGCATGCTCAAGTCAACCCAGCGCCATCCATATCATATCGGCAAATATGTACCTGCGCTCTAACGCGCTCGTAAACACGCTATGAGTGTGAGTCGGCGCCAAGTTTTCGTAGGTTCTGGCGTGTGGCCGTTGTGGGCAACGTGAAGGGGAGGGCTGCTGACATGGGCTATTCCGACAGGTTTCTGCTAACGGTAATTGAGAGAAGAAGAAGAAAGAGAACGATGACCGGCAAGTACAGCCTCCAAAGTTTTGACAGAAATTACGCGAGTTAGGTCGTCCTTCCCGAGGGCGACGGTCGTGCTGTCCTGGCGATTGTTCCCCACCAAACACGGTTGATATTTTCCATGTCACGTCGCCTGTCATAGATGATACCAAGCAACTTTATGACAAATAAAGGTGTGGACGATATTAACACGCGTAGCAAACACTCGGGGGCTGCATTCTCATATGTAATCATTCAATAAATGCAATCATTCGTGGAATTAAAGTTGAGAGAGAAACTCACTTGTGAATTGTGATGATCATAACCGTGTCAGGCAATCCGCACCCAAACAAATCATATAAACTATTTATATAGACGACGATGACCACTCATTTCAAGATTTGGATAGCTAACCGTGCATATCTCAGAAATTTTAACTCATTCGTCAGATGATGGATCCATGGATAAGAGCCATTACAAAATTTTAAAATTTTGAAAATAAATAATCTACATCAAATTTTTTAAAATAAAATTTAAAAATATAAATTAAAAGAATTCATATTTTGATAATTATTATTCAGCTTTAAAATATTTTTTAATATATTTTTTATTATATATTTTTTATTATATGTATTTTAAAATTATTATATGTTTTTAATAAATAAAAATATTTAAAATTTAAAATAATAAAGATATAAATTAAAAACAAAATAATAAATAATAAATAAAATATATTAAATAATATACTATTCATCCCTTAAAATAAAAAATAGTTAAAAACTGGTGTAGATGCAACAAAGATAGTTCTAAATTTATTTATACATATAATGTGTAAATAATTCACCCATGAAGAAATTTTTTCTCGAATTTATAAGAATAAAATAGTTTTTATATTTATATATATCCAAAGACAATAAAGGTGTCTCTGCGTGATGCACATATATGTAACATTATTCTTTTTAATTTGTCTTCAAATATGAAATTGGATTTGATTTATGTTTCAAAATATGATTTTGTTTTCAAAAATAGAATCAAACCTACAAGTTTGACACTATTTTTTTGAAAGCATAGTTTAACTAGATTTCATTTTCATTTTCAAATTCAAAATTTATTTTAAAAACAGATTCTTTTACTTTATTATTTACATCCATCATTTTATGTGAGAATTGATTTTAAAAAACACACTATTTTTAAATTATACTGACTTACTTGGGTAATATTATGTTTTTAAAAGAAACTATTTTTAGTTGTGTTATGAAAAACCATTGAAAATAAACATGTAATGGTTTTGGTACGCAAGAATGAAATACAATGAAATGAAATCCATTTACATTCCCTGATCTGGTACGCACAAAAAAAAGGTAATAATCCATTACATTTGGATAAAGATTATCTTAAACAATGTAATGTTGATTACCCTCCCCTATGGTATTGAATTATTACCTTACATGGGATAATCAACTTTACAATCTTACTCATTCATCCATTCGTTGCGTTGTAAAAAGTAGCAGGAGTTGATGTCCAAGGTAAAGCACGAGTAGGCGGGTAAAGAGAGAGTTAACCAAACAAGCGTGGACTAGTAGGCGGCGTGGATTGTGCGGATAGATTTGTCATTTTATAAAGAACCTCTATTTATGGTGTTAGATACCAATAATGAGCAAGGTAATGAATTATTCTCATTTCATTCCATTCTCATCCTAATTTTACTTCTCTTAGTTTTATCATCACATACCAAAAGAGCCTTGAGTGTTTGGTAAATTATGATATTAAAAATGCTTTAGATTTTAAAAACGGGTAATATGTGTTTGTTAAATTTAAAACAAAATTATTGTAAATGTTTAAAAAGACAAAAAAAATTCTTACTTTTAGAATTTTAAACTTGCACCCCTTTTTTATTTTGATTTTTAAACAAACTTATGACATGTTTGGTATGTGAGAAAGGAATTAGATTGCATTCCTTTTTCATGTTTGGTATGAAAATAAAGAAGGTAATCAAATACATGTAGGAATTTTATACCCCCCACATAGGGGAAAATTGATTCCTCCCATCCCCTTTGGTTTAAAGATTCCCTTGCTTAAGGGAACCTTTTTTTTCTTTTTTTACCCCTGTTCTCTTCCCTCTCCCTCCCTCGCAAGCCCTCTGTCGTTGCACCCCCCAACCCGCACTCCTCTCTCGTTGCCCCACTGCCTGCACCCCCCTCTCCCCCGCCCGCCTCTCCTCTGTGCTCCACCGCTTAGGGGTGAAATCGGTTCGGTTTGGGTCGGTTTAAGTCATTTTTCAAACTAATTTGATGTGTTTCGGTTTGGATAAAATTAAACCAAGCCAAACCTGTTGTTTGAACCAAACTAAACCAGACCGAATTGATTTGGTTTGGTTTGGTTCGGTTTGAACCGGTGGTTTGAATTATTATCAGTTTGAGTCGGTTTAGTTCATAAATTTTTGAGTTCTTAAAATTTAAATGATGTAAAATAAAAAAAAATAAAATAGTGTGTAAGCATATCAATACTAATACATGTTAAATTTGTAATTATAAGTCTCGAAATTTGATAATATAATTTACAAATACATCATATTGAGTATTAACAAACAAGAAAAAATAATAATTCCCTTCCCCCCATTTTAAAAAATTTTTGTTTATTAAAAATTTTTTTTTTTTTTTTTTTTTTTTTTTTTTTTTTTTTTTTTTTTTTTTTTTTTTTTTTCCCTTCTTTTTTTTTTCCCTCCCCCCCCCCCCCCCCCCCCCCCCCCCCCCCCCCCCCCCCCCCCCCCCCCCCCCCCCCCCCCCCCCCCCCCCCCCCCCCCCCCCCCCCCCCCCCCCCCCCCCCCCCCCCCCCCCCCCCCCCCCCCCCCCCCCCCCCCCCCCCCCCCCCCCCCCCCCCCCCCCCCCCCCCCCCCCCCCCCCCCCCCCCCCCCCCCCCCCCCCCCCCAACACAAAATAAAATCCCCCCCCCCCCCCCCTCCCCCCCCCCCCCCCCAAAAAATCTTCCCCCCCCCCCCTCCCTCCCCCCCCCCCCTTCTCTCCTCTTTTTTTTCCCCCCCCCCCCTCTTAAATATTAATTTAAATTCCTAAAAATAAATATATAAATAAATAAATAAATAAATAACAATTTGATTCATTTACATGATTCGGTTTGGTTTAAACTCGAAATTTGTACATATAATCTCAAACCTAATAAATAAACCAAATAAACCGATAATATAATTACATATTATTCGATTCGGTTTGGTTTGAGTTTTAAATCTCAAACCAAACCGATTTTTATTCGATTTCGACGGTTTGATGGCGGTTTTGGCGGATCGGTTTGGACCGGTTTCGGCGGTTTGGCGGTTTAGAGTTATGCCCCTAGGCACCGCCTGCACCCCCTCCACACGACCGCCTCTCCCCAGCGCACCCCGCACCCCTCTTGCGTCACCTTGTCACAACCCCAACCCGCACCCCGCCTCTCCCTTGCACCTCTCTCTCGTCAACCTCGCACCCCTTTCCCTGCACACCCTGTGCCC
The DNA here is from genome assembly GCA_023512835.1 of Taxillus chinensis. Lineage (NCBI taxonomy): Eukaryota > Viridiplantae > Streptophyta > Magnoliopsida > Santalales > Loranthaceae > Taxillus > Taxillus chinensis. The sequence goes on from CM042089.1 coordinate 9,862,334, forward strand.
CATTGCCATCGATCTCCCCCCACCGCCCGCCTCTCCCATCTCACCCCTAACCCTGCCCCTCTCCCGTCAACCTCGTACTCCTCTCCCTTCGCGCCCCACCGCCACCGACCTACCCCCACCGCCCCCTCTCCCCCCCGCGCGCCTTGTTGTACCCCCCCCCCCCCCCCCCCTCTCTACGCGCCTCTCCCCCGTCTACAATATAGATCCGGCGGAGAGAGAATATTTTGTTTAATAAAAAATTTATTTAATAAATTTGAAATAAGGATATTTCAATAATTGTATTAGTATATTACCTTGATTGTTTTTGCATACTAAACGCATGAAAAGTAATCAATAAAATTCATTTTGTTTCTCAATGTCAATTTTAGTCCTTTAATGATTTCATTCCCCCTAATTTCATTCTCGCGTACCAAACGAGCTATTAATGTCGATATTTTACAGAGTTCAAAATTGTTGTCTAATAAAATAACTTTGAAAAGCATCACATAAATTGTTTTGTTTGTTACCATCAAAAAGTATAAACTTGTTTATAAGTGTTTTTTTTAAATGTCATGAAAGATTTTGCTAATTGTCTGCTTGATTATGGCCTCATTGATTTATCTTTCAAGGGTAACCCTTATACTTGGACTAATGGTATCATTTACCAATGGTTAGATAGAATTGTGGTTAACCATAAATGGAGTGCATTGAATCATCATTCATTTATTACTCATTTGGCTCGTGATGGCTCAGACTATTGTCCTCTTCTTTTTTTTTTCTTGTAACATGCATGAAAAATCAGGCCCGAGCTCCTTTAAATTCTCAAATATGTGAACTTCCATCATGATTTTTTGCATGTTAATTATTCTTGGCATCTTCCCATTTAGGTTGTGGGCATTGCTAGGTTTTGGTTTAAACAGTAATAACTTAAGAGTGAACTTAGAAAATATAATAAATATGTTTTTGGTGATTTTTTTCATAATCTAAAGCAAGTTAAAAATGAAGTTGTGGATTTTGAATTGGCTTTCTAGTATGACCCTTCATACCTTAGTAAAGTCAACCTAAAAAAGGTAATGTCAAATTAAATAAATTTCTTGCTTTTGAATACCAATATTGGCACCAAAAATTTGGTTGCAAATGGCTTGTTGAAGGGGAAAGAAATACTCATTATTAACACATGCTTTTGAACAAAAAATGTGTAAAAAAAATTAATTTTTCATATTCAAGGTGATGATAATGTGGTGTACTCCTCTGCTTTTGATATTCAAGCTTCTACTGTCTCTTATTTCTCTCACATGTTTGCTTATGATCATATGCTTGACTGTGATACTGATTTCTGTCTAATTCTTTGTCTTCTTACTTCTGATGCTAACTTCGAGTTGAATAAATAGCCTACGATTATTGAAATTAAGCAGGTGGTGTTTGAATCTAATATTTAGTCTACTGTTGGTCCTGATGGCTTTTCTTCTCATTTCTTTTAATCATGTTGGGATATTATCTATGACGATTTGTGTGAGGGTGTGTATGTTTTTTCTAGGGTTGAGGATCTTCTTAAGGGTATTAGCTCAACCATTATAACTCTTATCCCTTATAAGGACAACCCCAATTATCGAAATGATTTTAGGCCAATTAGCCTTTGCACTTTTTCCAATAAACTCTTATCTAAACTCATGACCAATCGTTTGTCTCATGTTCTTTCTAAATTGAATTTGGATAATCAAGGTGATTTTATTAATGGTAGATTAATTAATGATAATATCTTGCTAGTTCATGAATTAATTTGTTGTCTTGATAAAAAGCCTTGTGGTCCTAATGTTGTGCTTAAGCTTGTTTAAAATGCTTACTCACTTTAACTTTGATACTTTTTGAATTTTAAAGGTGAGTCAATTGATTACTAATTGTTGGTTTTTAGTGGTTGTGAATGGTTCCCTTGTATGTTACTTTAAAATTGAGGGAGGTTTAAGGCAAAAAGATTCCCTTTCCTCCAAACTTATTTATCTTTGTTGTTGAATTTCTTTCTAGGGGCCTCACTCACATGTTTACTTTTTGCCATTCTATGAGATATTTTGCTAGATGTAACATTTTTATCTCTCACTTGGAATTTGCTGATGATATCAATTTTTTTACTAATGACATGAAATCCTCTTTAAAACACACCATGCATTTTCTGCATACTAATGAATTATGCTATAGTTAAAAGGTGAATGTTGGTTAAAATGATTTTATTGTTGAACCTCACACATCACCCACACACACTTTCATAATTACTCACGCTACTGGCTTTCATAAAGTTTCTTTACATACTACCTATCTTGGAATTCTCCTTTACAAAGGGCCCAAAAAATCTTTTATCTTTGATGCTTTAATTATTAAAATTCATGATTGGCTTTATGGATAGGAGAAAAAGGTGCTATTACTTGGGGGGCGCATTACTTTGCTTCATAGCACTCTTACTTTCATGCCTTTTTATCTTATTCAAGTGTTTTGTCCCCCTCAAATTGTTATTCAAAGGATTGAACATCTCTTTAATTACTTTCTTTTGGGAAATACTTCGGGTAAGAAAAGCATGCATTGAGAAACTTTCCTAAAAAGGAAAGTGAGATTGTGTTAAGAATTTGAACGATCTTAAGAAAAGCCATGAAAATGAAGCTTTGGTGGCGCTTTTGTAGCACCAGTAGTCTTTGGTCTTCATTATTGCAGGCTAAGTATTGCTAATGTATGCACCCTTCCTTGATTGCTCATAAGCTTTCTAATTCTCATAACTGGAAGAGAGTTCTTCGGTGCTCTATTCTAGCGGAGCCTAACATTAGGTGGATGGCTAACTAAGGTGAGGTATCTTTTTGGAACAATGTTTGGCTTGATGATTTTAAAATCTTTTCTTTGACTTCTTCTGTGCCATGTAGTTATTTTCTTATTAAATATGTTTAGTTTAATGATTGGGATGTTCCTTTTTTGACTAGTGTGTTGCCTTATTCTATGGTGGATATTATTTTGAAAATTAAACTTGTTTCTCATGCTCCTCATGTACCTCATTGATTGTTTTATAAATATGAGGCTTTTTACTATGATCGGTGCTTGGAACCATAATACTATTGCTCCTATCCTCTTTTCTCTTATATTTGGCATGCATCTATTCCTCTCAAAATGTTATCAAAAGTAATACTAAGCTAGGCTATTTTCTCATTTATCAAAAATAATTTTTTCTTAAAATTCAATTACAACAAATATTTAAATCATGAAATTAAAATATAAGAAATGAAAAGACGCACAAACATCAATAAATTGATTGATGTTTTTAATTAACATTTTAAATATATTGTTTTAAATAAAAATAATATTATAAATTATTAACAAAATCAAAACAAAAATTTGTAAGGTAATTTACAGTTTTATATATAAATATTAATGTTCTTAATATTGAATTTCAATAAAACTTGAAATATTATAGATAATATATAAATATTTAATAAATTATAAAATTATATATAATATTTTATTAGACTGATTACTAATGAAATGAATAGATTTTTATGTGAGTTGGATTCATATTCAAGTTTTTAGTCAAATTCGAGTCGATTATCCTTAACCCAAATTCCATATCCAACTTGGAATATGAAAACAAATTGATAAAGATTTCATGATTAAAAAAACAAAATTGAAGTCCCTATTAGTTCTGCCACGTGTACGCCTGAACTCGTGGTGATGGTGGAAGGACGGGTGTTAATATGCCTTGGATTCGAATCTTATCAGACAATCGATTTTTTAATAACGGCGTGGTTCATTAAAAGAATCTTTTGCAACTCCCACCTAGTTTTATTTTATGAGAATTATAATTTTTTAAAAACATTACTGATGAGAAATTATTTATTGATTTGTTTACCATATATGTTTATAACAACTATATTATTATTATTAATTTGTGTATTTAAAATGAAGTTTTTTTTTTTGGTAGCTTTAGTTAGGCAAAATTATATAAAATGAGTCCTGGCCGCCGGCAGGCAGGTGGTCCAGAACCCATATTCATGTGATTCGTGTTGAGCGGTACCATTTAAAGAGTTTTTGTCGTCGTCCTTGGTGGGGTGACTGGCCGTGCTTATTTTATTTTATTTTTAAAATTTATTACATAATTGTTCCTGTCTCGATGCGCCGTGGGTCACTTTAATTGGTCGGGGATTGTACCCCCACAAAACACAATTGGTCGGTGATTTCGTGGGTCACTTTAAATAATAACATGATGTAATATGTTTTTTAATAATAAAAAAACACATCACGATTAATAAATATTTAAAAAAAGGCTTGAACTACGTTAACACACGCACCAAATATTTATTCCGACGTGTAATAAATATAATATGTGGAGACGCAAGTTGAGAGATAATATGTAATATGATGACCACGCATGTCAATATCTGGATACCTGACCGTGCATATCTCATAACTCTGCGATTAAAGCATCAACGCAAGTATTTTTATCGCTATTAGATATAAATAGTAAATAATTTACTTATTTTTTAAATAAATATATTTTTTATTTATATTTATATATATTATTTAATTTATTTTATATTAATTTTTTTTATTTTTTATTTGTTATAACTAAAAAAGTTATAAGTTTAAAAATATATATTAAAAAATAAAAAATATTTAAAAATTAATAATGAATCCCCAAATATAGAGATTTACTATTTATTTTCTATCTTTACATCTTATTTTAGGAAACCTGTTGTAGATAAGTTTTTGATATTTTTGTATACTTTTTCTTAAATTATAAGAAAAGTTAGATTATAGAAAATCCACTGTGGATGCTCTTAGAACCCTAAAGGTAAAATATAACGTGAATTTTTAAATCAATCATTAAAAATTCAATAATTGTGATAATTCTATTCATAAATAAATATATAAATATTCATAAATAGATGTCTATGGAAATAAATAAGATTTTTGTTTAATGTGTAATTTTCACACGGTAGATGTTTGGATGGTAATATTGTTTCGATCCATTTTCATTTGGGTAGATTTGACCATCTTTGATAAGGTATTGGATTGAATTTTAATTTTGTCCGTCTCGTATTGATTTAATATTTTATTACATTTAAAAAAATAAAGTAAAAAACTTTTCCAACCCATCTCAATTTGCGCAAACTATCGAGGCAAGACAAGTTTGGGGCAGAGCTATGTATCCAATCTCAACTCAATCCGTTGCTATTCCTAGTTCTTGATCTTATAAGTTTCATATGTTTATCATTGTAAAATTTATGGTTTCATATTAGTATTTTAGTAGAAAATTTGAATAATTAATATTTTATTTTACGAATTGATGAATAGTCTCTTGAGTTTTTAAACAAATGAATAAATGAGCTAATTTATTTATAATTTTTGAATAATTAATTATTTTAATTCACGAACAATTAAACGAACAAATATGTTAAGTTTATAAATAAAATTAAAATATAATATTCACGAATAAATATGTTAATGTATTTTATAAACACCGTTTGTAAATTAATGTTCACGAGTTGTTTGTAAAAATTAATGAAATGTCCGTGAATTCTCTTATATCAATGAAATACCTAATTTATGTGATTATAACCATTCTGACAACTATACCATGCACGTAAATTACGAATTGATTATGAAAATACATTTGCTATTGCTATGCCCATTGCTGTTGATGGGTATAGTTTTTCTTATACTTCCCCATCATGGCACTTAAAAAAAAAAACCACTTAAATGATTATATATTTCATCATTAAGTAAGGTTGCACTAAAGATAATTCTTAATATGTAAAGAGCAAATGGTTGACCATATATATCATAATCTAATAAGTCTTGTCAAAACATATAACTCTTAAAGTATCTACAATCAATTATGAATCTATCATTAACCATTAAATGTCCATTATTACATCAGCATTACATAAAAAATATGGATCCTTTGATTGCATTTAATGAAAGAATTTCATTATGACACAACCATTTCTTTTCTTCAAAGACATTTTTATCTTATTTTGTATATAATTTTTATAATTATTATCTCAACATCAAAAAAATTTCACACCCCTCAGTTTGCATGCTCAATAAATATATGGTTTACATCATTGATATTTCAGATTTTTTTACATAATTTCCACTACCATTTTTGAATAAGTTAAATTTTCCTCTTTGATTTTAACATATGTTTAATCGATAAAGAAACAAACTCATAATTATGTTACTTATGAAAAGAAATACTTTTGACATGCCATCATATTAAACTTGACCTTCGTGACAAATAACAAACCTGCGAAATTGAGTTATGAAAAGTTACATGTTCTTGACGTTTATTAACACATCATTCACCCTCTATTGAGTAGACAAATGTACTCTTTTAATTTTTCCAATATTTACTTGTTTTGCAAATTACTTCCTCGCATGCCGGTAAGCATATTATTTGTAAAATTTATATACATTGTCATCACAATTAAATTTCATGCCAATTGTTGGTGCTTTTATATTATTCGTGTTATCTTTATTTAAAATGTTAGTTTGTTTGGGTTTGATAATTGAATAGAACTAATGGGGCTATTATTCATCACGTTTTTACTTTTAAAACAAGAAAAAAGGAAAAAATAAAAATAAAAATAAAAACGTGTATTAGTTGTTCAATAAAATAAAATAAAATAAAATAAAAACTTTTCTATATCCTCTCATATAAATAACATCTCCTCCCTCTCTTATATAACATATCAATAATTAAGCTTGAAAGAGGTCCCATTTGACCGTTATTCTCTTGAAACGATAGTTTGGGTTCAATCCAGTTTTTTTCCTTTAATTTAATTTGTTAATTAATTCATAATTATTTTAATACTTTTGTTTAAATATTTTTATTTCCTTAGTTATGAGTTATTTTATTAGTTAGATGTAATCTTTATAAATAGATTTAATCATTAAATTTAAAAAATTATTACATGTTTTAACTTTTAACTTTTTATGATGTTAATTATAATGCTTTTTTATTTGAATAAAATGAATTAAGGTTGTCACGTAATAATTTTAAGAACTTAACCATACTCAGTAACTCAGGTCAAGTAAAACCACAAAAACTCAAAATAAAAATAAAACCTTTTAAAACTAAAAAATGTATAAGATTTAAAAACTTTGAAATATTTTTTTTTTAAACCCAAACTGTTAATAAATAAAAAAAATTAAAACTTGTAAAAAATTTAAATTTGAAACAAAACACATGTACAAACTTAAAAGCTTGAAATTTTAAGAATTCGAAACAAAAAATTATCAAGAACTTTAAAACTAAAAACAATTATATTTAATTTTTAAAAATTTACAAAAAAAATGAGAACACAAAAATTAAAAATCTAAACCAAAATGTAAAACTTTGAATTCAAAAACCATAAAACTTAAAATCTAAAAAACTAATTTAAAAGTTTAAAAAAACTTACAACTCAAATTTGTAAAAACAGAAATTATTTAAAAAAAAAATCAGGAAAATCTAAAAGTCTATAACACACACACATATATATATATACACTCACGCGCGCGCGCGCACCCAACCTTAAAAAATATAGTTTTTAGATCTGATCCGAGCGACCATGAGCAGGGACGGAATTAGGGTGGGGTGGGGGGGGCATGGCCCCCCCTCATTTTTTTTTAAATTTATATATATATATAAAACTTATATATATTAAAATTAATATATAAATATATAATATAAAATTATGAATTTTAATAGTAGGTAAATATATATAGCTATATATAAAATTTAATTTTAATTATTTATATTATATTTATATAATTACAAATAAAATTAGTTAGTAATATAATTCCTTGCTTATATTGTTTGTGATAAACATATTACTAATTATTATTGTGGTTAATTAATTATATGATTTTTAAAAATTGTCTAACTTATTATATGATAATTTTATAAGTTTTTTTATGTTTCTATGTTATTAATTTTAACTTAAATGGTACTAATCGTCAGTGTTAGTCTCATGGCCAGACAAGTAAAGCCTGAGTCTTTGGCTCCAAAAATTAGATTAAAATTAGAACTTTTAGGGCTCATCTCATCTTGGCCTAACTTCTGACGGCAATAAATAATTAAAAATTAATTTATAATTTCGACAATGATATATATATTTTTAAAATTTATATTGTTCTTATAATTATAGTAAAAAAATAAAAAACAACAGTTTAATTTATAGATAAGAGCTTCTAATTTAATAATTATTAGACCCCTTAAATTTCGGAACGGGTCATACTAATTATAGTTTTAAATAACAGTTTTTAAACGTGAATTACATACTTTATATTTCAGCCCCCTTTAACCAAACTTTTTAGATCCGTCCCTGACCATGAGGTATAATTCTAATGTTTATATTTTAATGGCACAATTCATAACAATTGTCGCATTTTTAAATTCTAAAATTAATGTTTAACTTTTTAGAAAATATCATAAATTAGTTTTTTAAATATTTTTTGCTACAAAGGACCATGCGTCATACATTTTTGTTTTCAAAAATAAAAATAAAAATGACATATTGTTTTAAATAACCAATCACACCTCGTAGATGGTTGCTTGCAACTTATTTATATTTATTTTATTTTTCATCACATAATGTTTTTATTTGAGTTTGTTGTACAATGATGACTCGATGATAACCCTTAATCCCTCCGCGTCACCAACGAGACCGTAAAGATGAAAATCTAAATCACTAAATCGTCCAAATCGAACCGCCGCAAATTGTCAGCCTAACAAATTATTGAAATTGAATAAAATTAGTTTAATTTGGTTTGAAACCGACTATTATTTTGATTCAGTTCGATTGTTATTTTAAAAAGTTGGTTTGAATCGATTATTAAAGTTTCATGTGAATTCATGTGTTAGTTTGATTCAGATTAAATGTGTTATATTTGTGAATTATGTTATATACTTTTAAAACTTTTTTGAAGTATAAAATTAATATATATTAGAATTCCCGTACACATACTCACTTGTTTACTTTAAAAGATTTCAAGAACTAAAAAAATGTTAAACCAAACTGAACATCAAAGTAATTAAAATGACACAAACAAAAAATATTTTAAGCCATAAATCATTGCTTTGGTTTGGTTTGATTTTTTCAAAGCAATCAGTTTGGTTGGATTTAATTTTATTTAAATTAAAAATATTAATTTGATTTGAAAAATAATCTAACCCGGTATAAATCAGACTAATTTCACCACTATGAGACCAGTTTCGAGTGACGACACATAGTATATCATTTGCCTATAATCATCACTGTTTAACATTTTAATATGTATGCAATATAAAATTTCTAGTTATTTTTATTATTTAGTAAAATAAATATCATAATTTTAAAGTTTTAGATTAATTATTAACTTGATTATTACCACGGGATGAAAAATTACCATGATGAATAGAAAGATGGCCGTTAGCACATATCATTATGATAGAAAATTTTTTTACCAACAAATTCATGATTTATTATAAAAGAAATGTGATAAAGCAGCTTTCATGCGCCATTAAAAAAATATAAATTCTTGGCAACTTTTTGTCAAACAAACAAACCTCAAATTTGGGTTTGAGGGTAATATTGTAACAAAAAAAATTAAGAACCATATTACAATTTATTATTATATATTTTGATGACTTAGTTATGTAATTTGCCTTTATCTGTAGTTAATACACATAGGAAAAATTTATTTACCGATACATTGTGTAAGAATCTTTGCAGGGGACTCTTTTTGTTGTTAAATTGGTATGAATAAAAAATTTAAAAAAATAATAATATCAATCCGATAGTGAAGATGTTTCTACGCGAATTACCTCCACGGTATACTTGTACATAGCATTAATCACACACATTCAAGAACCTACTAATATATAATAATATTTTAATTATTTATTAAATTAATATTAATTGATTAATGTAAGAATTTTATTTACATTTATGTCGATGGTCTCAGCTCCCCCATACTGACATTGAACAGCTGCAGTAACGCAACAAGATAATATAAGATATCTTATGAAAAAAAGATAATATAAGATATCTTATGTACATAAGTAGGAAATCTCATGAAAAAAGAAACGAATATTTGAACCATGACGGGAGCCACGGACCATCTTATCCTCTTTGCCGTAGCCACCTGCACTCTTGCCACTGGCATCGCCGCTGCCGCCGCGCTTTCCTCCGCCGCCTACCCCTCTGCATATGACGAAGGCTCCTGCGCTGTTTCCGGTGGCGACCTCGTCCCAGAGAGAAGGGAGGTGTACGATAGCGGACGAATCATCGACATCACTCACAGGCTCAGCCCCAACTTGCCGGTCTTTGGCTCCGACGACGGTGTCGGGGAGTTCCTGTGGCTGGCGTTGAGCATTAAGAACGGCTCCATCGCCAACAACTCCAAGATGAAGCTCCCCACACACACCGGCACGCACGTCGACGCGCCGGGACATTTCTTCGACCACTACTTCGATGCAGGCTTCGATATCGACTCGCTTGACCTCGCAGTGCTTAACGGTACGGATCCGATGCTGCTTTTGTTTAGTTTGCGGTTTTGGCTTCGATGTCGACACTCCTGATCTCCCTGACCTCGGACTAGTGTTTGATTGTCGTGGAAGTGAGTTAACCATACATTTTTCGGCGGCGTTAAAGTAACATTCGTCCATTTTTGTTTTTTTTATTATGGGTCCTGCTGTTTGGCGTTTGATTTCAAAAATTCCAAAAACGAAAAGCACGTTTAACAATAGCAAAATGCGTTTTGAACCAAAAAAAAAAAACAAAAAAACTATGTTTCGGATTTTAATAAAGCTCTCTCTTTCTCTCTCTTTTTTTAAACACTTCCAATTCAAGATCTGGTTTTTTCATTTTCTTTTTTGGTTTCGGTTTGAGTTTTGGTTTTTCTCTGTTTCAGCCTCCACCTCCTCCTTATTTCCTAAATAATAAAAAAAGAAATTGTTTGATAATTCAAATTAATATGAAAATAGTTATATTTTAACTTTAATAAAAAAAATGCCAAAATCAAGTGATTAAAGATATGTTTGTAGTGTAGCTTTGACATGTGGTTAAAAAAATGGAATTCGAAATTTCCTTTTAGTCCCATCTAAAGAAACATCAAATTTGTTTTCGATTCTTTCTTATATATATATATATATATATATATATTTATATGGAAACTGAAGCTAGATTTAGAACAAAACAAACAGGGTTTAAGTGTTCAGTATCTATAGAAAGGTGGTTTTAGTCATGAACTTGTAACGGTTGTGTTGAAGTACTGTATGAGTTTGGTGTGGCTTGAGTACGTAGTTGCTTCTGTTGAATAAACGAGTTCTAGTTTCACGTAGATAAATGTTTTGAACTCGAGCAGGGGAGTTCAACGTTCTGTTATATCATTTTTCCCGGTTCTCAACTAAAATGGTAGGCCATATAGTCCCCCGATCGCTATGCATTGTCATGAAAGAGTTGTTCAACACTAGACTGGAGTAGAGATTGAACACATTTCTTGTCCTCAGCAATGCATTTAAACGTGAATTTAGAGCTGACATATTCTGTTTTGACAGGTCCTGCTTTGTTGGTTGATGCTCCGAGGGACAAGAACATCACTGGTATACGTCTTCCGTAAAAATTATATAAAAAAAGAAATTATATGTCCGCTTATGCAAATTAACAAAATTATTTTACCCTATAAAAATTTTAAATTATCATAACTTATATCGGACAGGGGACCAGAGTTTTTTTTTTTACCTCTTCCTCTAACCTAAAAAAACAAGGCAGATCGATGTTTTTTGTTGTTGTGTTTTTTGGTTTTTAAGAAACAACACTCAAACAACAATTACATCAACAAGAAAAACCCTTTTTTTAACCCCTTAGCTTATTACACCACATATATTGAATACAATCATTGGGTGTATTTAATTATTTATTTATGTTACACATAAACCAAAGAACAGTGCACTCCATTATTTTTGCATAAATCATTTCATTATTTTTCCATGTTACCTTTTTCAATATTTCTCCATATAACTGCCTCTGTCTATTATTTCTCCATGCAACTGCCCATTCTAAATGTACTCAAAGCAATTTATATTTCACTCCCTCTTAAACTTGTTTTATAGCAGCAAGTAAATATCTTAATCTAGCATTTTTTTTTAACTTGAGTGGCTTGGTGAAAATATCCGTAATATGATCTTAAGACTCTTATGTACTCCACTTAAACACCCTTTCTTGTGATGCACTCCCTTATGTAGGGATAGCAGATATCAATGTATTTGATTCTGTCATGGAACACTAGATTCTTGGTTGACTTGTTGTCAATACAAATTTGGGTTGAATCTTCTTTTGTCATACGTAGTTCCATGAACAAGTTCCTCAGCCAAATTGCATAACAAACACAAGAAGTGGCGGCTACACATTTTGCGTTGTAGCTAGACAAGGTGACAATAAACTATTTCTTTGACATCCACATAAAAGGAGTAATACAAATCTGGATGTGCTTTTTCGGTCATATGTATCTCCACCACAATCACAGTATATCTTATGAACTTTAGTTATTAGAAACTGAGTATAACAAGTCAATATCAATTTTACATGTATTGTAGGATTCTCTTACCAGTCTTGAAATGAGTTAATTTTGGATTTTCCATGTATCAACTCACAAGTCCAATGGCATAAAGAATGTCTAACCTTGTGTAATTTAAATAGCATAGACTTTCAATTATACTCTTGAAAAATGTTAGATCTATGATTTCACCTTCACCATGCTTGGATAGCTTAACTCTTATGCCGCCTAGTTGATACTTTGAAAACTACGATTTCACCTTCACCATGCTTGGATAGCTTGACTCTTATTGGATTGCAATCAATCATCTTGAACTTTTAAGTATCTCACTTGCGTAGCTTTCTTGAGATAAAGATGCCTTCTTCTTTTTGCTTGACTCTCGCGCCAAGCTTGTACATTATTAGGGTATTTCTACTGTTGACGTCTTCATCTAATATGTAGGGTTTATCGATAATATTTGACATTGATGGTCATTGACCTACTTTTTTCCACATTTGAAGCATACATCCTTCTTAACTTTCTTTTTAACCTTATCATACGAAAGTTTTAAATTTCATTGTTGTCTCTCTCAGCTTCAATGGGTCCCTTTAAGAGGCTAACCTTTATAATCTCTGCCTTCCTCTTATCTTTAGTTAGTCTTTGGAGTTGTTTTTATTTTAGCTTTATTGCTAACTACGACTTCAATCCTTCAATAAAAATTCCCAATAGTGACTCCTTTGATCATTCTCTGCCTAGAATTTGGAGTCAGCAAAAGTTTTTAATATAAATCGCTACCTTCCCTTCTTGTTTGAGCTTGACTAGTGACCCATCATGATTGACAATCAGTGATGTTAGGAACTCTTGCTTGAAAATTTTTCATCCCAATTGTTGTCTGTTTCGCTCATATTGGGTCATGATCCATCTCCGCCAGCTATTGGCTTTATCATTAAAGTAGATGTAAACGGTTTCAATATGATCAATTCTTGCCACATCATACACTCAAAAGTAATGATTTATTTTGTCCAGCCGCGATTGCCACCTTTAAAGTGTAGAAATTCAATCTTCGGCTTTCTCGGCCCTTGATCATGACTCCTCTGACACTCATAATTTGCCTCGCCTCTCTTTTATTTTTCTTTGTTGGACATAAATTAGTCTTTGTTCATGATTTGTCCTTTCCATCCAAACATCTTTCTCAGAGTCGCCCTTTATCTCCCCTCTAGTGTCATCATCATGCAACTAGCGTTCCACTACCATGGGTCCATGATCCACATGTCTACTATACTTAAGGTTACAACAGTTTTTCATTAGATTGTGATCATCTTCGGCGCATGGTGAGAAGTCTGCCTCCTACCATGATCTTTGTAATTCTCATTCATTCCCTTGAGTTCGTTTTTTGTTTATAGGATCTTTCTCGTTATCATATGATTAAGTTTATCGTTTTTTAGTGCCATAGACACTCCAATCTAGTCCAAGCTTGTATTCTTCTACAAGTCTTCAAACTGCTGCTTGTTCATTTTAATTGTTTCTTTTCCATATCTCAATGGAATTTGATGAAGAACAATGAAGAATGATATGAAAAGATTGTATCTTGAATCTTTAATATCGTTCTTGTCAATGATCTTTCAATGAGAGCACCAAATTATTGAGGGCTATCATTAAGATCCCATAACAATTTGGAGATTAATAATAGAATTTACTTTAATCTTAGTCCAAGCTATTTAAGTATTTAACTATAATTTGATGAATTATAAAGAAAAGCCTTAATAACAATAATATCTAAATTTGTGGCATCGGTAACCTTATATAAGCAAAAGTCCTAAATAATTGATAACTCTAACTCTAATATATTATTTGCCCTTAAAATAATTTATATAAATAAATATATATATTAAAAATATTAAATAACTCTAACCTCCTATATAAGAGTCTCATTAAAAAAATCTTCTCAAAAGTATCACCATCTAACGCTTGATAGATGAAGAAGAGTGGGAGCTCTCTCTCTATATATAATACTTTAAAGTTATAGTATAATCTTGTGTTAAGAGTAGCTTCACTTTTTGGCTTGTTGAAGCCTTTGTCCATGATATCCCAATCATCATGTGCTCCAAGAAAAGCTTTTATCTTGATACTTCAATTGTTGTAATTGATGTTGAGACTTGGAAAGATGCCAACCTATTTGTCATATTGCTTAAGATATCAAGAATTTGAAAATTTTTGATAGCGCGGACAGATTAGGAATGTCAAACATCTTTGGGAGTAATCTGGTTCCAATTTGAAATTTTTTGTCGACTTTTGGCCGTAATCTTCTGGTGGTGCATGGTGGCGTGTTGGACCTTTGATTAGTATGATTCTGGAAGCGTCAATTCATCTCATCTAGATCTTTGATATGATACACTGTAGTGCTAACCTTGGATACAAATTCCTTGCTCTGATACCACTATTGGAATATGTATCAAATTAATAATCACTACCCACCTCAAAAACTAGACAAAACAGGACAGATTAACTTACAATCCTCAAACAACAATTACATAAATGGAAAAACCTTTCTTTAACCCCTCAACTCATTATATCATAGTACTGTAAATAGGAAGATATTATATGATTAGTGGGATATTATGAAATACGATATTAATGAGATTGATATCCTAATATCTATATTACCATAGATAGTTTTTTTTTTTAATATAAATACGTAGTACTGTATTGTATGGGACATCAATAAAATATTTGTTCATCTCACATCACATATATTGAACATGATCATTAAGGTATTTATTTTACACATAAAGCACTGCTTCTATTATTTATGCATAAATCACTCCATTATTTGTCCATGTAAGTGTCCATTATTTCTTCATGGCTCATGGGACTTCCCATTCTAGAACATGTTTATATTTTAGCAATAGCTACATAAATGTTATAAAACTATTGATGTTATCATGTCTTCCTTTTTCTATTTTTACCATTTTTTTAAATAAGTAGGAAATAATTTTTGTTTCAGGGTGCTCTGTTTGTTGATTTTAAATGTTGATTTCACTTTTTTGTTTCTTGTAGCTGAAGCCATGAAGTCTTTAGAAATACCCAAAGGAGTACGCCGCGTGCTATTCAGAACATTAAACACCGACAGGTAAATCCATATTAGTTGCAGTTACAGGGTGGTTAACCTTGTTGAGTCTTAACAGTACTCCTCATTTGGAAGTAATTCACGGAAAACCTGCTTTGATAATTAATTTTCAGGCGGCTAATGTGGCAAAAAGAATTTGATTCTACTTATATTGGGTTCACGCAAGATGGTGCAAAATGGCTAGTAGAGAACACTGACATAAAACTTGTTGGTAAGAGAAGTGTCATTTTCCTTTTTCAATTTCTAACTAGCATTTAGGATATACACACACAGAGAGCCCACTCCCATCAGATCATAGCGATTTGAATCCTCATGTCAACCTTAGAGTTTGTTCCTCCTGGCATATCAAATATTGCCCTTTCAGTTTTTGAGTTTTTTTTTGGGACAAAACTTTTGAGATATGATCATTTTCTTGATTTTCTTAGTTGTTGAGAGATATCATGTCCTCTTTGTTTGTAATATATGTTGCTCCAACCTATACATTTTAGTATATTAGTAAAACTGAATAGCAATTACCTTTCAAAAATGACAACATAATAATAATGAACTGATTTACTCATATAGATTCCTGAAAATATTTGTAACTTGATATTTAGTTAGGAACTTAGGATTGGATGGTCAGGTGCAAGAAGTATGTTCTGTGCAGCCAAGAGAGCTTGACCTGTGCAGGGGCTGGGTTGGAGCTAACTAGGACTATGCCTCTTTAACAACCTAGTGGGACAAAACTTTCAATTGGGAAAAAATACTTGACAAGCCAATGTTTGTTTCAACATTTGAGATATTTGTCATTTCTTTCTAGATTATCAAAAAATAAATCACTCAATTTAAATTTTAAAACAATTTGTAGACACTTGCAAAATGAAATTAACATTCAGAATATGAACTTATAAATAAAATTAGTTTTATATATCAACATAAGCCATAGTATTTTATCGTAAGATTGTTGGTTATGATAGGAAAAGTCTATGGTGATTTATAAACAAAACCCAAAAAAAGAAACTCAAATATGAAAAACACAAAATAAAATTACAAAGAATTAAATACTTATAAGTAAATTTCAGAATAAAAAAGTTGAATTAAATATAGCATTTGACACTCTCTTTAAGACAAAACCTGTTCCTTGTAAACGACAGTTGTCTCATGGTAATTTGATTATTTAATTATAGAAGCAAACACTATAATTTATACTTGCAGCGAACCAGAAGACAATATTTGTCTCTTTGTCTATGCAGATATTACTAACTTGGATGAAGTAAAAATTGATTTCCATGGTGAATGATAGAATGACTTATTTATAGATTTCTATATGATCTTTAACAATGGGCCTAAGATTTAGCTTTTCATCTTAAAAAATATATTTTTTGATAATGGCATGTATAAGAGTTGTCATTGATGATTTTTTATTTTAAAAGACATCTGTCGGTAATGATGTGTCTTTTTATAAAAAGGTAACACCTCATAGGACACAACTCTTACTTATGGTGTGACTTTCTATGAAAATATATTAACCTATTTAATTTTTCATTTAATAATCTAACAAAACCTCCCACTTTAGGATAGATCATGCGTTGGTGCACAGCCTATGGTTTGCCTAGGTGAGGGAATGCACTGCTTCGTGGAGGATTTGCAATGGAGCAGTGCAAGAAAAGCTGATTAACCACTTCTGTCTCACCTCCATGCTGGGGACATGCATAGGCATGGCTCTTGTTGTGCTTTTGCAGATTATTTATACTCTATAGTGAAACCAGCCAAAGGTGTTTTCTTAGAGGTACTTTTCGTTGCCATGACTCCTTAACCGGGAAGTCTCCTTGTTTGTTTGTAGCGGCTAGTATTGACCAGTATCATTGATGATTGGCATTACTGCTATACAACAAAGCTAGAAGGTCTAAAGCGTTTTCTGCCTTCTCGAGGGTTGACATTACTACTTTATTTAGATTATCTCACTCATATGCACGTTTTTTTTGCTACTCTTGCACCTTAAGTTAATTATTTAATAAGGCATCTAGCTTGCCTGCCCCAAATTTAAGACTTAAGAGCGTCATTAAAACATGCAGATCATTCTGTCCAAAATTTTGTTGCGCTGGCGTCAAGTTAGAACATTGTGAGTTTGCATGAAAGCTCCAGGAAAAAGTTAACTGGTGTAAAATTTTACTTCAGGTTATATAGATGGTTCGTTGGGCCTGCATTGACATATTCTACTGCATAATGTTGATTTTAGGCAATAAGCATTTAGTTTCTTGTCTAATGAGAATTCTAGTAATGATCAATATTCAATAATGTTAGTTTTGGATGCTCTTCATCTGAAATAATTTCATGAAAGTACATGTTTCGCATCAAATGTAGGAACTGATTACTTATCTGCTGCTACATATGATGATTTGCGTTCTGCTCATCTTGAATTTCTTGAAGGCAGGGTAAGCAAAATTCTCTACATTGAACAATGGTCATGTATCAAATAGATGCTCTGGCAATTGCCAACCAACTCAATTTCATACTTTAGTCCTATTCTAAAATTTCCATTGTTTACTTTTGCACGGTCATTGTTGATCTGCTTGAATTTTGTTAATGTTGTCTCAACCCTTATTGATTTTTTCAGTTTTGGCTTATATCATGCACTAACATCCTCAACCCTTTAAATGACGTAAAATTCATAATTTTAACGCTTACTATTTGAAGACCATCAAGTGTATTTGTTGAAATCTTGAATATATTTAATATTGCAGGCTTGGACATACATATATTGTACAATTAAGTTCCTAAACAAGGAAACTAATCAAACCTAATTGATGCAGAATATATATACAATAAATCTAATTAATGCTAAATGTTTACACAATATTTTTTATATTTAATACTCCTTTTTAAGTTGGAGCATATATATCTATCATGTCCAACTTGTGACATGGTTTTAATCGAGGCACTAGAAAGAGGCTTGGTTAAAATATTGGCGAGTTGAAAATCTGTGCGAACATGAGTGAGTTGAATACATGGAGGACACGAGAATGTTCCAATGACAAAATTGCAAATTAGATGACAATCTACCTCAATGTGCTTTGTACGATCATGAAAGACCTGAGTCTTGGCAATATGCATGGCTGATAGATTGTCATAATGTAATCTCATCAAACTATCACAGTGTACACTGAGCTCAATGTGCTTTGTACGATCATGAAAGACCTGAGTCTTGGCAATATGCATGGCGGATAGATTGTCATAACGTAATTTCATCAAACTATCATGGTGTACACTGAGCTCACTGAGTACACGCTTGGTCCATATAAGTTCACAGGATATGTTTGCCATTGCACGATATTCTGATTCAGCACTGGAGCGAGATATAATTATTTGCTTATTACTTTTATAGGATATAAGATTACCACCAAAGAAGACACAATATCTAGTGGTAGATTTTTGACTAGTAGGACAACCTGCCCAGTCAGCTGTTGCGATCCTACTATGTCCCTGATCAAAATATACGAGGTCTTTACCTGGAGATCCCTAAGGTATCAAAGGATTCTAATAACTGCACCCCAGTGTGTAGTATGTGGGGATGACATGAATTGGCTCACTACACTTACTGGATAAGCAATGTTTACTGGAGTAACTGTTAGATAGTTCAGCTTCCCAACTAATTTGCGATATCTCTCGGGATCTTGTAAGGGTGTTTCATCATTAGGCATAAGCTTGGTTGCAGAAACCATTAGTGAGTCAATAGGCTTGCATCCAAGCAACCTGCAATCTAAAAGCATATCAAGGACATATTTTCATTGACAAATAAGGATCTTACCTGGAGACCGTGATACCTCAATGCTAAGAAAGTACTTGAGTTTACTAAGATTTGTAATTTGAAATTGGTCGCCTAAAAACTTCTTTAATGTCAAAATCCCTTCGTCATCATTGCCGGTGATTATTAAGTCATCACCATAAACAACAAGGATAATAGTCTTCTCTTGTAAATGTCTATAAAAGACGAAGTGATCATTAGTACTCCTGGTTATGCCAAACTGACTAAGTGTTTGAGAGAGATGCCCAAACCAAGCGTGAGGAGATTGCTTCAAACCATATAACGACTTCCGTAAGCGATAGACTTTAGAAGCCTCCTCCTAAACAACAAACCCATGTGGCTAAGTCATATAAATCTCCTCCTCAAGAAGGCCATAAAGAAAAGCATTCTTGATATCCAACTAGTGGAGGGGCCAATGGCAAATAGCAGCAAGGGAGAGACAAAGGCGAACAGATGCCATCTTGGCAATAGGAGAGAAGGTCTCAACATAATTAATACCAAAGGATTGAGAGTACCCTTTGGCAACCAAACGAGCTTTGAGCCGGTGGAAGGAGCCATTAGGATGAACCTTGATCGTGAAGACGCATTTGCAACCAATCGCCTTTTTGTGAGGAGGAAGAGGACAAAGATTCCATGTCTAATTGTGCCATAAAGTAGACATTTCGTCTTGCATAGCACCAAACCACCCTGGATTGAATAAAGCTTCTGACACTTTTGGGAATAGTGTAATCATTAAGGCAAGTAATAAAGGCACAATGGGTAGGGGAGAGGGCAGCATACGAACAAAAGGAGTTGATGGGATAGCGGGTATTGGGACAATGACGGGTTCCTTTACGAAGGATAATGGGTTGGTCAAGAGCGGAAGGTGAGGAAGGTGGAGGGGATGTGATAGTAGTGGGGAGGTTGAGAGCCGGGGGAGGATGCGAGGGGTGTGTAAACAACAACAGAAGGTTCATGATCTTGCAAAATTGGGACAACGTTAGTATTAACAGAGAGAGGTTGACCCCGGCGATGATATACCCAAGTAAGAGGAGGCACAGGAGTAGGAGGAACATCACTCTCACATATCAAAGAAGGACCGAGAGGAAGATCAGGAAAGTGGAAAAGAGTCCGTAGAGAGGGAGAGGAATGGGGTGAAGTTGGGGGGACTAGAGTCAGAAGGTAAGAAATACGAAAGAGACTCCAAAAAAGTAACATCATAGGAAATAAAGTAATGTCGAAGGCAGGGCTATAACATTGATAACCTTTCTGAGAGCTTGAATAGCCAACAAAAACATGTCGGAGAGATTTGGGATCGAGTTTCGTACAACCTGGACGATATTCATATACATAACAGGCACAACCAAAAATCTTAGGAGAAACACAAATAAAGGTGCGGATGGAAAGACAAGAGTATAAGGTATGACAGCACCGAGCACAGAAGAGGGCATACGATTAATGAGATAATAGGAAGTGAGAACCGCGTTAGCCTAGAAATGAGGAGGGGCATGGTGAATCATCATAGTACGAGCTACCTCAAGGAGGTGTCATTCTTGCGTTCAGCCACACCAAAAAGGTCCTAACAGATAGTAGGTTTTCAAGAAAAGATGCAACATATAAAATAGATGATAAAGACATGGGGAGAGAAAGTTTTCGTAGACCTGAGGCCTCCTACAGGACAAGTAGATTCATTGGCAATTTGGACAGGTGGTTGGGACAAGGTCAGATAGTATATCTTTGTTACCGGTCATATGGTCAGTAGCTCTTGAATCAACAATCCAAGAGGAATGAAATGCTATAAAACAATTGGAGGTTATACCTGGATGGGTCCAAAGTAGCCCGCTGAAGGAGAGGCTGAGAGGGTATGTCAGCACGAGAAAAACCCAGCTTCTCAAGGCATTAAACAAGGGTAGCAACTTCATCGAAAGTGCTTTGGGCAGTGTAGGACTGATCAATGGCAGCTACACGAGCCCAAGGTACAAAGGTTGATGGAGAAAGATGGGATGAGGACCTTTTTGGCCGCTTGTGACAGTCCCACTTCATATGACCCCCCTCCTTGCAATAACAACATTGCACATTTTTATTGTTACCGGAATGAGAGGTGTTGTCAATTCCTTGGCCTCCTTTGACAAAGGACTGGTTGGGGGTCTTGCTTTTATGAGAAGTGGCGAGGAGTGCAGAGGCTTCAGGAACAAGTGAGGTAGTAAATCCCATCAGATGAAAACATCTCTCGCAAAAGATGATTGGTAGCAAGCAAGGAGGGTACAGTTGTCTGGCCAAGGAGAATTGGATGTGCTGAGGAGTATTGAGATGACATACCGCCAATAAATGTGAGCATATTTAGTTGTTACCATATCAGGAGTGAATCTATACCGAAAAGAAACAAGTCTTTCATCTGATCAGATAACTTCTTAAATTTGGTAAAGTACTCGATAAGAGTAGCATCACCTTGTTCACAACGGGCATAAGCTTGAGAAATTGCATAAGCATGTGCCATGCTAGTTTTTTTTTAAAATATGTGGATTGGAGATGATCCATCGTCTTAGTGGTTTTAAAGGTTTGGATGGTGGATAAGATATCTGGCTCCATCACATTCCACAAAATTATGCGAATAGAGCTATCCTCAACCTTCCAGTCTTCAGTAGCCTGTGCATCTTTGGTCAAATATTGGCCCTTGTGAAGTGAGACTAAGCCAGTCTCAACAAATGTGGACCATTGTTCTCAATTAGAACTCGAGAGATTAATGGGAATCTTTAGATACTGGGTGGATAGCAAAGGTACAGGAGAGGGAACAGGTCGTACTAGTGCATGGATGGATTCAGCAGCCTTCCTCCATTTAAAAACAAAATGCGAAACAAACTAATTAAACGGAGGGGTTCAGAAAGTTTTGGTGATGGCACAACAGATCAGTGAGAGAGGGTTGGTTGAGGATTTTGATGGTGGCAGGCCGGTCAACAGAGGAAGCAATTAACCTCCAGTGACGATGGGTGTTGCGGTGATGGCGATGGTTGATGCGCGCAACAGAAGAAGATTGACAGCGGAGGTGATGGGCTTCGGCGGTGCATTGGCAGTGGCATCGTCAGGGAAGCAGAGGTCACGAAACAAAGATCAGAACAAAGGTGAAGGCGCGGTTGGTGGCTGACGGCATACAGAAGTGGAGATATGGCAAGTCGTGTGAGACCAGAACAAATGCGCCGGACGGGATCAGAGTTTCACTGGTTAGGCTCCGATACCATGTTAAAATCTTGAATATATTCAATATTGCATGCTTGGACATACATATATAGTACAATTAGGTTCCTAAACAAGAAAACTAATCAAACCTAATTGATGTAAAATATACACACAATAAACCTAATTAATGCTAAATATTTACACAATAATTTCTATATTTAACATTATTTAATCATTAACTTCACACAAAAATAAAAATGAAAATGAAAGGGAGCTCTTAGAGCAACTCCAAGAGGCTCTCTATTATCTACAAATAAAGAGCCTAATGCCAAAAATGAGCTTCAACAGCCTCTTCATCAAGCTCTCTACATCTACAATTTGCTACAGTGACTCTTCACAAATGAAGAGTTACTATTCATTCTCTACATAATTTTTTATTATTTTTTATCTTCTTTTTCTCTCTCCTCTCTCTCCTTTTTCCTGTGCAATTAATATTATTATTAATAAATTATTATTTTAATAAAAATAAAGATTAAAAAATAGAAAGGCTCTTGGAGTGTATGTTAAAAAATAGCTTTTTACATGTGAAAAATTCTGTATATGTGGAGAAAATTATAAAGAGGCTCTTGGAGTTGCTCTTAGTACTGTTTTTTTTTGTAAGCAGCCACTTTTCAAGTTTCTTATATATGAATTGATGGAAATTCCAATTAATTGAGGATTGATGGCGCTGTTTCTATGTTAGCACTTTTTTCATTGCTCGGAGAAATTAACATTCAGTTTCACAAGTATTTTCAAGGTCAATGTCTTTTGTTTTAGTTTTTAAAATTGGCATCACTACTTGTTCATATGCCAGAACCCTATTGACTTTTCCTCGGACATGCATAGAGATTAACAGAGTTAAATCAGATTGGTGTAAGTTATATTTTCAAGTTCAAGTTCAAGGTCTTGCTAATCTATTCGTATGATGTATTCTTACTTTGTAACCTTTGATTTTTTATTTTTTTTATCAATTTCCTCTGTTTTTCCGAGACCTCCTTTCAAAGCATAACGTCTTCATAAATCAAAGCGGGAAATGATGCATTTGCACAGACGATCTAGACATTCAAAAAAATGGTGCATGATTTCCTATTCTTTTGAAAGAAGTATATAGGTACCGCCCTGTGCTGTTTGTTCAGGGCATGCTTTTTAAGTTCTCTTTGAGTTTGGCTAATAAGGATTAAGAAGCATCTAGCCTGACTATAATTACACAGATATATCAATCAAGTTCAGCATCTGTTATTTAATTGCTCTTTAGTTTTCTGGATTTGCCCTCGTTCCTTTTAATTCAGGTGTTCACAGTGCTAACACTGTTGAAATGCATCAGGAAGTCATTCTGGTGGAAGCCCTGAAACTCGATGGTATCGAAGCGGGCTTATATAATGTCCACTGCTTACCTCTGAGGCTGCCTGGTGCTGAGGGATCACCCATAAGATGCATTCTAACTAAATGAACACATCCTGGTAAGTTCTACGATGCTCGCACTGAACTAGTCTTGGCTTTTAGTAGTATGTATGGCTATGATTATTTTTTCACCTTCTTTCAAACAAACAAACAAAAGTACGGCTATTATTATGTTCTATAGACCACGGGTCGTGTAGGTGTCAAGCACGTTGTCGATGTGACATATCTTTCGTCCTGTGTAGGATGCTCACTAACAACTGCAAAACTGATGTGGGAAATTATGATTGCCTCAATAAAGCATCGAGCGGTTTGTGGCGCATGAAGATGACTTAAGCCCTGGACCTTTCTGGGGACTGGTTCTGCCGAGAAGATGACTTTATGTGCTTCATCGCATGCTTGGATATGTATGTGTGGATGTACGTGTGCGGTTTTTATGATGGGTTAAACTGTGTGCCATTAATAATGAGGTACAAACAGTTAATCAGTTATCCGACATTGCTTTGGAATAAAATCACAGCTTAAATTTGTGTACCAAACTATCGTCAATTCTCCGTAGAAACATACGATGGTGTTTTTCTTTTTCTTTTAAATGGTTTTTTAAAAATAATTTTTTATTTTTAAATTTAAATTTATTTTGACGATACATTTAAATTAATTTTTGTATTTATTTGTTCCTTCATTTATTTCTGATCTGTGTTTGTAATGTGTTTTTTTTTTTAAATTTTCATGGGACTTGGTTTTAAAAAAACACACAAAATTCAGAATTGAATCGATTCAAATTTAGAAAGCGAAAACATTTACTAAACAATTCCCTAATCTTTCACTACCGGCATAAAATTTCCAGTGCAGCTTTGAAACCAATAATCTAATGTCAAATATTATGTTTTATTTAAGAGACAAGAAACATGTTTAATATTAAAATAATAATATTTTGTTTATTGACGTGCGTTAATAATATAGATTTTTAAAATAGATAATATAATATATATTAAATTAACTGTTAATAAGTCAAATTTTACTATTAGCAGATTTCTCATAGAAATTTATTTTTTTATTTTAAAAAAACTAAAAAATCATAAAAGCATTTTAACAACATAAGTTTTATATTTAATTTTTTTAATGTTTGTATAATATTTTATAATGAATTGAAAGGTAATGTTTATCCTATGTAATTATTAAATTATATTTTAAATTTTTTTCTCTCATTTCTTACTTTCATACTTTTCACAATTTTTATTTTTATTTTATATTAAATTATAAAAAATTTATTATTAAAGGAAAAATAATATAAACATATTTAATTTAATGATTATCAAGAATAATTTAGAAAATTTATTGTACTATATATTTATATAAAAAAATAAAAAATAATTTAATTTTATAAATTTAAGGAAAATGCTTGAGAATCATGTGAGTGTTCTGTCACATAAAAGAATGAAAATTGAAAGAAATAATTGTTTAAAATAAATTTATTTACTTTTTAAAATTTGTTTCCGTATAAATTTGTTTTGTTTTGAATTGCATGTTATTCACATCACTCAAAATTAAATTAGAATAAAATTTTCATCCCATAATTGAATCCCTCTAACAACCTAAAACTAAAAAGTTTGAATATATTCATATTGATTTAATACAAATTGAAATAAACCCACTTACTAAAAAAGATTTAAATATCTCTATTTCTTGTGTCCTTGGATCTATGTCTTTTGATTGTTATCCATTTTTTTAAATGGTAAATATATTTTAAAATCTTTTACAACGTAAAACTCATAATTGCAAAATTCTATATGAATTCATACTCAATGTTTTAATCTTTAATTGTAATCTATGTTTTTGCTATCAAACACTTTTATAAGTTATTGAGACACTTTTTCTTTAAACTGTATTTTTATATTTAATATTATTATACTTAAAGAGTATTTATCATTGTAAATGTTACATACTATCGATTGATGTGACATTAAAGCTTACATCATATAAATTTTATATCATTCAATCATCATATATAAGAGACATTTATCTTCTTTAAAATTACTCGTTAAAAAGCAACGTTCCTCCTACACCTTCTCTATTTCCTACTCCAAGTAATGATTTTTAGAGCATTCACAGCCGGCTATGCAAAAGTTAAATAATAACTAAATAATAGCTAATGTGAAAAAAATGTTCATGCAACCGCCATCCCCGCTCGTACCTCGCCCATCCCCATCAATCCGATCGAGACCCCGCCATCCCTCGCCCATCCCCGTCAGTCCAATCCCGATCCCGCTGTCCCTGCTCGTCCCCGTCAATTCGATCCCGTCGTCGTCCGACCTCGCCAAACGCCAATCCCTCCCTCCCCCTCTGTCCGACCCCGCTCGTCCCCCTCCCCCCTCCTTCCGACCCAGCGACCCCGCTCATCTCTGTCCAACCACACCAGCCATTTTCACCATTGACGGGTACTTCCAGAGAGTGAGTTGATTCTGGGCAAAACCATGAGAGCTTAGCAACTCCCACTCGTTCTTGTTCCACAAAAGAGATCAGACCTGCGAGCCTATGTCCACGGAGTTCAAGCACGCCCCGGTGTGGTTATTCCAGAATTTGATGCAACGGTTGTTGCTGCCTTGCCAAAGGCAAGGAGGTTACCCTGAAAAGGGTACCAAGTGTGCTCCTCAAGTCTATGCAGCCACTAGGTAGGAGAGCTTGAGGAGGTTATTGACCTATCCTATATGTGGAGGAGATTATCATTGCACCCATTGGCCAACTGCTTCCCCCACTGGCTAACCATTTTAGACCATAAACCTCTTGTCAGTGTCCCCTGTAAGTCTCTTAACATCGTTGTTGATGATCTTCCCATCCAATCCGCCGGTTGTGAGAATGTGATCATTCCAAGCAAGTGAACCCAACCGTGGCCTCCCCTCAAATTTCTGACTTGGTGATTAGCAATGGAATCCCAAAGCTAGAAATCAAAATTATTTAGACCAACAGCAATATGGCGGCCAGAGAGCCCAACTTACACTGGTGACATTTTCATTGTCATCCACGGTGACAAACTCAGATGTAGAACTGTTAAAAGCATCTCACAAGTCGACAGTATTAGCAACGGCAATGGCGAGGACGTTACGGCTACCCCAGTCTAGCAAGTTTAAATAGTAATCATCAACAATATCTGGAGCGTCCAAGGTCCTATCAGAAGTCTGCACAAAGTCCAAATGTAACAACATTAGGCTGCCTTATGGAACATTCGATTCACATAAACAGAGCATAGATTAGACAATAAAGGCATATATATATATATAGACAATAATAATTAATGCAAGCTACTTGAGGAATGTTACGCCGAGGCTTTGGTTTGTGCTCTGTAGGAGAAGAGAAATCATTGGTGAAGAACTCTACCGGGGGAACAGGGGGCTTGATCTTGAATGCCAGGATTGGCCTCATCAAGTTGGTTTGGTAGGCCTCCCTGGACGGGGAGTTGGCAGCAGGGTTTGGGACCTCCTTACCTTTCTGGCAGCCCTCAGTGAGCATCTGTATCTTGCATAATCCATGTCTGCAGCGTCAGTCATTGTACTTTCTTCTTAAGTTTGAAGTATATTAATATTTTATTTAAATAGCTAAAAAATTGTTGAGTCTATTGTAAAAAGAGAGGTTAAATTTTATAAAAGATAAGTTTTTAGTTAAATTTTAGCTAAAATTTATTAATGCCGGTTGTGAATGCTCTTCTCGATCCATTAAACTATAAAATTTAATTTTAATTATTATTTTATCGCATATTTCTTTGTTCCACAGCAAACACTTTTTATGTTTACCATCAAAATTTCATCTCCTCCTCATTCTCTTACCTTTGATCTTACTATCCTATCACCTTCTCTCCGCCCACTTTATAAACCTCGATTTTCTACATCTATTTTTATTGACACTTCTTTCCAAACTAATCCCACAAACACATGAACTCCTCTTCTTAATGGTCCACGAACCCATTCTCCTTCCTTGTCTCCATTTCCTACAAAAAATGTTGTTAATATTCAAAATAAATTGGCTGTTTTAAAATTCATTTTAAAATTAAAAAACAGCAATCACATGATGATTTTTATTCTGATCACAATTTATCCAAATGAAATTGGTTTTCTAAATATTTTTTTAAACTCACCATGAAATCCAATCTCAATTTTATTTTGTTCTTCAAAATAATAATGAAGAAAACTAAAAAACTAAATTTATTGTTTTCGAGGACACCACGAAATTAGCTTATGATTATTGTTATAAATTTAAAACTAATTTGTAATATACAAACAAAAGATATAAATTAGTTTTTAATTCAATAAAGGTTTGTGGTAGTTTTAAACCTATAATTTATAAATTTGTAATGCCAAAAAAACGTCATAATTACAAAAATTTTAAATTCATAAACATCAACTTAGCCTAACCTAGCCGTAACGCGGTTAAGGACGAAGACCTCACTCACTCAGAGAGCGAGGGAGAGAGGGAAACATGGAAGGAGCGTCGTACCAGAGGTTTCCGAAGGTGAAGATCAGGGAGCTCAAGGACGATTACGCCAAGTTCGAGCTCCGCGATACGGACGCGAGCGTGGCCAACGCCCTCCGGCGGGTGATGATCGCGGAGGTCCCGACCATCGCCATCGACCTTGTCGAGATCGAGGTCAACTCCTCCGTCCTCAACGACGAGTTCATCGCCCACCGCCTTGGCCTCATCCCCCTCATCAGCGACCGCGCCATGGACATGCGCTTCTCCCGCGACTGCGACGCCTGCGACGGCGACGGACAGTGCGAGTTCTGCTCCGTCGAGTTCCACCTGCAGGCTCGCTGCATCAACGACCAGACCCTAGATGTCACCAGCAGGGACCTCCTTAGCTCCGACCACACCGTCACGCCTGTCGATTACTCCGATACCTCTGGTTTCGATTCCTCCGAGCCAAGGTAGATTTTCATCTCTCTCTCTCTCTCTCTCTCTCTCTCTCTCTCTCTATCTCGAATTTATGTTTATTTATTTTTATTTTGATTATATGTAAACTCTGTCTCGTCTTTGAGTTTTTGAAACTGCTAACTAATTTATGTTGCTGCTTATGGTTTTTGAGATCTAGAAGAACAATTCTATGGCATTTTGTGTGTAATTGGTGTCTTATTATTGCTTTAAGACTATGAGAAATGTAACATTAGAGCGGAATGGATTGAATTAATAGCCCTTTTGGTTGAGGGTTTAGTGTTTTTCAAATGAAAATAAATTCACGTTTCCTATTGTTCTAGAGCAATTGATTATTGGAAGAATAGTTATAATGGTATTTTATTTGTAATTTATATTGGTTGCTGCTGTGATGTTGAGTCTCAGACTATCTCTTTTGTGTTATTTCCTTTTATCAGCTTTACCAGAGTGTTCCAACGGAATGTGATCTAATTAATAGTGCTTCGAGAGTATAGAGTTCCTGAAATGACAAATTATTGTTTCTTAGTGCTCTATATAAATGCAAAAAGAATTATAATTGCGTTTTATTTGTAAATTGTATTTTGCGCCAATTTGATGTAGAGTCTTTATTTTTGCATGAAAACTCTCTTTTATAAAATATATTTATTTTCCTTTTCCTCCGGTACCCAAATGTGCAGAGTGAATGAGAAAGATAAAATCAGAGTACAATATTAGAGTACAATAGGATTTACAGTCATGTGGTTTAGGATTTAGTGTTTGAAATAATGAATCTATATATATCGAAGATTTAGTTAAATGGAAGCAGAATCCAGTTTTGTTTTTCATTGAGGCTGTTATTGCTTTAGATTCTGATTGCTTTCTCTGTAGTTTCCAAAAGTTATGCTAGAATGAGAAAGATAATATGAAAGCAATCATATTGGTTTCCCTAAATGCACATTTTTCCTATAATTTAGGGGAATTTTTAGGAATTTAACAAAAATAGTCCTACATTGGCTTTCCTAAAATGAGATTTGGAGATAGGAAATGAAGGGTGAATTCCTATATTTAAAAAGTTACTATTCATTTCCCAAAAGATTTTTCTGTAATTTTTTATTTTGTTTTGTTACGTGTATATTTTTAAATGGTTTTAATAAATAAAAGAGAAAAAAAAGAATATAAAAATATTATTTTAATAATATAAATAAATTATAGGGAATAGAATGTCGAAGATTTTTTTGCAAATGAGTAAATTTAGAATAAAATTTTAAGAAGTGTTATTTTTAACTAAATTTTTTTAAAAAATGTACGAAATTCAATGTGGATCCTCTTAGAGTACAATGTATTTTATTATGTTCCTTAGTTCTTTGTATGGCTTAGAGGTGAAGAGAATTGTTCTAGCTTATAAATCACCATTTTCTGGAAAATTATTAGGCATTGATTGTTGAATGATGGAAATTGAGAATTGTCATTTTCAAAAGTTGAACTTTAGCATATGGATATGGTATATTTTGTTTATATGTTTAATTCTTTATATTATTTATTTCATTTTCAAATAGTGATATGATGTCATTTTTTTCATCTATCTGTTGTTAGGACTGTAAACGAATCAAGTCGAGCCGAATAGTAAGGTGTTTGAATGTGGTTATTACTATTTATTAACAAATCAAACTAAACATAAGCCTTAAATTATGATGTTTTTGAACTATTCACGAACATTACTATTTTGTTCACGAACGATTCACGAATACGTGTTCATAGACTTGTTCACGAACATTTACGAACACAATTATAAAATCATAAAAATCTGAAAAAAAAAATCACATTGTAAACTTATTTTAAAAGTACAATTAATTAGCTGTTAAACTGTATTATTTTTAGTTAATATTTCTAAAAAATTACTATATGTAATTCACAAAATATAATAATAATGATAAACAAATAAATAAAAATATATATATTTATTAAATTATATTTAATAAAAATATATTTATATTTTATAAAATAATTTATATATATATTAATTGATTTATTAATTTCTTGTGCGTAAATAATTTTCACGAACACGAATAATATTCACGAATTGTTCGTGAACACTGCCTATGAATGTTCGCTAATATATTCACGAATATAACAATGATGTTCATGAACTGTGTTCGTGAATGGTACTATTTTTTAACGAACGAACATAAATAATTTTTTATCGAACTAAACGTGAGTTTGTTTAAGAATGTTTGGTTCATTTACAACCTTACCTATTATAATCACATATGTTCTCCATTTTAGGTGATTGGATATCCATATTATAGACTGCAAGGCATAATTATAGCTTTTACATGTTTTCCTTATATATTAGTGGGCTACTTTCAAAAACTGTCATCAAGAAAATTAGACACATGTGCTACTCATGAACAGTGATTATGGGAACTAAATCTGATAATATTTTATATTTTTTGCATGCAGGGGGGTTATCATTGTGAAGCTGCGCCGTGGGCAGGAATTGAGACTTAGAGCAATAGCTAGAAAAGGGATTGGAAAGGATCATGCAAAATGGTCTCCCGCAGCAACCGTCACGTTTATGTATCAACCTGATATTCACATCAATGAAGATCTGATGGAAACCTTAACATTAGAGGAGAAAAGAAGTTGGGTTGAAAGCAGCCCTACTAAAGTGTTTGATATTGATCCAAATACACAACAGGTTCTTTATCTGCCTTGTAGCCCTGGATGCCTTTCTACAGCTGCCCAGTAAAATTTTGAAGTGTTTTGCATGATTTCTGTAAAACTATGAGGTTTTAAGATTCTGATGATTTGTTCGTAAATTGTCACGCCACTTGAATTTTCGGCTTCAACAATATTATTTTCATGTTGAAACCGCAGGGTAATTATTAATTACTCTGAACTCACAATATTAGTATGCAATCCATTAAGATTTATTAGTAATGCAGCAATGCTTGATAAATAGGAACCTCAAATGCATCTATGTTTGCACTACTGGCGGTAAGTATAGCGGATAGCTTTTGTGCAATAAATTACAAATCACTTGCATTTTGGGATATTCAACTTCTATCCTTCGGAAGATAGATTTTTCTGTTTTGACATCATAGGCCCTTATCTCCCAAAAATGGAGGTCTTGTGCCTTTTTTTGGGAATTGCGTCACTTCTATAGGATTGTTGATTGGTACAAGAGAATGAGTGTGGCAGGATTTAGGATTACTGCTTTAGTGTCAGCAGTCTGATTGAAGATGTAGTTAGGCATGCAAGAAGGCAAACTTGTATATGTGCGACAATAATTGTTATTCACCATGTAACTTCGTGCCCTGCACTATGTAAAAATTATATCAACTAGACTTTTGGTAGCTGGCTAGTATTTTATTTTGAATATTTTTAAAAACAAAGGTGAGAACACCATTTGTTTCTCTTTTTCAATCCCAGATTTCGTATGTGAACTAAACAACCCTTAATCGTATCAGAGCGGTTATACCAGAGAATATAATTGTGAAATTAGAACAATACTTGTGCATTAATGATAGTCATGTTCCGTGCTGGTACTGTGGTACAAGAGCACCTATGCTTGCCTGTAGATGCCTCACTGGCTTATCTTGAACAGTGCATCAATGGTTTTTGTATGTCTGGGATTTATTTTCTAATATCAGCTTGGTTATACATACAAGTTAATATATGATTTGTGTGGTTGAGTAATTGGTATCTGATGTGGTGTTGGATGAGGTTCCAAAATTCTACTGTGCACATTTGAGCAGAGGTTTCCATGTGTGTGCTAGTGTCTGCAGTTTTAACTGCAAATCTGCGTATGGATTTCTGGTCTGATCTTGGGTGTCAATACAGAGATGTGCATGTAAATGTTTGTGTAATTTATGTTGGTCCTCTTTCCTTCCAAATATCTAGGGCCTTTTAATGCTCAATTTCATTCTTTCCAACTTGTGCGTCATGGGTTAACTTGCAAGCACATTTTCAGGTTTTTGTGGTTGATCCTGAGGCATATACCTATGATGATGAAGTGATCAAGAAAGCAGAAGCCATGAAGAAGCCAGGACTTGTGGAAATTTATGCGAAGGAAGACAGTTTTATATTCACAGTTGAGTCTACGGGTGCAATTAAGGCTTCTCAGTTAGTAATCAATGCAATAGAAGTCCTCAAACGAAAGCTTGATGCAGTACGACTGTCTGAGGACACTGTTGAGGCTGATGACCAGTTTGGCGAATTGGGTGCACACATGCGAGGAGGCTGATCCTCATGGTACGTTTAACCCCTCATTTCCGGGAAGTTTGTTGATGATAGACTTTTGTCTAGTGGGATTCATGTTCACTCTATACATCGTCTTGTCTTTTAAAATTGTATGCCAATTACATAACTGCCTTGCTACCGCATGTTCTTCCCGGTCTTTCATTGCCCTGCCATTGTTTTATATATAGATTTTGCTTTAGGCTCCACTAAACTCAACACGGATAAGAAAATTGCCTATATAGCTTAACACCAAATTCTCAGAATCAGGGCTGGATATGGTTACACAATGTCTTTTGTTTTGTTTTGTTTTGTTTTGTTTTAAAATCCATCAATCGACGGCTCAAATATTTCTGCAATGCTGTGACCCTCACGAAAAGGCTTGAACTCATGGTTACAAATGAAGGAATTTTTTTACGATTTATAAAATTAATAAAAGTTAAATTCATGCATTAATGTGTATATAGCTTTATTGCTGATATTATTATAAGTAAAAGAAATTGTCATATCAATAGTGAAGAGTGAGACAGCACATCTTAAGGACAAAGGACACGGTAGCTCGCTCCTCAACTAAATATTAAGACAAAACACTTAGTGACCTCGTGATTACTTGGATGGTAAGTGATTATAAGTATCGGTCTCGGTAAGACAATGTTAAAATTGTTCTAACTTATGACTCTGCAATGCATTAGTAGCAAACTATTTAGAAGTTTTTATATGGATTGGTTATAAATTATTTTTGTAGTTTGTGTTTTAATTATATATTTTATTAAAGTTTTAAATTTTAAAACATTAACTAGTTAAATTTAATTAAATTTAATAAACTATATTTTGAAGTTTATAATTTTAATAAAATTTATAATCAAAATATGAATTTTGAGAATAATTTGTGGTTAATATTATTTTATGTAGATAAATTTATTAATTTATTAATTATTTTAGTATTAATGCTCTAAATAGGTTTTTACTTTCAGCATTGAAATGTTGATTTTGATTTAGTTAGAGGTTATGACTTGTTATGATGATGGTGGATAGGGATGGCAATTTTGGCCCGCTCCGACTCGGCCCGGGTTCTTTTTTCCCGCTCCGCCCCGATGAGATAACGGGGCGGTCACGAGTACTGGCCGCCTCGCCTTGATCCGACATTTTAACAGATTTTTTAACAGTTTTGCCTTTAAATATCCGCCCCGACCCGTGACCGTCCCGACCCGTCGCACTGATTTGTCCTGTCCCGTCCCGCCTCGAACTCATCCGGGGCAGGCTCGGGTCACCCACTACCCGGTTCCTACCCGGTTCCGACCCGCCCCATGAGAAATATATGCGGAACTATTGCTATGAGGAGTCAGTAAATGGTATTGCTATGAGGAGTCAGTAAATGGTCGTAGAGTTGCAGGCAAGGCCAACTGCTCTTTCGTTTGGTAGAATAACCTGACCGTCGTGCCTATTAAAGTTCCACACCAAAACTGGGTTG
Source organism: Taxillus chinensis (assembly GCA_023512835.1). NCBI lineage: Eukaryota > Viridiplantae > Streptophyta > Magnoliopsida > Santalales > Loranthaceae > Taxillus > Taxillus chinensis. Next base: position 9,896,957 of record CM042089.1, read on the forward strand.
ACTCGTGCCCGTCATTGTTGTCCCAGTGGACCGGTTGTTTCACGTAAAACAAAACACAACAAAACAGCATAAGAGAAAAAAAAATTCAATTTGTTGCCTCTACTATACTTCGTGATTTGTCTATTTCTAAACCAGGGCTGGACCGCGTGATACTTTACTTTATTTGGGATTTCACTTGCTAACATTATGCTACACAGAGAATGTCATATACCTTTCTACCTTTACCGCATTTCTAGGGCCTAAAGAACCACCCATCAAAAGCAATGAACGGATGGTCTCCCAGACCAAAAGCAAAAGTGAGACGAAGCATTATTTATTTTTTGAGAAAAGGGATTTAACAAATCATATTTCTACCCGAAAAAAAGGGTAAAAGAAAAAGAAAAGAAAAGAGAGACTATGGCAATGGTACGTGAATATGTATGTATACATGTATGTATATATATATAGCATGGGTCTTTTCTTTTTTTGTGCAAAAGGTTTGCCTTGGACACTTTCATCATTAGGTGCCTTGTTTATTTGTAGATTTTTGTCAAGGGAAAATGACCCTAGATCATTTTCAGATAAATAACGGGTTCTAAATTTTTTTCCCAATTTTAGGATGCTTTTTTTAATAACAATAACAATAAAAATATTTTAAAGACCCACCCCTACTTTCCATATGTTTTCAAATTTCAAGTATTTTAAATCTCGTGTTTTGACAATTTATTGTCATTGCGCTTCGGTGCACCCACCCTGGATGGAATTTGAACTTATTAATGGCAAGACGACCTTTTCCTCCCTGACAAACACAACTCCCAGAAGACTCTTCAGTGCACTAGTCCTTGGAGACAGCTGCCACAGGAAATTAAAGAGACATAGCATGTGAATCCCTCGGAAACAAAATATTTAACACAATTTTAGATAGTGGAACACACTCTCAAATCAATCATTGTGTGAAATTAATATATTACTCAAATGACTAATTAGTTCTTAAAAAAAAAAAATTAACACACTCGCCCACAGTTATGTTTTTGGGTTTCGCTCATTCTAGGATGCCCCCTCCTCCACGCGACGATGTTTTATTTTTCATTCTCATGCATCTCAATTCTGCCTGAATTTGACAGGATGGAATTTGCATAGAAAAAGAAGGGTCGCTGGATTTGGAGGGAATTTACATAGAAAAAGAGGGGGGTAGTTTCGTAGTTGGGGTCGCCGGATTTGAAGTCGCCAGCTGAAAAAACAACAAGGAAGAAGTTGCTAGATTTGGAGGGAGGAAGAATAGTTTTGCCACATCTAAAGGAGGGATAGTTTTCACCTTGGGATGACCGGTTGAAGGGTCGAAGCCTTTGACTCTTCTTCCTCCTTTCCTTCTCGACGGCATCTTCAGATCCGGCTACTCCAGATTCAGTTAAAAATAATAAATTTAAAAATAATAGTTTTTTTAAAATATTTTTATAGAATTGAAACATTTCCTTAAAAAAGTGACAGTTTTATATTTTTAGCTTCCAGTTACGTCATTGATTTTTTTAAATTTATTATTTTAAATTACTTTTTATTTTACTATACAAATACACATCACAATAAATTCTCTAAATCAAACTCTATATTATTAAAATAATATTTTATATCACTTATTTTATTTAATAATATTTTTTTATAACTTAATATGAAATAAAAGTTAATGTTATAAAAAGAAATGAAGGAAAGATGTGAGAGAAATTTTTTAAATATAATTTAATAATTATAGGGAGTAAATAGTATTTTATAATATATTAGAAAGCAATGTACAAATCTCATAGAGAAAGTTAAATGTAGGACATCTATTGTGGGAATGATTTTATGACTTTTTAACTTTTTTCCTTAAATTTATGAAAACAGACTTATATAGGAAATCTGGTACTAGTGCTCTAAGATTTTACTTTTCATATATATAAAGAAATATGAGTTATGCTAGAGGCTAGCCTCTTTATTGTGAGAACCCATATTATAGCCATATGATATGTAAGTGTTAATAATATTTGTTTGATTAAAAATTAAAAAAGAAGTCATTGTTGCTACCCTACCTCTCTTGTGCAATTGTATCTTCGAGCGGCAAAAAAACTGAAGCGTCTCCTCCTCATCGCCTCCTCTTCGACTTCTTTAGCTACGCTGCCTTCTTGCCCATTATCGCCCTTTCTCTCTACCCATCGTTGCCTCCTCTCTCCATTAGCGGAACTCTCTAAATCGACTCTCTCGAAATCAGGCCTTGGCTTGACTGTTGTAGAGTAGCCTCCTTCTGATAAAATTTTATACATCCCTTATTTAGGCCCTCTTGTGTTGTTATCTCATGAATCAGTTGATTCCTGTTATATTGTAGGGCATTAAGCAATTTATTCTTATATTTTTAATTTTAAAATTTTTTTTGCTTCTTAATTATGTGACCCAATTTTGTTTTCAAGAGAGTTAATTTAGAGAGTTTTGACCATGGAGAGAGGAGGCAACAATAGATTGCAAAGATAGGCTGAGTGAGAAGGCGATAATGGCAAAAAGGGGGGGGGGGGGGGGGGGGGACAATCACGCAAGAGAGGTAGGATAGTGACCATGGCTTCTTTTTTAATTTTTAATCCAACGAATATTGTTAACACTTATAAGTCGAACGATTGTAATATGAATATTCTCTACGTAGCATAACTTAGAGAAAATGAGCCTAGAGAGATACTGATTTCAGATTTGTATATAATTTGCTAAAGTGTTAGATGAAAATATAATATGACGGCTAAAATTTAAAAATCTCTATCCAAATTAGAGTATTGGCTCAGGTATAGATTCTCTAAAATTTAGCTAAATTTATCTACATGAAGCAATATGAGCCACAAATTATACTTAAGAATTGAGTTAGCAAGTGTCTCAATGTTTAAATTTTAATAAAGTTTATAGTCAAAGCACAGATCTCGAATATAATTTGTGGCTTATATTACTTAATGTAGATAGATTTAATTAAAATTTTAGAGAACTACAACTAATGTTCTCACAGTGGACTGATTATTTTTTGGTCAAAATTTAGCTAAAAATGTACTTTTATAAAATTTAACTATCCATCATTTGAAACATTAAATAATAACCTTAATACTTTTTAAGCTATTATAATAAATTATTATTATTATTTGCGTTAGGAGTCGCAGTCGGTGGAGGAGTGCACGGCTTCGGGAGGGGTCGCACAGCTCTTCTCTCCCCTACAATGCTCGCCGTTGAACAGTCGATAAACATGTCTCTCTCAGGCATTTTGTTGAGTAGTCGATAAGCATCAAACACGAGACTTACCTTCTCGAGCAACACAATCATAGAATTAGAAACAATTATATTCCCTGCCTCAACCTCCCCACTTCGCACATACCCAACTCAAATCGAGTTCCATGACACCAAGTTTAGAACAAGACTTTCATTAAACAATTTTCGCGCATCGCTCAAGTTCCCACAAACTGTGTACATGTTAATATGGACATAGACATCTCAATCAAAACCCATCTTCATAACATGAGGGGTGAAGAGGCATTCATTAAGGATGATACTAATGACAAAGACGGATTTAGTGAAGATAATTGGCTCGCTAGATTTAACAAACAATTTAGAGAATTACCAAATTTCTTGTAGCAATAGTGACTTGATTTTGAATAGGTTTTGTTGTGATTCGCTTTTTATTAACTATTTTTTTAGCATTTAAAGAGCCTTATGCGAGTTCCTGAGCCTTGATTAATTGGCCAATAAATATTTTATCCCTTTCAGATTTTCAAAATTATGTTCATAGAAAAGATCAAAGTCAAAAGCGTTAAAAAGTGAAATTTATTCTTTCCCTTCTTCAAATATTATTTGATTACATGATGAATGCAATTTTTTTTTTTAAAAATGAATGAAATGTTTTTTAAAATACAAATCAATAGTACAGGTAGTGTATATTGCAGATTTCCACATTATGTTCCTGAGGTTAAAAGTGCTGTTTTTTTTTTAAAAATAAATCAACGGGTGCCTTGGTGCGGCCACAGCCCAACTCACAAAATGAACTAAAAATCTTCTTTGCACATTGCTCTCTACTCTTACAATTAAAATTTTATTATTTTCATTGCATTTTTCCCTTCTTTTCTTTGTTTGCCTTTCTTATGTTTTTTAATCCATCCCCACACTCCCCCACACATGTGCCGGTGCTATATATCTAAAACAAGATTTGAAAGTCTATTATATTTCAACAAGGGTTTTCGTACGTCACTCATTTCAAAATTCCTATGGCTTATTCCTATTTTTTTTCCCTCGTCAACATGGATACCCCATGGAATATTTTAATTGCAATTGACTATAGTCATTGCTCAAGTAATTTTGAATTTGTTCAACTGATACAATAATTTTGAATCAATTAATACATACTTTTTTAAATATAAATATTGGGAAAAAAGGGAAAATAAAATCTATTATTAATAAAATGGATACTCGTTTTTTTAAATTTGCCCTAGTATATATATAGCATTTGATTTTTATTTTTCTGTTTTCCTGTCAAAAGATATTGAAATCTGCCTGCAAAAGCATACATAGGCATGTCATGTATGCAGGACATGGCCATCCCTTGTTGGCTGACCAGATAAGGGACTCGGGAGGACACTCCTGATCCTGAAGCTCATGTGAGGCAATTCTACAGGCAGCAGCCTCAGATAGCTGTAAGGCTTACCTTAACGCGCAGAACTCCCAAAAAGATAAAACATGCTATGACCGAGAGGCTGAGAGAGACGCCTGTCCTTCGCATTTTACTTGTCAGAGGACACTTCCAAACATCCAACTGGCCTTACCACTATTATTGAATACACCTTGGTTTTTTTTTTTGGTGTGTGTTTGGCTTCCACTGCGTCAACATATCCTCACCTACCTCTTTTTTTCTTGAATTTTCCTTTTCCATTTGATTTTTCAGGTTATTGAAAGGGCCTTGTTTTTTATTTAAATATTATTTTTCTAATGAACAATTACCCTAGAAAATGATTTAAATCACAAGAGTAGTAATTATGAATTCAACGTGTTAGAATTACAGTTTACTATTTTAATAATTTCAAACTCAAACAGTAAAACTTGAATAGTAAAGCAAACATATAGTATTTTTAAACAGAATTGAACTAAATAATAAACTAAAACTACAAATAAAAGTGAAAAGTCATTAGTTTTTTGTTCAATTGGTTGGTTTCTTGTTATCATTAATGTTTGATTAAGAACTATTAAAGTGACAAATGACATACTAATAATTTTATAGAGTGCAATGGCTAAATAGTATACAAATATATACAGAATCAATAAGGGTCAATTTGTCCATTAATGCTTAAACAAATGCATTAATGTTGATTTTCTAGTACAATTTCATGGAACAATCTAAATTAGCTAGGTAAGAGAAGACATAGATGAAGTTTTTGAATATATATTATATTAATTATATTCAATTGATTTGGTTCATGAATTGTTAAACCATAAACCAATCATAATATATCGAGTTTTTCAAACTTTCAAACTAAATAAATCAAACCAATTTTAAAAAAAATAATTTTTTGTTTTTTTGTTTTTTTTTGTTTTTTAAATTGGGACGGGTTTTTTCCCCCCCCCCATTTAAAAAAAAAAAAAAAAAAAAAAAAAAAAAAAAAAAAAAATATTTTTTTTTTTTTTTTTTTTTAAAAATAAAATTAATGATAGTTTTAGAGCATTAGTGGTGGACTAGCTATTAATTTTAAAAATCTTATTTATATAGAGCGATATTGACTATAAATTATACTTGAATTTGTGTCTTGGGCTAAAATTTTTATTAAAATTTCAAACTTTAAAGCATCAACTAGCCAAATTTGACTAAGTTTAGAATTTTAACAAAGTTTATAGTTAAGATACGAATTTTAAGTATACTATGTGGCCAATATTGCTCTATATAGACAAATTATTGAAACTTTTAACTAATTCACTACCAATGCTCGTATCAATCATTAGGATATCTTTAATTATAAAATTCCTCTTAAATTATCATCTCAAAATTAGACTTGTAATTAATTAAGCCACTAAAATCTTCAAGTTTAATTATAATCTAAAATGTTCATGTAAATTTTACTCATTTTAAAAAAACTTTCTACGTTTCATTTCGTATATATAATTTCTTTATTCTATTAAAATAATAATTTTTTTATTCTTTTTATTATTATTTTTTATCTCTCCTACTTATTACATCCATTCAAAATTATCCATATGTCAAACATAATATAAAAATTATTAGAAAAATTTGGGAAAAATGAATAGTAAATCCTCAAGATATAGAATCATTGTTCATTTCATATTTTCAAGTCCTATTTTAAGGATCCAAATGCGAATATCTTTTGAAGTTTTCTTCAAATTTATCCTTATATTTTTGGGAAAATGTGAATGCTCTAGGAGCATCCACATTGGAGTCCTTATATTTTTCCTAAATTTTAGCTAAAAATGGCACTTTAAAATTTTATCCTAAAATTTACTTGTATGCAAAAAAACTTTCTACATCTCACACTACAAAAAGGACTTTAATGATAGTTATATTTGACTTTTGTGATAGTTATAAACTACCACTAAAGGAATTAGTGCCAATTTCAAGACCATAGGGAAAATGAGTGCCGCAATAGAAATAGCAATGATTTTTAATTATCTGCCTAAATAACCGCTACTAAATACATCTGTACTTAGTGACGTTTAATGTGGACTTTAGTGATGATTTAAAACTGCACTAATATTTTTGTAATTTTAAATCTCAATCCTTTGTGGCATTTAATAACTACCGCAAAATAACCTTTTTGTGTGTCATTCCTTATAATTTCTCTATATTCTATTAAAATAATATTCTTATATTATTTTTTTAACTCTCTTCTACTTAGTATAGTCATTCAAAAATCAACATATGTCAGAAACAATATAAAAAATTATATGAAAAACTTTTTGAAAATAAATAATGAATCTTTCAATATATAGAAGCACTATTTTTCTATCTCCAAATTCCATTTTAGGAAAACTGATGGAGAATCTTTCTTATTAAAACCATAAAAGTTTTCCTAAATTATAAAAAAAATATGTATATAGAGAAATTGATGTAAATACCCTTAGAGCATTTGCAGTTGCTTATAGATAAAACAATATTCGACTAAAATTTTTGCTACAATAGATTAACTATAGTATTAGGTAAATTTAACTTCAACTATAATTTTATGTAAATATACATAAATCGTTTGCCATAACACACCAAACATGTGCATCCCTCCAAAACCCCTAACGTATCCTTCCACTTCTCCTCTACATCTGTCAATGTTCCTTTTGCATCTTCTTCTCAAGATTAAACGTTCAAAGTTGGTGGTTGTTTGCTTTAATCTACACATGTGAAGCATTGTCGATCAAGCCTTGCCCTCGGACTTTAGATTGCTACATTGCCTTAATCCATCACACAATATCACCACCCCTCTGCCAATCCAACCACTGTTGCTCCCTGCCACTTCACCTCGTGTCGACAGCCCTCAACAACATTGCCAATCTAACAACCATTGTGCCTTGTCATCGAACACAAAACTTGCAAATAAATATAAAAGGAGAGTTGAGCAACCCTAATTCAATAAGAATCATGTCTCCTCGACCCATCCCAAAACTTCTAATCTTTACTTGAAAATGTGTATGGCCATGCTCGTGTCATATCTCTAATGCACACGCCCCAAATAAAATTTAAATAAGTATAGTAGTGGCTAACTAGATCGTTTCTCTAGGAGGACTTATAAAATTAATTAACTTATTTAATTCTTGTTAAACAAAAACTAATGAAAAAGAATAAATGGAAAATTGGGGATTTTTGATTGAATGAAACTAATAAAGCAAAGATTTTAACTAAGAAAAGTAATAACGAGAAAATCAATTAATTAAAGATGTACGGTTTACTTCACACTATGTTTTTTATCACTATCCCAAAAGATTATTAGATAAATTATGGCCCCATAATCAAACATCAAGACCCATGAATACTCAAATTAGAATTTATTCTAACAAAAAAATTATAAATTAATTTTCGGAAAAGCCCCTTCCACCCAAAAAAAAAAAACACCCCCCCCCCCCCCCCCCCCCCCCCACAACAAAAAAAAAAACACACACCCCCCCCCTACGAAACAAATCTTCCCACTCAAATAGAATAATAAAGCACAATGATTGTTAAATTAACACTCAACGAGATATTAAATCAACAAATCAAAGAGATAGAGAATTAAATCTAGCACTAAAATCAAATTAAATGTTAAAACATGGATTCAAAACAAGCATCAAAGTTTGTTAAACCGATTACAAAATACTTACCCCTAATGGGTTAGAAAATCACAATCGTTTGGAAAAATTAGAACAAGAATTAGACATAAGAAAAATAGGAAACAATTAAAATGGTCTTGACTCGATCTAATCTTTAATATTACTTGCTATCTTCTTTAATTTTTTAAAATATCACATTCACCTTCTTTGTACGGAAGAGAGATGGTGTGCGGGTCGGGTAGAAACGGCGCGCGTCAAATTTTACTGTGATATGGAGACCGCCGGATCCTGAGATGGATCATTGGTTCGCGTGGGTCTCTTTTTTTATAATCAAAAAAACAAAGCCAATCCATTTATTCTTTCCTATTTTTTCTTCTCCCCTAGTGCTAAAATCTCTTTCCTTCCTTTACTTCTTCACCCCCCCCCCAAAACACCCTCCCCCCCCCCCCCCCCCCCCCCCCCGCCCCCCCACACCAACCCCCCCCCCCCCCCCCCCCCCCCCATAATCCGCCCAAAATAATAATAATAATAATAATAAAAGTGAAATAAAGAAAAACATACTTCATTAAAAACAAAAACCATTATAATAAACAAATATTAATACAAAAACTAATTCAATTAACCAAAATATATATATAGAAAAATTTACTAAGATTAAAATTAAAATAATCATTAGCAGAGAATTAATATTAAAATTGGAATAATTAATTAAACATTAAAACCACCAAATTATATTAAATATAAACAAATATTGAAATGGGGAAACTTTATAAAATCTTAATTAAAAATAAATCAGCCCAACTACAATTATAATTAAACATCTTAATTTCCTACTCATTATATTTGTAACTTATATAGGACTCAAATCAAGCCCCCTGGGCTACCTCAATCTTAGTCTCACAAGCTCTTATTCAGTCTCAACATTTCTAGAACAACACAACACACAACTCCAATGTTCATTTACTCAAGGACTTTACACAACGTTCTTTTGGAATAGCCTCCTTGGGGGCTTCCTCATTCTTTGGCTAAAGTTTTCTATTGGTTTGTAGTAGACCTCAACTTGGATGGAGTAAAATTTTATTTGTTTGGTTCCCAGTGACAAAAAAATATGCTCCACATGAATAAAGTGTGTTTTGTACACTATTTAGTAATTAAGATTCAAATATTGGTTTGAATAAATATTGAAACAACTTTTAGTTAGTTTTTTTTATTTGAAATATAAATTCAATTTTTTTAAAATCAATTTATTTATTTTTCTTTTTTTAATTTATTACTCGAGCTAACTATACTATCTTTTTTTTTCTTGAGTTTTATGGGACTCAACTTTAAAAAAACACATTATTTTTATGACAAATTAACTCTCTTATCAAATGTTTTTTAATACAAAAATTAGGATTCAAAATCCAACTTTAATACAACAAAAAGATATGAGACCCGTTCTTTAGTATTTTGGGAATTTCATTTTTTCCTTTAACTTGGGTGGTGTAGCATTTTAGGCTGCCCCCTCCATTATATTTTCATTTTTATATTTATCCATACTATATTTTACCTTATGTCAAAAAGGTAAGAGGAATGTAATGCTCCCCAAAATGAACCATTTTCCCCTTCATTCACCTTCATGTGAGCGCATCACTTCTTTTTATAAAGGAAATCAATAAAATTTATTTATATTAGTAGTAGTAGTGCTATAGTATTTATTATTTTGTTTTAGGTTCAAATATATACTAAATTTAACATCTAAGAGCAACTCCAAGACTTTATATATATATATATATATATATATATATATTATATCTACATGTAAAGAAAATTTCACATGTGAAAAGTAATTTTAAGTTTAATTCCAACAATATTCTCTATTTTATATGCATTTATATTAAAATAATTTTCTACAAAGAAATCAAGCTTACGGAAACATAAAAAAAAAAAAAAAAAAAAAAAAAATGTAAAAATAATAAAAATAAAAAAAATCTGGGGGGGTTAAAGGGGGTATTTTGGTGCCCGCCCATTGGAAAAAAAAACCAAACAAACTTATATGCATCAAATAACTATTAAAAATTAAAAAAAAATATAAAAAAATTAATAAAAAAAAAAACCCTATATTTTTAAAAATTTTTAAAAAAAAAAAAAAAAACCCCCCAAAAAAAACCCAAAAAAAAAAAAAAAAAAAAAAAAAAAAAAAACCACCCAAAAAAAAACAAACCCCACAAAAACACCCCCCCCCCCCCCCCACCCCCACCAAAAAACCCAAAAAAAACCCAAAAAAAAAAAAAAAAAAAAAAAAAAAAAAAACCCCCCCAAAAAAAACAAAAAAAAAAAAAAAAAAAAAAAAAAAAACCCACCCCCCCCCCCACCCCCCCCCCCAAAAAAACCCACCCCCCCCCCCCCCCCCCCCCCCCCCCCCCCCCCCCCCCCCCCCCCCTACCTTCCCCCCCCCCCCCCCCCCCCCCCTTCGGCTCTCTCTTGCAGCGGTGCGGGGCTTGCCAGGTTCGATCGGCAGCTTCAATTCTTCCTTGGCTTTGGCGATTTTCTTGGCGGCTGGCCGATCGGTCTCACATGAGTCCTACCCATGTCTCTGTCGCACGACGCCCTTCATCGGCGAGACTACAAACGGCGATCGGCTTTAGGGCTCTGGCTTGCCCCTCTAACTAGTGTGAGTTGTTGGATCTGGTGTGTGCAGGTTGGACTAGCTGGACTTGACGTGTTACGCCTGGCCTCCCCCATTCTTGTTGTGCCTTCCACATGCTCGCCAGAATTCCCCACCGATGAATTCTACACTTGGTTTGCACCCCTTGTGTTCACTCTCATCTCTTTTGGTCTTTGTCAATCCGTGTGGTGTTGTTTTGTATGTGATTTGATTCTGGCCTGCTGTTTGTTGCTGTGTGCCTGTATTTACTAGCTTTTTTCGTAGCTGGTAAGTTTTTTGTTTATTTTTTGTTTGAGCTCTTCTGCTCCCAATTCATAAATTTTGAATATTAGTTTGTGTTGCTTTTGTTGGTTGAAGCAGGTAACAAATTCGCAAGGATTTAGGTTTTGTTTATTACCAATTTATCTGATTCGGGGCAAAACACATGTAGATCCTTTAAAAATTACCACCAATCCTTTAAATAAACTAATGATACTAACTCTGTAAGTAGTTTCCTTCTACTACATGCATGAATTCTATGTATAGCTCAATGCAAAGATGGGATTTTTGTGATTATACTGATAATGCAATCTTTATCATTAATATCTTGTACACCCCATTTGGGATTTTCGGTGGGGTTATTGTGTTTGATTCTATTGCTGAGTTGCCTCGTTTCTTTCTTAATTTCTGAATTTTTTTTAACATGCTTTATATAATCATTTTCATGGAAAAGGGGCTCTACTATGGTGGCTATAGACTTGGAGTAGCAAGTATTTTGATATAGTGTAGAAATTCTATAGTGGCTAATTTTTGTTCCTTTTAGTACTAGAGATAATTCTTTGCCTTCTCTTCAATTATTTTGTTAAGGGTAAAGGGTCTTTGGCTGAAGAGATACTGACATCAGAAATAGAAGAAACAATGCTGATGATGAAGGCAGTAGCATGGAGTTCATGGTTAGGCTTTAACCATAGCTACACTAATTATTTAAAATTGTTGTTGTTGTTGTTGTTGTTGTTGTTGTTGTTGTTGTTGTTGTTGTAGTAACAATGAATGCTTGTTTGCAGAGAAGTTGTGTCTGAACTGAAAGCTACTGGTGCTTCTTGGATATTGATGAGCCCACTCTCGTCAAGGATCTTAACTCACACGAATTGCAAGCCTTCACTCTTGCATATTCTAAACTTGAGTCAACTCTATCTGGTATCAATGTATTAATTAAGACATACTTTGCCGATGTTACATCTGATGCATTCAAGACCCTCACAGGATTGAAAGGAGTCATTGGATTTGGATTTGATTTGGTTTATCGAACAAAGACCCTTGATTTAATTAAAGGTGGATTCCCTAAAGGAAAATTTCTCTTTGCTGGAGTGGTTGATGGGAGGAATATATTGACCAATGATCTTTCTGGTTCACTCTGTATTCTCAATGAACTTGAGGGCATAGTTAGTAAAGGATTTTTTTCCTCATCAGTCTTACGCCTGGTAAATAACCTTTTTTTGGGCACTGATTAATTAAAGCTCATGTGCAGATACGCTTGTGGTCTCTACCTCCTGTTCACTGCTGCACACTGTTGTTGATCTAGTTAATGAGACTATTTTGGATGCCGAAATTAAATCTTGGCTTGCGTTTGCTGTTCAAAAAGTTGTTGAAGTGAATGTCTTGGCCAAGGCACTAGTTGGACCGAAGGATAGGGTATTTTTCTTTTCGTTCCACATACAGTGACCTTATTGAATCTCTGATAATAGAATGCTAAATTAAAAGGAATGGCATTCAAACTTTAGATTTGACAATAATTGCATTTAGGTAGATTGTGGTTTCTGTTTATAAAACATAAAAGTGCATTTAGGTGTAGCGTAGTTAATCACAAAGGGGTGAGTGTGAGGTGGGCCATTCGTTCGTTTGTTTCAAAGTTGTTCTGTTATGGGCTTTTCATATACAATGATATGGACATTCATATGAAGTTACTTCGTTATTTCCAGATATTCTTCTCTGCAAATGCTACAGCTTCAAGAAAGTCCTCTCTGAGGGTGACTAATGGGGCTGTTCAAAAGGTTGTATGTCAGTTGATGCTTATTAAAAAACTTGTTGTTTTTACATTTTCAGGTTCTTTGCATTGAAGGGTTCTGATCACCGCCGTGCTACAAATGTGACTGCAAGGTTTAATGCCCAGCAGAAGAAGCTCAATCTTCCAATCCTACCAACCACTACCACTGGGCCTTTTCCTGACACTATGGAACTCAGAACAGAACAGTACACCACAAGTACAAAGCTAAGGAGTAGGTGGTTGTAACTATTATTATTATCTGTGTGGTTTTGTAATGATTCTTCTGTCATAGGATTTCTGAGGATGTCTATGTTGAATCCATTAAAAAGGAAATTAACAAAGTTGAAATTCTTCTTGGTGTCCTTATATGTGTGTGAGTTAATCATTTTTGTTACTATCTTTTTATTCTTGTTTACAATTCTTTAATTTAGAATAGCACTGTAGTTTTATTTCACAGTTTACAATTAATAACATATTCAACTTAAAACATCATAAAATATATGGACTTGATATAAAACAATTTTGGACTTTGGATCTTGTATTTTTATAGTTATCTTGTTGACAAGTATATAGTTGTAATTTTTTTGCTCCTAGTTGACAAGTTATATGATTTGCTCATGTTATTTATTTTTTGTTTTAAAGTATTTTTGGTAACTGATAATTATTGGTTTTTTCTTGCAGAATGGTAGAGTGCTTGCAATTTATTTTGGCATGGAATGAATATGGCATTAGGGGTTTTGTTTTAAGACATTTTAAATTTTATATTATAGTTTGTAAAATATTTTGAACATAGTTGGTTATTTTGGATTGTAACACTTCAGAATACTATTTTTCAATGTGAAAATATATTAATAATATTTGTGATGGTTTGTTTCTTTAAATACTGGTAGTTTTTGAACTTTAATGGTATTTATGAAATTGTAATTAATAATTGTAAGCGTTTGAGAAGGCTTGTCATATTTTTGTTATATATCGTAAGCCTTTTTGGTGTGTTAGGTCTGCTTGGCTTATAGTATGTTAGTTACTTTCCGTAACACAAAAAAGATCATATTGTATGATTTTTGACAACACATAATTATAACACAATAAAAAGTGTTATGTAGAGAGTTTTATGGTAAGCTTAAAAAACGCTTACGAAAATGTTTTATAAGACAATAATAAGTGTTACTGTATGATCTACCATAACAGAAAATTGTAACACACCAAAAAGTGTTACCGAAAGATGTGGAACTTTTCATAAGCCAAGCAGACCTAACACCCCAAAAAGTGTTACGGTATCCTACGGTAACACATTTTACGTCTTACTAAAGGCCTGATTTCTTGTAGTGATAGATCTCACCAAACCCTACGGATTGACATCATGCCTCCATTACTTCCACACCCCTCCCCCCAACGGCAGCAATGCCTAGTGAGTCGACCACTTCCTCATTATCCCTCTCCCAATAGGGGTGGTAAATCGGGGAGGGCAGAGAGAATAAAGAGCAGAGAGATGAGTTATACCTCCCCCATGGCCCTGACCACCTCCCCCACCACCCCAACCCCCACAATGACAACCTCATCACCACCATCCGGCTTTGCGTTGCCTGTCACTGTATCATCTTCCAGCCCATTTACGCCCCCTCATCTCCTCTTCCCTAGCCGTTTTCCTCGTTGTCGATCTTCGAGTGGTGGCCGCGATGGTGCTGTTGCTATTGCTGCAAAGGCAAAACTAGTGGAGGGGGTGGCTTGTTGTGGAGGCAGCAGTCACGGGTGGTGGAGAGAACAAAGATGTGAGCAAGAGGAGAGAGAAAAAACCTTTAAAAATAATAAAATAATATATAAATAATAAATAGTAATTTTTCATTTGTGAAAATTTACTATAACAATTTTTACCTGTAAAGTATCATATGAAGAGCATAAATTTAAAGTTTTACATATAACAATTTTTTACGTGTAAAGAGTATAAATAAAATATTACATATAATAAATTCTAAATATTACATATTACATATCAAATATATATAAATAAAATAATTATATATTTAATATTAGTTTTGGTGTATTATTTTTGAATAATAAATTCTAAATAAATCAATTTATTTGTTAGTATGGTGGTAAAATAATAAATATTAATTTAATTTACTTGTTTTTAAAATAGTGCATGTAAAGAATGAAAGGATCATTAGAAATGGGGAAGGTAAAAATAGGTGTCGTGATTGGAGGGTAGCAAAATGCAAGGTCAACAACGGGTAATAGTCAAAGTTGGTAGTACTTGTAATTTTAAACGAATAATGTAATATTTTCACATGTATCTTTGCGAATTGCGAAGTATGTTGACATCAATTCATTTTAACGTAAAAAAATTAAAATTAAGGTACATATCAATTCATTGTCAAAAATTAAATAAATATTAATATAATTAAAATAGGACATTCTAACCGGTCAAACAAAGATTGCACAAAAAAGCAGTCACATCATTTCCACCAGCCGGCAAGCCTTTCAACCATCTAATTTGTCGGACCATTTTTTTAAAAAAGTGTGTAAATTATAAATGCCCAGAAACCTAGGTGAATGTGGCAAGCCATTTAACATTCAAAATTCCCCTAAATTATTGGGTTTTTAAAATTAATTTCTTATACAATATATTGTATTTTCATATTTGCCCACTATGCACTATCCATATTAAATAATAATAATAATAATAATAATAATAATTAGCAAATAAATGCGATCCTCGGAATGAATTACTGACGGTGGCAAAACCCAGGGAGAGGAGGTCTAATATTTGAAGTTGCTGGAATTAATTACTTAATTAATTGATAATTACGAAAAAGGACGGGTGGCTCAATTCCAACTTCCAAGGTGGGGGAACCCACGGACCGCTCACGTGCCTTGCTCTTCTTCGGCGCGTCCCCGGAGCTGTCGCCGCCGCAGCTGAGGCACGCGTCCATCACGCCGTTGGGGCTTCCCGGAATGAGGTGGCAGCGCGTGCGCTTCATTCCGAACGAGCGCGAGTACGAAGAAGCCGACGACAGATCCACAGTTAGTCGATAGCAACCATTCACCTCCTCGTTGATTTCTAGCATGCCCTCCCCCTTCAATTGCGTCTGGAACTCCACCCCATTGCGGGGACCGAGCTCCTTGATGACGCGCATCATCACCGCCGTGGCCACCACGGACGGAAGAAAACGCGGGAATCTCGGATCTAAAATCAACCAAATAAATAAATAAATGCATATAAGAAAATTAATATATATATATATATACACACACACTATGAATGAATGTTACATACTACATACTCTCCCGTGACATATGAAAAAAACATGCAGATATTTAATAATAATATAATGAAAAAAGTTGGGATATATGGTTTATATATAATTACGGGTGGCGACGGAGAGAAGGAGGCGGTGGCAACGCCGGAGAAACTGGCAGCGGAGAGGGCGGTCGATTCGGAGCCTGGGTACGATGTGGTCGAGAAAGGAGAGCGGTGTAACCGGATTCATCCTCCACTCAAGCTTTGATAGTAGCAGAAGCTCCATCTTCTGTATCGTCTTTGCATCGAACACGTACTTGGTCTCTCCCACCAACTAATTATTTCATTAAATTAAATTAATTCTCTTTATATATATAATATAATTAATTTAGAGAGAGAGAGAGAGAGGGAGAGAGAGAGAGAAAAGAAAGAGTTGCATGTTATTATTTGATGTTCTGGATTATAACTTACTTGTAAGTCCAGGAGTAAGGGGACATGGGGCTCCTCCACCTTGGCGGCGAGGGAAAGGCAGGTGACGGCGGCGAGGTGGACAAACCAGGGCTTGTCTGTGTGGAAATTGGGACACGATGAAACGAGGAATCTGTCAAAGTAGTCAACCGCGAGAAGGGCGGTGAGGGCGGAGAATCCGTGATGGGCGTTGGCATTCAGGATCCTCTGCACGCCCACGCCACGAGCCCCCGCGGAGGGACAAGAATCTTCTTCCTCGGATTCTTCTGGGCGTTGTTTTTTTTGTTTTTCTTGTCTTTGTTGTTGTTCTTTGGCTAAGAGTGTTGGAATCTCTCCGTCTTCGCAGGTGGAATAATATTCCTGTTCTACTTGTACTACTAGACTTGGTACTCCTCCTCCTCCCACTAACTCGTCTTCCCATTCTTCTTCACAGTACAGAGCGTCCATGTTGCACGCAAACTTACTGATTCCACACTACATTATTGAGATGCCGATGAATGAGGAGAAAAGGTTTAATATATGGTGGGGTTGTACTTGCTTTCTTGCTTTTTTTTTTTCTTCTTCTTTTTTATATAATTTATTTAAAAAACCAAAAGTAATAGTAATTTTAAAAAACATTAATGAGAAAGAGACGTGTTGGTGTGTGTGTACGATTGAGGACGTCTGAGGTTTTGGCTCACGCTGGTCTAATCAATGGAGAGTCGCGTGTAGTAAGAATGACGTATGACGTTGGGGTCACCTTCGCTTACGAATGACGCCTTATTTTATTTACCCAAGTATCAGGCCCACGGCCCACTCAAAAATTCACAGCTCGGCAAATGGTGAAATTTGAGTGAAAATAAAGTAGTTAGAAAAGATACGAAAAGAAAATAGATAAAAAGGTGTGAAATTTTATTTTTTTTTATGGGGTGTTGGGTTTGAGGAGAAAATATATGAAAAAGTAATGACTTTTTTTTAATGTTTTTTTATTAATTTTATCATTTTATTTTGTATGACATCTTATCATTAGTTTTTATTTTAATGTACATTTTTTATGTGTTTACTGAGCAAACTAATATAGAAAGTAATTTATGATTATTATTATTATTATTTATATTTACCATACAAAATTCAGCAAAATTTAATTTATTCACCCTTTTTCAGTACATTCTCGTTTCTTTTTCATGCATTTTTTTTTCCTGTCAACAAAAAAAAACTTTCAATAATATATATTTGTTTTTAAATTTTTTACTTTTATTAAATTATTTTTAAATTTTTATTTTTATTTTTTATCCATTTTTATTAACCATGAGGTAAAAAAAAAGACAACTGGGGCGAATTTGTGTAGGAAACCTTTTAATTTATTGAACCTGCAAAGTAAAGTCGAGCCAAAAACATCCTAACATAATCCCAACAAATTGAGACACAGATGATATATATCAACACTTGCAAGCATTTTTTTTTTATAAAAAATTGTTGGTTAATTAACAATTAGAAGCTCTCAACTCTCTAATGCCATCTCCAAAAAGTGGTACATGCGTTACAAGATACAACACATTAAAAGACATCGAGTGGGTTCATAGAAATTCCGTCAGTATGGACCGTATGGCGGTGGATAGATTCCTGCATACGAACCTGCGGTTGAGAAGCAAAATATTGAAGACAAATTAGGAACAGATAGATAATAGCAAATGAGGTTGGGGAAAGATTAAAACGTACGTAAGTACCTACCTGGAGGCGGGTAATAAGGGTTGGTCCCCGGAGGAGGTGGATATGGTGGCGGAGGATAAACTGGTGGTGGGAGTCCATACGGTTGTTGATAAGCAGGAGGGGGAGGGGGAGGTGGATAAGGTGCATATGGTACTGAATTAGGTTGGTATGAATGGTAGGGAGGGTAGGTAGTTACCGGTGGATAATCGCATGCATACACAGGCGACGGAACAGGGTACATTGGAACTTCTGTGGGAGGCGTGTGGTACGGTGGCGCCGATGGAGCAGCCCCCGCCGTTGCTCTCTGCATCCATAACATGTTTCCACCACATTAATTTAATGGTTTCAATATTGGTCACGTAATCCTTACGAGTAATCTATAAACGTGTCAAACCAAAGCAAGCCTTACCGCTTTGGTATTTGAATAATGCATTATAAGCCGTACTTCTCCTGCATATCTGCAAAATAAAAATACAAAAATGATGGTCTAAAACAACGATCACAATATATATATATACTGCTGGCTTGTCAAAAAGGCTATTTTCTTCCCTCAGCTTAAACAGTGTTATGGTTTTGGGACTGTCAATGAATCATGATTCAAACAAGCAGGTAGTACTTCTACTGTACTCGTGCACATTAATTCATTATTAACTTGGCATCGATTCTTTGTAGCCTGTGGAGTACATGCGTGGTGATGCACAATCGTTTAGACTTACAATGCCCTAACCACCCTAAACCATGATTCCAATTCAGCAATACCTGAGTATTCTGATAGAGTACGCGCCCACTGCACACGACATGAACCAACAAATACATACTCAACAACTTGGACATCTATTATTCAACATACATAGAGTGACACACAGTACCCGAAGCAAACTCAAAACTCCCCGACGGGAAAAAGAAATTTAATAAAATGAAAATTAATTTCAAGCCTGGAGCTGCTCAATTACAGGAAACTGGATGATTACTACCAACCACATGGAACATGTTAATATTAAGTGGGTATTTAGGAGAATTTTCTTGTTTATGGGTAGAAACATGTTAGTAACTGAACAGTTTTGAAATGATAAAATAAGATTTCCCAGAGGCCTCGTTGTTTTGGAAAAGGTGCTTATAAACAACAACCAAAAAAAAAAAAAAACTCTCCTAAGCACCCCCTATGAGCCATCAAGCTTGCATTGGAAAATTAACAAATTAGATGATTTAAATGCGTAGTTTGGTTTGAGGGAGAGAGTGGTGGTTTTAATGGCCAGTATCATCATAATTGTTGTACTTGTCTTCTTAAGATCAGAAGAAATGACCACCAAACCAAAGCGAGTGACTTGTACCAAAACTTACTTTAAACTCTAGCAACCGCGGCCCTTGGAGGTAGGGTATTGTGTGTACGCACTCTATCCCTTGGTTTTGTATCCACTATCGGCTTATTGTAGCCAACAAAGATTAGCTTCAACCTGGATTTGAAAAAATTACTCTAACACAGGAAGTCACCATTTATTACTAGACATATGTCCGGACATATGCAATGGACGGGAACACTTTAATAAATGTATTAAGTGTTGTCATGAACAAAGTTAACTGAGCATATGTAATAATTCACATGACAGGGTCTCAAGCCTTGGGTGGGAGGTATTCTTCCGATCAAGGTTGAAGCCAATCTTTGTTCTTCCGATCTTGTTTAACAAACACAACAAGCATGATGTTGAAGCCGATCTTGGTTTTTCCAGCCTTATTTAACAAACACAACAACAAGCATATGATGTAGCAACTATCTACTTTTAGGAACGAAATGTATGCTCAACAGAATTTGAGTCTGCAAATATTATGAAAAACTATAATTCATCATTCGCATTTAAATCTCCTTCATTATTTTTTTGAACCTTACCTTCCGGTCTTAGTTTGAAGTGGCCAAGCACTATCATCATAGCCCTGCGAAAGAACCTTGTAGAGGTGAACCCTGAGCAGCAAAACCAAGAAATATATTAATCAGATTGAAATCGAAAACTCGCAGAAAGATACAATTCATGCAGAAATATATATATATATATATATATATATATATATATATATATGTATATGTATATGTAACAGGCAATTTACTTTCCGCTGCCAATGAAATCGTCGTATGTAAGCGTATTGCTATTCCAGACAACAACGATTAGCTCTTTGAGACCATCAATGAGATTGAAAACAAACTTCTCCTGGAATGTTGGGTTCTTACCTCCATCTGACATGTCCCAAAACACCCAAACAACATTAAAATAATTGATAAAACAAAACCGAAACAAAACAAAAAAAACATGTGCCGGCGTTTAAGTATTCAAAGAACATTAAGGTTACCTGTACATGTTCTGGTACGGAATTTGGTGGCGGCGTATTCAACGAATACGTACGGATCTTGCCTCGAAATCCACTCTGTGTCTTTCAACTTGTTACACCCAACAACTTCATCAAACGAGTCCCAGAAACAAAATCAGAAGGGAAAAAAATAATAAAAAAACAGAATGCAAATTAATGAAGATGAAGAAACAGAAGACGGGTATCTGAGAAAATTTGATTTTGCATGGGAAGAGAAAAAGCATGATTCCAGGAGATTGGTACCTGAAACTTCAAGAATTGGGCCTTGAATCTCTGACGTCGACATCGGAGAGGAAAACGGTAGGGGAGGACTGGAAAGTCGAAACCAACCGTCCGAACTCGGAAGCTTTTTTATTATATTATTTTTTTTATGGATTTTGATAATTAAAGTGAGAGAAGTTAATAAGCGGGAAAAAATAATAATAAGTTACTGTTACAACATAAACTAAAACTAGTTACCCCTACCCGCGCTACGTGGGGCTGTAATTAAAATCAACAAACAAACAAAACGTGATTATGCGTAGTGGTCGCCAATATTATATAATATGTCACTAAGTCAAAACACTTCCAATTGTTTGTATGTAACTAACCTCAAAATCTGTAAAATAATCATAGGATTTATCTTAATATTTTTCTTTTTTTTTTAATGAATATCAGATATGAATCAACCGAAGAGCTGCTCAAAGAAACGCAGAATGGAGAAGCTGAAAATGAGGCCAAAGTTTGAATATCGCTGTCTTTTTATCCTTTGAATTGACAAATCAAATCCAGGCAATGCTTCCAACAAGAGTCTTTATGCATCATAAATTTGGATTAATACAGAATCGGAAACTTTTTTTTTTTTTAACAAATCAATGAAACTAAACCCACTTCCTCAGCAAACGGGCCACTTGAAACTGATACAAACCGTTTATGTACAAGGGTTCTTCATAGAATGATAAATCCAGAATCAAAGCCGGGAGATCACTCGCTCTCAAAGTCATCTTCATCACCGAATGTGAAGACGGATGCATCTGCAGCCATGGCTTTGAACTCACTTACCCCTTCAGAGTTGGGGTCTGTACCCTCAGCTGCATCACTCTTTACTTCACCAGCAACCTTGGAATCTGGGTTTTCCAGAATGATCTGTTCAGTCTTCTGGGCTAGAATTTCATTTTGGTCTGTGCTGTAACTACTTTCGTGATTAGAGTCTGTTGCGGCAGCTCCTCCAACTGCAGAAGCAGAACGAGCTCCGCGTCCTTTTGCAGACCCTGTTTCGTCTGTTTCGCTGTCAGAGAATACATTGTCATCTTTCTCCTCATTTCCGGATACCTTAATTGTGGTTAATGCAGGAGCTCCCTCGTCATTAGAGGCTCGAGATGCACCAGAAGATCCATCTGATTTGGCAGTAGCAGCTTTGGTTTGAGGTGGTGAGGGACTAGGGGCATCATAGCCTTGAAGTACAACCTCAACCTGGAAACCAGGTGAAGGCAACTTCCTCTGCACAAAGTACAACCACAGAATCTCAACAAAAATTAAAAAAAATTTAAAAAAATGTTGGTCATTGGTCAGGGTGCCAAGAATCCAGCAGGCACAGAGACCAATGAAATACATAATATACATATATATAGACACACACACACAGAGTGAAACATGTCCAGTGTATTTGCCCATAACATCAACACCACCACCTACACCACTTTTGGCTTACCTTGTCAAACCCATCCAGATCATTGGTGTTCAGAATTATCCTGTTTTCCATCATTGTTGTGTTTAACCAACTGAAAAATCAAAAAAAGCGACTTCGTTAGAGGATTTAAATTTGGAGAGGGAAGTGGGTGTCTGGTTAGTAGTAAGAATACAGACCAATAGAAATCTCCTTGACGATCATGAAAATGGATTTTAAAGTCTCCAGCCAACTCCGTCAAACCAGGCTCTCCAGGAAGAGCAAACACCATGATCCCTTTCTTTGGCGCACTCATCCAAAAATCTTCTGGCTGGACACATGTAAAACGAGTCATATGGTGACCAAAATCACAACATAAAATCCCAGTTTTACTTACAAA
The DNA here is from genome assembly GCA_023512835.1 of Taxillus chinensis. NCBI lineage: Eukaryota > Viridiplantae > Streptophyta > Magnoliopsida > Santalales > Loranthaceae > Taxillus > Taxillus chinensis. The sequence continues at coordinate 9,919,690 of CM042089.1, forward strand.
AGTGGAATACGTAGCCCATATAAATCATTTACAAGCATCAGGAGACTTACAGCTAGATCCTTGGTTCTTGGATGCTTCTTTGTAGAGAAAAGGGTGCCTGTACAATCGTAAAAAGCAGAAGCAATGATTCCAATTGTTAAGATTCAGAATGTTAAATACAGAAAAGTCCCAAATCAACATGGAACTTCATACGTCAGAAGCAGGAACCCTGAAATCCAGTTTATTAATTACTGCTTAATGTTAAGAGCTCTAAAACTATAGGAAATTCATACATTAAAAGTTCTGCAATTCACTCCGTTCAAATGAAGATCTAAAAGATAAACTAAATACCACCACAACTCTACACCACCTGTCATCTACACAAAAGTAAAAAAAAACAACGGCAACTATTTAAAGGCAATCAAGATCCCCCTTCTTTATCTATGATTCCTTGCTTCAGGCAATGCCACATCATCAGATTTTTTTGACAGTCATTCCAGAGGATGATGTGGCATCATCTGGAGCAAGGAAACAGAGCACGAGACAGAAAGGAAGATAGAACATCCTTCACAGTTTCCAAACATTCTCACCTCAGGGTACACATTCAATTAATACCATTTCAAAGGTTACCAAATCAATCACAATACTTTGGGTCTTCTTATTATTTCTACACAATTTCAAAATATAAGTAGTCCTCATTATACATAATAAAGATACAGTAAGGATCCAATCTTTATTCATACTTCCAAGTTCCATAAGCTGGATTCTTTGGCTGGTCGCATAAATGAAGAACATTTAATATTTGAAGAAAACTTGGGCACCAATGCCTAAATCGCAGTCCATCCATTCACATGTACTTATAAAGAATGTGACAGTCACATAACTAGATCACAAAAAAATTACTGCTAGACCAATACTATAATTCTCATTTTCATTCAAGGGAATTCCCTTTAATGTCCATGAAAACTATTGCAGACAAATATGCACAGAAATCAAGGATATTTACATAAAAAACATTCTACAAAAAGCATAGAGCAGATGCAGATACACACCATTATGATCGAACACAGTGATAGTGGGTCTAATCCAATAAGGACACCTATGAAGACGGAATCCCCTTAGCATGCACCTGCGAGAATTTCAATGTTAGAACCCGTGCAAAGATGACATACAGGGAGAGGCTTCCTAATGTAGTCAGGCATATGAAGCATACCTACGTCCAGGCTGGTTTTCACCATTAAAGTACGTTAACGTTCGCTCAAAGTATTTGACATATCTCTAGAAAAATCACAGCAGATAAAAAATGCATAATTTAATCTAACTGTGACAACTTCGCTTATCAAATGAAAGACCAAAAAACCTTTGCTTATCAAAATTTAAAAATTAATTTAAAACCCCAGATAATAATATTTTATAGCAAAACAAGACTGACAATTTGACTTGGCAGAACAAGCCCCTTCCCATCAACACATCTTTTCTGGTTGTAGTAGTCAATTGACTCCTCAGCTGTAGGGAAGAACTGCATAAGAAAAACAACAAAATACAACAAAAATTACAAAAAGGGACAATAGGGGTGTAAAGAGCCATAAAATTGATTGAAAAAATCATTGAGTTATGATTTTATATATATAGGCTCACTTTTAGGAATAGGAGAAGACTAGAAATCATTAACCCTGTCCTAGCCATTCCAGCCTTACAGTGCACAACTACAACATTTTCAATATCCTGCTTCAACCATGAATATGCACTTTGACAGAATGATGCTATGAGCTGGATGGGAGGGCAGTTATGGTCATCAAATGGGAAACTGGCCAACTGAAAAAAAAAAAAGAAGATTATGATATCAGAATTTTCATATAGCTATACTGACAGGAAATATTTCAGTATTAATCAAGATTACATAGCCTGGAGCCAAAAAAAAAAATCCATGGAAACTCAACGGATAACAGTATTGCAGCAATGATATTTGCTGTCGTAATCTTAGCATTACAACAGGTAACTTCAATTCATAGTTTATCAGAATTTTGTCTGGAAAATTATATCTAAATTACCAACCAATTCTCAAAGTTCAGGACAAGAAAATCACATATTAAGCACCACGTGTTTGGATTGGCTAACAATTTTTAGATTTTCAGCAATACTAATTCTGCAGTTTGTAAAAACTTCAATAAATCTACAGTTGAAAGAACTCGACATACCAAGTCATACATGTAGGAAAGCTTCAAATTTTTATTCTCTATTTTCTAACATATATATATATATATATATGAAAGGGCAACAACAACTAAAATCTTTACAGGTTAATAGAATCAGATTTGAAGAAAAGAATTCTTCATATTACACTGTTTTGAACTTTTATTTCCTCGCGCTGAACATCTTCCCTAAGTATCACCGTTTTTTCAGGTGCTTTTCTGAAACTCGCCCTTTAAAAATGGTATCAGGTAAATTACTTTGACCAGGGTGGCAATTCAAAAAAAAAAAAAAAAAGGTTTGCAGCAGTAACACTTGTAAAACTCTATCAGATTTAGATGCAGCTCTGAAAACGATGCATGTAAGCCCAGTGACAATCGATGTACTGATGTACAGTAAATAAATAGCTATTTATATATTTTATAATACCCAAAACCAAAGCTCAATAAATTATCTCAGAGAGTCCAATTGCTTCCTAATTTGGAAGAAAAAATTATCAGATAAAAAAATCGTTTTTGAGAAACAGTTTTATTGGCACATCCAAGCACTTGACTTTATTGTTGTCAACTAGAAAAAACGTGAATCCCGTTTCTTAGATCAATTGTTCAATTATTCCGTAAGTACAATATATATACATAAAATAATGTGCATGTGTGTGCTTTTTATATATATTCAGGACTCTACATCATCCAGTAGAACAAAGATTCGCACAACAAAATTAAGTACAGAAATGCAACAAACCTTTCCCTCAAACAGCGATGCATCATAAAGCCTCTCTGAGCAAAGATTATATACTTTGTATTTTCCCTACAAAAAAGTTAACAAAAAAAATATGTCATTAATTCAGTAATTCTGTGTACAAAAATAGCATATTGATGCAGTTTTCTTTAGTCGTTGACATAATAGCAGAGACTTTATTCAGTTGCTTCTAAATTTTCAATTTACTTTCTTCTCACATGCATGGTTTATACATTTTCTGATATAACAAGTTTCCTCTTCTTCTTTTTTTTAAAGAAATTTCACTGTACATACATCTATATCAATAATTTTCAATTGTTTTTTGCAAAACTAAGGCATTACCTGGTGATGGGATTCAAAGAACCTAATTACTTCTTCCATGTGATTCCGATAAAATCCCTGCACACCAAATTTAGTTTAATCTGTGATCAATATCCAGGAACATAAAAGTTAAACACAATACCTCTCTCTGTTGCTTACCTCCACATATCCAAAAAATCCAGAACTCATGTCGCCAGCAGGAAATCCCATAGCAATTATATTCTCAGTGATGTATGTCATATCCAAATCAAATCCTCCTTCCTAAAAGCCAAACATATCAGGAGTTTGGAACCATATATAGACTGTTGAAGATGAGCCACATACAGTGATAAAATAAAATACAAACAGAATTGAAAAAGAAATATGCAGCTATACAATGTAAAATAAATGGACAATTTCATTAATGGGCTGTTAGCATTGAGTGTTTGGTTGCGTGCAAGCAGGAGTTCTCCATCCAAAAAAGTATATTAAATTATAAGATTCTCAAACTGTTAGCCCAAACTATAGAGCTAATGAATTTTGCAAAACCAAGCATTATGCATAGCACCATGAACCTGGGACATTCTTGATGATGTTCAGAAAGCTTTTAGAGAAATGCAACAACAACAAAAATTACTTACCACAGTTATTTAGGGATACAAAGAAATTTTTTGAAAATCATATTAAAGATTGTTCTTTATCTCTAATATCTATGCCACTTTAAAGAACCCTTTTCAAAGAAAATGCATACATTAAAATTTCAAAATAGCCCACATTAATATTAGTTGAACAGCGGCTCAGGAAACTGTGTAATCTATAAGGGTGTGCAAAGCCTCATATACAAACTGATACTCTTTTCTGGCCTTTTTTCCCAACGCACCTTAGGTAGGTCAGTTTTCAGGTTGAGATTTTTCTCAATAGTTTGGTTTACATTTTTAAGGGTATTTTAATTGTTTTGTATGTATTGTTTCAGTTGAATTATTTAGTGTATCATTTCCGACTTTTATTAACAGCTATATTGCATAAACTACTTGTTCAAACATAAATAATTTATTACATTTGGATTTCAAATATATATTAATTAATATTGAACTTCAATCTAGATTTTTTTATTAATTTAATTATAATAAGTGAAATTAAAGAGTCAATCAGATGAGAGATCCACTCAACTCACTTGTCTGACCAACTTGACTCATATATCCCACCGTTTATTAAACTGCCTAACCTGATTCACCAACCCGCCTGCACACCCGACTATAATACCACTAGTAACTTCAATTATCTCAGAGCTATAACTTTGGCCAATGTATAGTATTTCTTACCAAATATTTACCAGGTTCAAATGTATTTTTCCACCATCAGTTTTAAAATTTTTACTTAATCCCTTATCCTAACAAAACAAAAAATAAATAAAAATAATAAAATAAAATACTCACAAATCCAGCAGGGTCAATTGGCCCCTCGCCCCTTTGTATATCTGCCCTTCTCACTTCTTTTTCTTTTTTTTAACCATTCATTTTTACCAAGTTCAGTATTAGACGGATCAGTCAACATTTTTCTGTTTTGATGCAACAACAATAAGGATAGTTTGTAACAGAGTTATATTTGTTAATAACTCATCACATTGATCGGTCCCGGTCCATATACAGCTAAACCAGTCAAATGGATCTATGTTCTTAGTCTTTCTAAACCAATTATAAGTTATCATATACCAATTACAATGCATAAGAAAAGAAAAGACTTCATAATTCATTAATATCCAAGCAACAAAAATACATAAGCATCCATAATGCATAGGAGAAAACGCAATTCAAGCAATTAGAAATTGAGAACATTTGCGAAGGGAATTAACTAGCAGCAATTATGACACCTGGTATCTTCTTTTGTTTTGAGAGACAACATGGCGAGCTTTGACCTGTACAGCTTTTACTGCATTCTTTGATGAGTCCACTAACCCTTTTGTAAAAGTTCCGATAAGTCCAGTCTGAGTTGTTGGTGAAGCTAACCTAGGGCTATTATCTGTTGAAGAAGCCTTTGGAGATATATGCAATCCTAACCCACTAGTAAATCGAGCAAAGGTAGATTTTCCAGCATTGTTAGCATCATCCTGAGAAGTGGACAATCCCTGGGGCATTTTAAAATTTTTAGCCCATGTTGATATGCCAGGCGTAGAGGAGCCTGATGGTACACCAGACTTATCTGGTCGGGAAACACTGGCAGCAGGAGATTGACCATCTGAATCCATTCTGCTACCACAGAAGTCTCAGAAGTAATCCAGCATACCAGTTTCAGAATCCAGCATGCATGATATCACAGGATCTTGTTTTGCAATTAAACTAAAACGAGAGTATCAAAAAATCATCAGATAAATTACTTTCTTAACTGCCAGAATGTTTTTTAGCCCATTTCAATTTAAATGTCAGCAAAATCTGTTGAAATAAACAATGCTGGATAAAAATAACACCTCTAAATGGTAAAGTACAAAGATCTGCAAAAGGAAGCAGTTGTGCCAAAAAGCATCCCCGGTACCAACAATGTTGTAATTTAAACTTAAAACTAACAACATTCCACCTTACACTTTTATACTAGTGTGTGTGCAACATTGCGAATGGTATAGACTAGTTGATGCAATGACCAACTGATATTACTCTCTGATAAGATCTGAGGGTAATTTCCAAATTATTATTAGTGTTGGCTTCACAGTTACCTCTATCTAGCACAAATGGGTCTACTCTTACTTCAGGATCCTAAATTAAATCAGCATTATATTTATGTGGCATGCCCCCAAATAATTTCTCTTTTTTTTTCCTTTTCTGACATGGTTAGCAGTACACATTCAGGGCAGTTTTGCTACCTCTCTCCAGAGGAGAGCTTTAGTAGAACCAATGCAACGACCCCACAACACAAGAGCTCGCAATTATGCATATATGGTCACATGATGGTAGAATCAGTTAGAGAGCACATAGAATGTGGGAATTGGGATTAAAAAAACATCCAAATCTGGATACAAATTAAAATTTGAGCTATCGTCATCAACTAATGAGAAATGAAAATTTATCCATTACACTAGGGCGTAGGGGGCACATTCAACCGATAAAACAACATCGGCAAAATAAAACAAACCCAGAAAGGATAGATCATAAATTTTCAAGTACGAACTCCAAAATGCGAATTATGAATCAAAATTGGGCTCGTTTATTACGAAACAACAAAAATTATACCAAAATTTATGTTACCCAATTAATCAAATACCCATAAATTCCTAATAAACGTACCCTTTTCAGGCCTCTATGGACAAGTGGAAGCGAGAGGGGAGGAGCAGAGGAGTGGGGCTGAGACGGAGTGAAATTGAGTGGCTAGGGTTTTCAGGAGAAGCGATTGCTGTTTCCGATCTTGAGCGGAGCAGGAAATTAACAAATAAAAAATAAATTATCAACATGCCGTTGAATGTTGTTTTGATTCCCTCCCCTGTACTGTAAAAGAACGTGTCGCACCCGTCAGTATCGGACTTTGTACGGCGACGACACCGTTTGGATCGAAACGCAAAGCTTTGCTTATATGCACATTTCGACAGATAAGTTATTCTTATAAACTAATTTATATAAATTAAGACCCATTTGATACATGTTTTCAAATAGAGTGGTACTGTCCGTAGTCGCAGCATTGCGGCGACCCCAACTGACATGGCTTATTCTACGTCAATGCGCACAAGCAGCGCGACAGAGTAACCGCTCAATGCAACTGCACGACAAAGCTTGACGTTGAACCTCAAGCACGAGTGTTGAGCAGTAGCATCGAGCACAAAGATTTTATATCTGTTCGATGCTACTGCTCAATAATGCTTGACATGTGGCATCGAGCATGGGTATCGAGTTGTAACATCGAGCATAACTCGTTAATAACTGCTCGAAGCGCTTGCTCGAGTGTAAACTCGAGCAGGTACTGTGGTGTCTCGAGCGCACCTAGAGTTGTATCGAGCAATCCTCGACATGTGTGCCCGAACCTTAACTTAAATCGTATGTGTCTTCATTTCTGCCAAACGACAAGCATCCCAAACCCTAAAAGAAAAGCGCTCGCCAAACCCTAATCCTGCACTTGACGCAAACCTTCGGCTCGTTTCTCTTATGGCTTCCAAGGCTCGAGTTGCTCGACAATCAAAGGTAAAGACCACTACTTCTAAATCCCACAATATATATGTCGGCCAAGTCCTGGATTAGGAAGTCGTTGTTCGATCTACTATCCCATAGATGAAAGCCATTCGTGCTTGGCTCGAGCACACTGGCCTCCGCCACCTTTTCCTCTTCTCAAAGATGACCTTGAAGAGTTTTATGATCATGTGCACGTGAACGAAAGAGATGAAGAGGTAATGCTAATCTCTATGGTTCATGATTTGAAGGTACTTGTCTCCTCATCTCTCATTAAAGATGTTTTTAAATTGCAAGTGGGCATGAACCCCTCCCCCAAAGATGCAAACGAGGGACACGGGCAGGGAATTAGGATACAATGATCCAGAATTGGATAAAAGGAAATATCATAGGAATATAGGCTTTCAGGGGAGAACACGCTTTGTTGCAAACATAGTTGGAAAATGTATATACTGTCTGATATTAGGGACTGATTCCATCTCTAATGTGCATATGAGATTAATATATTGCTTTTAAGGGTACTAGAGTAGTAAACTGGGCGGTTGTCATATTTGAAGTGTGGGCTTCTCAGCTTGAAAATAGGAGATTTGGTCGACTATTAACCAAGGTTCTAGTGCATTAGTATCCAGAGGTCTTCCGTGAGAGAGCACAACTGCCTTAGTATCACATATGATGGTATATTTTAGAGGACAACAGTGTTGTTGTTCATCCAATTGGTAGTATTGGGCAACGAGGACAACCTAAGGTAGCACGTTTTTCCACTTTGTGGGGTACTTCTTCTCATAGTGTCACCACTCCTAGCCACGTTGAGGAGCATGATCCTAATGTGGTACCCCGTGACGAGACTTCAGTTCCATCACATAGTAATGTATCCGAAACAGTTATGGATCCCCTTTAGGTCGTTTATGCCCATGAGCAGTTTGGACTCGAGGCTATAGAGAGGGTATGGTTATATTGCGGTAGGCATATGACCAGTAGAGTAAATTTTTAATTGGGCTTCTCCAAGAATCGTACTACGGCCTATCAGTGTGATAGACTGCTTAGACGCCATGGAGTAGACTCCCAACACTGACGAGGCTGCCGCTAACAGCCTAAGTCATCCATCGTGGATCCTAAAGTTACTCGGTTAGAGGATGACCTACAGGATATGCGCCGTATAGTAGAGGCTCAGCAAATTGAGCACCGTCCTCAGCACGACGAGATGATGTCTTTATTTCGCAACACGCATCCAGTCTCCACCCCTCATAACTTTGCCTTGTCGTCTCCTCTTCATGCACCTGGGGAACCTGCCCCTGTACCTAGGGATGGCAATGGGGTGGATCGGGACTGGGTAGTGAGTGACCCGATCCCACCCCGAACATGTAAAATAAATACCGAACCTGCCCCACCCCGATGTCAGGGCAAGTTACTATGCCACGAGCCTGCCCCGCCCCGAAATTCTGATGATAGAACCTTGCCTCCACCCCATACAGATCTATGTTGTTGCGGGCAATGGGAGACTGGACTCAAAGAGTACCTGAAGATGGCGGCTGGAAAGAGCAACTACGGGTGGCGCTGATGGGAGTCCTCTGGAATTCGACTGTTGATGCTTGGAGTCCTGGACGGTGGGAGCAGTTGCGGCCTTTGAGAGAACATGACAGACCTGAGGGTCTGGAGACTCTGGACGGCCAGTGGTTCTACAGATCTAAGGGTCGATGTCGTAGGAATGATCTTCTGCGACGGTGACAAGGTTGGTTTTAGACGACGATGGTGACAAGGCTTGCTCTGGTTTTAGACGGCGACAGGAGCAGGGCCTCTGGTTTTAGACGCCAACAAGGCTTTTGCAGTCTTGCAGTATTGATCGATTGAGGACAGACTACAATGGAAAGAGAGGAAGGGTGAAGAGATGGAGTCAAGTCGCTGGATGGCCACTAGACTGGAGTCTCGACTCTCGTTCGACCGAAGCGGAGGAGACGAGTTGTGCTGTGAATTTGCGAGGCGTGGTAAGGAAAAAAAACATAAATAATTATATTTAATAAGCTTTATATACCAAAACCCTAAACTTATATCGGGGCGGGTCGGGGTGGGTCGAGCAGTATCCGATCCCGACCCTAAGTCCTATCGGGGCGGGTAAAACCCGGTCGGGTTGGGCCGGATCGGGCCGGTCGGGCTACAATTGCTATCCCTACTTGTACCAGATGAGTATCCCTTTATTCCTCAGCCAGACCCTATTCCTGCAGTAGATGTGACACCAGCCCCTCTTATTCATTTCAGAAAATCCTAGTTTATGGAGAAAATAAATTTATGTACTTACACTTTATTGACTCTGAATGAAGGTCTCGCCAAGTTAAGATCCAGTAGTTTCAACTTTGGGCATTTCCATGTTAGTATTGGGGAATAAGACCCTAGCCATAACTGGTTTGTTTGCTCCATCGAACTAATAATCAAGAAATACCCTCACACGAGATGTGGACTCCGTATGTCATTTTTCGTATGATATACATTGGAAACTGTATGTGGCATCAGTGGGAGTTCTTGGTTGGCATCACACAAATTTATCATTGCATGCAACTTACTTTTTGCATCATAAGTATGCTCTTTACTACCTATCGCACGAGTAATTATCTGATAACATATATGTAATAATTCTGAATATCTATTACAATTTGGTCGTTGTTCTGCTGCATCATAGCTATTGTGAATTAATTTGTGTCGTCTTTTAATATCCGTCCTCCATCGATGCAAAATATATTTATCTAGCAATTCTTTAATTTCGTTACATCTATAAATGACAAAAATGTATCAACACAAGATTCTCCTCATCTCAAACAATCAACAAGATCACTTTGTAGTGACATCAACTTCATTATAATTCACAAAAATGTCACTAGCTTACTAAATTATTCAAAATTAATTTCATCATGAATGATATAGATCTGTAACACATCATCACACTGATGTAACTTTGGATTCAAATCAATCATGCCAGTGACCTACTTTTGAACTTCTTTGAATTTTGCATATGTGTACAACTCTTGGAACCTCTTTTCGAATGATGATCTAGATATACACGAAATCGTGGTAGTAAATGAGTAAAAGTTTACATCAATTTTGTTCTCAAGTTTTTTCAAAGTGTTATCAAACTGGTTAACAAACTCTTTCATGTTTGTATTAACATGAACATAACTATCAAAAAATACATTCATGCTCTCACTCCACTAGTAATACTTATTCCAGCCCAAAATACATCTTTCAAAAATGTTGGAACCCAATACAATGATCAGTGTATATGCTTTTCAACTACGCATTCTCTTCCAAGTTATAAGTGGTAATCAATTCAACCCAAGGCTTCTCAAACTCTTCAACACTTTGGCTATCATACACACATCTCATCAATTCATTTTTCATCTCTGTTTTATATGAACCATATGAGTTGAGTTTCTCAGGAACTTTCTTTAGTATATGCCATAGATAAAATCTGTGTTTGGTTTATAGGAAAACAACAACAATTGTATTTTTCATTGTTCTATCTTGATCAGTGATACTGGCTTTTGTAGCTATACCATCCATACACTGCAACCAAGTCTGAAATAACTACACAAAAGTCTCAGTGTCCTCACTAGATATCAAACCTAATCCTAGCAAAAGTGATTGCCCATGGTGGTTTACACCAACAAATGGTGCAAAGGGCATCCTATATCTATTCTTCAGGTAAGTCGTGTCAAATGTCACCACATCACTGAAATATTGATAGGCTGCTCTACTATGAGGGTCTACTCAAAATATATTCCTTAACCTAACGTCCTTGTCTAAATCCATCAATGTTAGGATTTCTGCAAGCGCACAGATCGTTACAAGTAATAAAGTAGACTTAAAGTCCAGATATCGAACCCAAGGGAAGGAGAATAAGTAAAGAGTTCATTTTGTAATTCATTGAATTAAGTTAAAGTTTAATTTTGTAAAATTGAAAGTTTAAAGTTTGTAAATGAAATTAACAAAGCTATTGTAAATGATCTTATGGAGAATTAGGGATTCGGATTTCAATCAATGTAATTCATTCATTACATTTATTCATGCTAATTCAAAATTTTCCTTTATCTAAAACCCAACACTTGTGCATAAACTAGCCTCTTTCGAGTGATCTAGCCGTGTGTAAACCCTATTTTGGGGGACGGGTAACCCATTAAATGCTTAAGTTGTTTAAGTGTAGATTGACATCACACAAATCTTAACTAGGTTACAAGATAAGAATACTAGCTTTCGCAAGTTATATTCCTCTCAAGTCAATTCTCATAACTATCCAGCTATCAACGTCATCTTTCGATCCATAATTGATAAACCTTATATAAGAATTAAGATGACTAAACTTAATTCTAACATGCACACTCAAGAAAACTGCTAAATAAGATAAGGAATTCAAATTAACATACTAAGAAAAGGAAATCATAAATTTACATCAACATCCATCCTCCTCCCTAGAGGTTTAAGCAAACATTGTACTAAAAAATACAAACATTTTTGCTATTGAGAACCTAAAACACTCCTCTCCCCCTCTCCCGATTAATACCCCCTCTCTTTTCAAGTCACTTGACGTAACTTTTGTTTTAATCCCTTGAGTGCCCAAACTTTCCAACCACCCAATAACCGTTCTCTCCAATATTTGAATCACATTTCCCTCTTGAAATACTTGAAGAAGAGTCGTTCAAACCTGTAATGAAGAGGCATGAGCCGTACAGGTGGCAGCTTTAAGAGATCCGTTGAACTGTAGTTGGTCCGCATAGAAACTATACTTGGTCGGTCAATTTGATCGACTGAAAATCCAGTCAACCACATTCAACTTTTTAAATGACCAAAATTTCCTAAGAGTGTGGTCGATTGAATTGGTCGTTCAAAATCTTCATGGTCAATCTTTGAATTTTAATCGACCATTCTCTGTAGTTTGTTGTCCATCATTTCCTTCTTTCTTTAAACATTGTACTTGGCCTATTCTTCATCCAAAAACACCACAAACTATACTTGGACGATCAATTTGGTCGATTGAAAATCCAGTCAATCACATTAAGCTTTTTAAATGACTAAAAGTTCCCGAGAGTGTGATCGATTGAATTAGTCGTTTAAAATCTTCATGGTCAGTCTTTGAATTTAGTCGACCATTCTCTGTAGTTTGTTCTCCATCATTTCCTTCTTTATTTAAACCTTATACTTGACCTATTCTTCATCCAAAACACCATAAACAACACAAAAGGTTTTATATTCACTATGTTAGGAGGTTAGTTCACTAACCAATCAATTGTATCAAAATAAAGGTAAAATCATGTTTATTTTCCATATAATATCCCTTCATTTGACATCAAAATATGGTTCAAAGAACCCCCTAACAATCAACGTAAAGAATCCAGTATTTTTATACTGCATCCATAAAAAATAATCTCTAAGTGTGCCGGCACCACCTGCGCCAAGTCGTAGATGTCTTTCCTTATTGATATAATTATAATAATCTTTTCCCAACAAAGGAAGATTCTCAAATTCACCAGCACCAACAATAAGAGATCCAAAGTTCTTATTCATTCAAATGCCAGCCAAGTCATTTGTATCCAAAATTTTTTTTACTAACTCACTCACTTCTTTATTACATCGAAAGTGGCGATATTTCTTCAGACTAAGGTCATAGTTATGGATGTTATGAACTGTAGTCAACCGAAGCTTTCCATCAGTTCTTAAGGCATTAATCTTAGTCTCACACTCTATCTTCCCTATTGGATGTGGGTTAGCCACATTGGAAGTCTTATTTCGAGCCTTCTCACCCCGAGCACAAGCAAAGGTGACATATTTAATCGCGTTATCTTCTCCCCTCTCAGTTCTTTTTGCCATCACCCCAAAGTCGCATTTCTTGTCATATTGTTTATAATAACTTAACAAATCTTCAAATGTGTTAAATTTTATCCCCTTTATGGGCTCCTCAACCATACCATCATTCTTCACTATAACATTTTGCAACATCCCCCGAACAACCATCCCCGTTTTGTGGGGTTTTTTTCATCCTCCATGCATTCTTCATCTACTGTACATGGTTGTCCTTTCTCATTTCCTATGCTGAAAATAAGAAAAAATCCATTGTCAATATATTCTTAAAATTGATAAATAATATCAAAAGTAAAAGAAAAAAAGTAATTTCAAACATTCAAATTATTCCAATGTCCCTAAACGAGCAGGGATATTGCTCGAGACTCATCTCGAGCTGAGGCTCGATACCGTGCTGGAGCAAAGTCTTGAGCAGAGACTAAAATAATATCCCTGCCCTGCTCTTGAGTTAACACTCGAGCTAGGACTTCAACTCCTTAGTTCATGCGTACTAAGCTTGTCACGCCCCCAAATCCCGGAAGGACCGGAACTAAGAGTGTGACTCCCCCCCCATCCCAGATGGACTACACATTGGGGGTCGAGATCCTAAACCCTTACATTCATACATCGGGGGTATCCCCGCCACCTCGCCACATGCTTTATGAAGTTAAAGAAAATAATTTATTAATAACATATTCATGCTATAATTTCAATACAACTTCCACGGACCCTCATCCGGATATTCAAATAATAAAATCAATCATGTTTTATAAAATCCATAAACCAAGTTATTACAAAATTTAAAAACAAACAAAAATTAGCTTCAACAGTGGATGAGCACAAATGCCCGTAGGTAACCTCCAATCTCCTCACCATCTTATAACATGAATTTCTAAGTCTACATGATCGGTGTATGCTTGTGCCGGGGAAAGGTGCTCGCCCCCCTGACGCCCCCTTACTTTTATCACAATAAGCTTACATTTAATCACAAAATATAATATCACACACATTACATTTCATTCATTAGGGTACACACCAAACAACCAACCATCAGAGATTCCCACATCCAGCTCCAAGGACCCCTTCCCCCCCCCCAGATAGCCATATGTGGGACTTGTGGCCTGTCCCCAATAACACCCCCCCCCCCCATATGGGACCTCAGGTTAACCCACATAAGGGACCCCCCTGGGCCCCCTAGCTCCCCCCCCCTATGTGGAACCGCAGTTAACCCAACCAACTTCACCACCAATTCCACTTATAATCAATAAATAGAATATTCCAACGGTCAAAATTCAATACAACAGCCTTACAAAATATTTAATTCATCAATCTGGCGCTAACCACAAATAATATATATAGATATACATACATATATAAATATTCATCAAACATCCAACACCTTAACTATCAATTAAGTAATATTAAGCTACGTACAAGTAACATTTAAATGCAAATTTCTAACATTGAAATACAAACAATATTTCTAGTGTCAGACTATAAATATCAAGCCACAAACAATGTTTCTAATATCAAACTATTAATGTCAAGCCTCCGACAATATTTTAGATGATAAATTAATAATATCAAGCTTCAAGTAATACTTCATATTATTAAACTATAATATCAAAACCAAGCACTATTTTCATTATTAAACTAACAATATCATAATTCTTGTTTGACCTTGCTATTGGAATGGTATCAATGAACATGTTATTTTTACTACCAAATCAAATTAAATTAAATTTATCTATATATCTTGATAATTATCAAAATACACATATATAATACCATGCACGACTTCATAATAATGCACGGATTTAATGCACGAATTTATTACCCACATATATTAACTATTGACACGCACGACTTAATTCTCATAATCAATTAAGCCCCCCTTTTTAAAAAAAATCTGACACTAAAAAAAAGATGCCCCTTTTTTTTTCACTGCCACGAAACCACGCATGTAAAGATGTCCCTTTTTTTGATTAAGAGAAAATTAAATAAAATAAAACAAAACCCTTGTGCTGCATTGGATCAAACGGATTATGGAGGCCAAAACATATAGGCCGCCACCCCCCGTCATGGAGACGCTAACTGTTTCCCCCCCAACACTCGAAGAAACCAGGCCAAGTGGCCCGGTACGTGTAGAAATTAATAATAACTAATTAGAATATGATAAAAAATCAAGTACCAGATGTAGTCACATGCACCCCCCATACTAGCTCATATCCAAATGTTTATGTAATATATATGTATATATATTTTCTAACAGTTTTGTTTGTGTTAAAAAAAAACAAAAAAAAAAAAATCCCTAATTTCCTCATTAATTTCGAAGAGATAACAAATGAGGGAAAAACGAAGAACAATATGCGACTCCCCTCGACGGCTAGGGTTTTTCAAAATGAGTAAATGAATGATAAAACCCTAAACCCTAAATTGAATTTTTTCCTTTTTAATAATTTCCAAAAATCCTCTTAATTTTTTTTTTTTTTTTTTTTACCTTCAATTTAACTTCCAAAAATTACTAAATAACCCCTGAAGGCTTCTGGACCTCAAATTATGCCCAAATATAGTTAAAACGATTGTATTAATGGCCACATTCTCAAAATAATTTTTTTAACATCAAATATAGATTATAAGTTATGCTAACACATATACGGATCCTTACAAAGCTCATGTCTCATATGAAAAATAACTTTCTTCCCTAATTTCTCATTAATTTCGTAACAAATGAGGAAAAAGGAAACTAACAAGAAGAATGATGAAACCCTAATAAATTGAATCCATAACTGAAATATGTCAAATGAGGAACCTAAAGTGGAAGAGCAACGTCTCAGCTGTGACCGAAATAGAGAGAGAATGAGAGTGGGAGATCGTGTGTCAGAGACAGAGACTAGAGCTACACCCTGCGTCGAGACAGAGAGGGAAGGAATGAATTAGTGCTTTAGTCGATTTTACATGGCATAAAGTCTAAATGCAACCTTGGTTTTTTATTTTGCTAACATGTTTATCGTCAAGTTAGTGGGGTTGCGGTGAGGATACAATCACAGTTGCATCTAGACTTTTTGTTTCAAATATTTATTTTAGAATTTAGATTTAAATTTAAATTAAATTTGTGATTGGTGTGAAAAATGTGCTTGGTGCATTGTTTTGAAATGTAAATCGAAATTACAATTCTTTTTAAATACATGGTTGTCATATTGAATTCACATAGCATTTTCTCATTACAAGATGAAATTTTTGCGAGGCCTGATTCATAGAAAATAATGAGTTGATTTGTATAAATCGACTTCTATGATTAGATTAAAAAATAGCAATGATTGAATTTAATGGCATTGAAAAAGAGATGGAGACATTTTGAGAAACGATTACAATATTGTTTGCGTCTTTCCAATTGGGTTTTAGTATAAATTCCAACTAATCATGTGATGTTATCATAAATGGCACTACCTTATAACTTATAAGAAAATGAATCAACAATATGGGTGCATGAAATAAGGAGTTGATCTGTAAGTCAATTTTTATGGTTTGACTGGAAATTTAGCACTAATAGAATTTAGTGACATTGAAGTTAAACAAACAAAGTCGAACCATTACAATTCAACTTATTGCAATGAATACATTGATAAGATCTGATTTTGAATTCAACACTCAATTCAAAAATAGCCTCGAGCCTGATTTCAAAAAGTGAAATCGTTTTGCAATACGATACATAGTTATTTCGTAAAACGACATACCAAACAACATTTGTGTGTGGAGGACCCATTGGCTTTTGTTTTCAAAAAAAAATGTTACTTGAAAACAACAAACCAAATGGGCCCTAAGCGTCCATTTGATAAAACCTATTTTTAGTATTATTTTTAAAAATGGTTTATTACGCTGTGTGAATTATTTAGAATTAATGAGTTAGTATTGATATGTATGGCATGTTAATTGAGATTTATTGGATTCATATATGTAATATGGTTGGTTATCTATCTTGTTACATTTCATTGAGAATGTACATGAATATTCATGTTGTGTAATTGTATAGGTTTGCTCATGGCAACATCTGTGGTATAGTCACTTTCGGTGCTAGTCATTAATCCTTTAATTTTTCAAGTGTGAATATGAAAAAGTTACATTTCTAGTTTCAAGTTTCATGAAATTTGGAGGCATGATACAAAATAAATTTTTTTACCATTTTTTAATCTAACTAAACAATTAATTTTTTCAATGTTTTTTCTTTGAGCATTTTACGACTTTCTTTTCTACATTAAATTCTTTCAACTTTTTTTTCAACTTTTCTTTTTACCAAAAAGGGTATAAATATATTATTGTTGATGTTTTGGGTTCAAATAACACTTTTCATGAATTGTTATCCCTTTTAGGAAAATATTAAGTGTAGTTGATTGGCTGGCTATTATTATACACCAACTATACACATATTTATCCAGTGGATAAATCACTTTGGAGTTTGGACCCTTAAATGCACACTGTGGATGGATATACGTGTCAACATAATAATAATACTAGCTATGTTTTTTTAAGACATGAATTCTTACAAACATGCATGGTAAGGCTGAGCAGAAAAACCAACAAATCAATTTAACCTGATAAACTAACCGATCAAAAACCGAATAAATCGAATAAATCAATGTTTATTTGGGCGGGTTGACTAACCTCTCAACCCGACCAATAACCGAATAAACTGATTAGATAAATAGTGCAACTGCCCAAACCGACCAATAAGCAATTTTGGATGAGAAATTTTCTTTGACACGATAAGAAATATAAAAATTTTATGAATTAGAAGTAAAGTTTATTGATTGCGGACTTTCTAGGTTTAATTCAAAGGTATTTTGATAACGATAATTTATTTGATTTAGTTTGTTGAGATTAGATATTAAATTTGTATTCTAGTCTATATTGATGTTGTGAATTTAAAGTGAAAAATTAGCGATATTAGGGTTGAGCAAGAAATTTGTTAACCCGATTTAATCCGACAAACCGATCGAACCAAAAACCAAATAAACCGATAACCGAATAAATCGATTTGGATAAATTAAGCAATTTTATCAATTCGATCGAAAACTAAAAATTTAATTTAACAAAGTGATTTAACTCACATAGTCCTTTTGATTAGTGTGTTTGCACTGGATCACTTAAAATCGTTTTAAACATAATTACATCCATTTGATCTCCTTATGGACTAAGACTGCGGCCCAATAGGTCTACAAATTTAAACAGACCCAATGGTAATTTTCAATTATAAAAGTCTGATAATTATATAATATCTGTACGCTCCAAGACATAAAAGTGATGTAGCCCCCTGTTGCATTGTTTTTTTAATGTTTGCTTCACTTTCCTTTCCACCCAGCCAGGATCAAAGTTGCGATGGGACGGAGAGGGAGAATGTAGCGAGACGAAAAGAGAAGGCACGTGGAAATTGAGAGATAGTGGGAGACTTGACTTGACTTTTTTTAAAATTATATAAATATAATTATACCTATTTTTATTATAAAAATAAAAAATAATTTTTAAAAAAATTTAGTGTTTAAAAATAAATATGAAGAATGAAAATATAAAATAATTATATATATACACTTAATTATATGAGTTATCAAAAATCTATTTGGACAAATAAATTAAATTAAATCATATAAATTGAAAATATACAGTTTTTAAAATTTTAAAAAAACTAATATATTATGATTGTTTACGATTTAGCAAATCTATGTGTTGAACCGATCAAATATATTATAATATATATTTGAAGACTTCATTTATATATCTTTTCTTATCTAGGTTACTCATAAACATGATCATACTCATCATGAATATAAATTATTCTATGAAATTATACTAGAAAATCAAACGCTAATACATCTATATAAGCATTAATGAACATCGCACGAGTCTTAATGATTGTCATATTTGATCTTTATTGATACTATATATATTTGCATAATATATAAACAATGCATTCTATAAAGTTATTAATATGTCATTTGTCACTTTGATGGTTACTGATTAAGTATTAATGATTGTCAAAAACTGATAAATTAAATCAACTGAAAAATAATAAATTTTAAATTTTATTGGTTGATTTTAGTTTGTTATTTTTCTAAATCAAATGTTTACAATTCAGTTTTGAATGACAGATTAATAAAAATTTAATGAATTAATTTCATCAAATTACAGGTGGCGGGACATGTTGATATATGTATCACATTGGTAATGGTAAAAACTTACATTGAATTAATAAAATCTTACCCTAGCCATAATTGATTTTGGAATGACCATGCTGAATTCTAGCACAACAATGACAACACAATGGATCGGAGACAAAATGAAAACAAAAGAATGCCTTGTAATTCGTAAGGTCAAAAACACTTGCTTTGTGTTGAGTATGCTTTCACCTTTGGACCAAAAAACAAAACCCTCGCACTTTTTTAACATAGAGTAAAACAGACGGTTGAACTAGCGTTAATATTTATATATTAACATGTACCCCGTTTAGACATTAATTAAGATATTAGACGGAATAAAATAATTAAAACCAAGACAAATTAAAACACTACTACATAAGGTTCCCAAATGCAATCGACTGAGAACACAAATGAATGCCGCATGGGAATTGGAAAAGGAGAAGAAAAAGGAAAAACGGTCGCGCGGTCAGTGACCCACTGTCAAGCTTTAACGCTTTCCAATTTCCATGGACGCTATCGAATATGAAGTGGGAATGACATGTCCACTCGGCCGTTCTGCAACGATAGCATAGTTTTAAAGGCTATTTTTTTAAATATGATAGTTAATTTTTAGTATAAAAATATAAAATTAAAAATAATATAATATTATTTGTATTTTTTAGGAATTAAAAAATAAAAATAATTTTTTTATTTTAAATTTTTTATATTCAAACATAGCTATTATATTTTAAAAACAAAAATAAAAAATGTCATAATCAAACATATCTTTATATTCTTGATATATTTTTTTCTATGATTTTTATCTTAACAATTACTATATTTATTTTAATAATTATATAGTATTAAATATTTTATATAAATATACATAGTAAAATAAATTAATTTTGTAGAAAAGAACAAATAAAGATTTTATATGAAAATAATTAATTATTAATTCAAATTATTTCATCACATATATGTATATAATTATTATACATAACAAATATATATGGTCTTTAAAAAAACCTTTTAGCGAATTTGAGTTTATATATATATATATACACACACACACACAAAGGGGGTTGTTTAATTGTTTTTTGTTCTTGTTTTAACCATTGAGGGGACCGGGGTCATGGTCCCCCTTTAATCTTGGGAAAAAAATAGTCGGATATAAGTGTACCCATCAAAATGACGTCGTTTTGATGGGTTTTTATTTATATTAGTTGGGGACCATTTGTTTTGATGGGTTTTTTTGCCTTTTATTTTTATTAGTCGGGAACCTGAAGACGCAAGACGTTGTACCCTGGAAAAAAGAAGAAAGTAAGAAATCCTTACTTTTTGATAGCAAGACGGTGGACCCATGGACGGCGAACGTAGGAGACGTTGCACCCTGGACCTGGAGAGAGTAGATTCGTCTCTTATGGAGATGTTGCACCCACGAACGCCGGACGCAGGAGTACTAGAGACGTGATCTCCATGGCCGTCAGACAGTGGATGCAGGAGTACCAGAGATGTGATCTCTAGAAACGGATGACATTGTGATTTCCAACAGCAGGCATTGCGTTGCATGATCTCCAATGACGACAGACACTGCACGATCTACTCTCTCAGTCCTAACTTTTGAATCCGGTAATTGATATTCTTCTTTGATATGTTATAGGTTTTTTTTATTTATGTTTGAATATTTGATGTTTAAATCGTTAAAGCAATTTTTCATAAATACTCTAAAAAAATGGGTGTGCTCTGAGCCTATGGCCCCTTTGCAAATGTTTGGAGGGCTCCGCCCCCCATACTTGGCCCCCCCCTTTATACAAGGAAAAGATGTTTGGTAAAATTTTTAAAAGTGCTTATAAAAAAATTTCTGTTTTTTTTAGATAAAAAACAGAAGCAATTTCAAGGTTACTTTTAAAAACTGCTTAAACAAGAAGCAGATTTAAAATTTTAAAAATGACAATTATCTCCTTTCCCCACTCCAATTTTTAATAATTGTTATTTTTAAAATCGGCTACCCTAGTGCCCCCAATTCTTTTAGCCTTCCTCGCACCAAACTCCCCCTTAACGCTTTCACCAAGCTCAGCGCCCCACTAACGGACAGGCTCGGGGGACGGGATTGGGTAGGGGAGAGGGGGGGGGGCAGACGGTGGGATGAGGGGGCAGGATTGGGCGATCGGTTGTTGGGCCAGGAGGAGGGAGGGTTGGGCGGCGAAATTGGGGCAACGGGAGGGGGCGTTGGGCGATGGTCTAAGGTTAAAAAAATATATTTAAAATTATAATAATAAAAGGATATTTTTTGACTTTTTTATATCTCAACAGCAGTTTTATTTTAATTTACCAAACACCTATTATCCGTCCCCGTTTAAATTGTACAACACACTTTTTAAAATCATATTTTACCAAACACTCCCGCCCCTTATTTTAACGGGGACTTTTTTCCCTCCAAAACATATTTGCCGCCCTCCTTACCCAGATTACCAAACTAAGCCTATGTCATATTGGTTTTCAAGAAGGGCAATTAATTTCAAAATCCTATAAAAATAGCATTACTATCTTATCTCTGGATTTTAATAAAATAGAACAGATGAACATATTATAATACATATGTTGAATTATTTGTCTAATATATAGTAAATTGGGCCAAACAATATGGGTGTGAGTAAAATTATTTAATTTTTTTAGTTTAATATCATGCTAATATTTATATACGAATATATGCTGGCGACCATGACCCTCATTGTTTTTCTAAATTTGTAGGTATAATTTATATTTCGGTAAACATAAAACATATTTGTTGTATTTTTTATTTTTGTGTCTAAAATATTGATACAAAAGTTGTTTTTGATTTTTTAAAATTTTACAAAAATTTCAAACGAGCATAATTTTACGCATAGTAATCCGATTTAAGCCTTTTTTTATTTGAAGGTATCGACGAAAACTATAGTACTTAAATCCCTTACATTGTAGGAGGTTTGATACTTTTGGATTTTAAAAAAATATACTCTTTCGCATATAAATCTAAATTTTATGCTGTATTTTATCTTTTTTTTGTTTAGATACATCGTTCAGATGTGGTGCGTTCCGCGCCTAATGCGAATTGCATTTTCTTTCGTATAATATGGCGGGTAAAAGAAAAGGAGGAGATTACAAATAATATTGCGGCTGCTTTGTGTACATTCCACGTTGTAAATTAATTAAGCAAGGTATGTTGATTTAATTATCGAAGTGGAATCACATCACCCTTCTTTTCTCCTATATATAATGTAGCTTCTCCCGGATTTCATTTAGAAAACACTCCTTAATATATACATACTAGATCAGCATCAAGCATCAAGATGGGCACCCTCAATTTCCTCTGTGCAACTGTCCTCTCCTTTTTTATTCTCCACTCATATTTCATAGACCCCCACGTTGCTTCTTCCAATCATACGGCCTACGAGAATGGGCGTGCGAGGGAGGCATTATTATCGCCTTCGCCGTCCCCGCCGGCTGCGCTCTCGCCACCTTCGCCATCTCCGGTGCTGCCGCTCCTGGCCTTAAGCTCCAGAATTCGATCCGCCTTGCGTGCCATCCAAGCATTCAAGCGCCTGATCCGAGACGACCCCCTGAGGGTCACCGACAGCTGGAGGGGCAACGACGTGTGCAGCAACTACAAGGGCTTCAAGTGCGCGCGCTATCCTACCGACAACAAGCTCGCCGTCTACGGCGTGAGCTTCAACGGCTTCCGCTTCGCCGGCTTCAACGGAAGCCTCCCCGTGGACGTGCTCATCAACGGCATCCCGGAGCTGTCCTACTTCCATGCCAACTCCAACAACTTCACCGGCACTGTCCCGAGGTCCATCCTCAACCTCCCGTACTTGTTTGAGCTGGATCTCAGCAACAACAAGCTCTCTGGCAACTTCCCCGCGTCGGTCCTCGCCGCCGCCAACCTCACGTTTGTCGACCTCCGGTTCAACAGCTTCGTCGGCAACGTGCCCAGGGGGCTTTTCACGCTCGACCTCGACTACCTCTTCGTCAACAACAACCAATTCGGCGTTCAAAGGCTGCCGGACACCATTGGCACGCCGCGGGCTTTGTTCATCACCCTTGCCAACAGCAGGCTCGTATAACATAAAAATTTGTTTGACTGATGTTGTTTGATGAGACGTACTCAAATTGTGAAAATGTACATATTAAAATTTAAGGGATTAAACTATAATAAAGACCCATCAAACCAAATTTTGAGCCGAAATTCAATTTAGTTGAAGATAATTTTGAGATTAATTTATTGCTAATGATGATAATCAATTATGATTTTTTTTTTTGTAAAAACAAAAATTCATGCTTTTTATATGGAGGAAGCCATATTTGTGTTTCTTTTCTCTCTCTTTTTCTTTTTCTTTTTCTTTTTCTTTATCTTTTAATAACCTTTACTATAATAATTAGGTTTGTGGGTTCCATTCCCGGGAGCATTGGCGGGGCCGGGACGAGGTTGCTTGAAATCCTGCTCCTCAACAACAGGCTCTCCGGCTGCTTGCCGACAGGGATTGGGCGTTTGGGTCTGGCCCGATTGTTCGACGCCAGCCAGAACCGGCTGACCGGCCCAATACCGCGCTCGCTGGCTTGCATGCGGGGGATGCAGGAGCTGAGCCTGGCTAACAACCAGATGTACGGTGGTGTGCCGGAGGAGCTGTGCCGGCTGCCGCTGCTGTCGAAGCTCTCCTTGGCCTTCAACTTCCTCACGCAGGTGGGGCCGTACTGTCGAAACTTGATTAACAGGAGGGTGCTGGACGTGAGGATGAACTGCATTGCCGGCTTGCCCAACCAGAGGCCCAGTGCGGTGTGCGCTAGGTTCTTCTCTGTGCCTAGACGCTGTCCCCGGGAGAGTTATTTGCGCACCCACCTTCCTTGCAGGATCGGTGCCGAGGAAGCAAACACCACTCGCCAAGAAACGTCGACGACGGCGTTTCGTCCCGTGTCTTACCGTGTCCTTAACCCTCACCGGAACCTATGAAACTATCCATATATCCATCACCCTCAATAAAATATATATAATATATTGATACAAGCATGGGAGGCATATTCTTGAATAATTTGTACTTACAAAGTCTGCACTCCCAGTCCCATGCCTGTGTGTGTGTGACTCTGTCTGGGTGGCTGCCCTTAGCGTCTCCATGTTGTTCGCTTTGTTTCTGTTGTTTTTGGCGCGTGGATCCGCC
Organism: Taxillus chinensis; assembly: GCA_023512835.1. Classification (NCBI taxonomy): domain Eukaryota; kingdom Viridiplantae; phylum Streptophyta; class Magnoliopsida; order Santalales; family Loranthaceae; genus Taxillus; species Taxillus chinensis. Next base: position 9,944,224 of record CM042089.1, read on the forward strand.
GTGTTTGTGTGTGTTCGCTGCTCATCGCGTTGCTAAATTTGTCATTTCCTATGTATCGATGGCGGATGTTTCATCGGTCATCGTTTATTTGATATATTGGTAATATAATTAGTGTGCCTGCCACTTTAGGCTACTTAATTTTTTGTTAATTAAAAACAAGTGTTCTCCAAAAAAAAAAAAAAAACGGGCTAGAGACACTTCTATCTCAATAAGTTCGTAGGTCTTGGTGTTTATGTGAACCAAAATCGTCGGAACGACATAAGACTGGGCAGATGTTGCTCACAGTGAAATTGTCGAAAGGCTGTTCTAGCTAGCTCGTAGGTAGAATACCCTTTATTTTCAAGGAGTTTAGAAAAAAGGAGGGTGAAACATGAAGATAAGAGTACTACTAACAAGATTCACTATAAAAGATTATATTTAGGGAAAGAAATTAAAAAATATAAAATTATTTACACAGTAAATATTTTATATTTAATTTTATTAAATTTGTAATGTATTAGAAAGTACTATTTATATCTTATAATTATTAAATTATATATAAAATTTTCTCTCACCTCTCTCTTTTAAGTTTCTCATAATATTTATTTTTATTTTATATTAAATAAAAAAATATTATAAAATATTATTTTAATGATATAGAGAGAGTGATTTAGAAAATTTATTGTGATGTATATTATATAAAAAAGCAAAAAGTAATTTAAATATATAAATTTAGAAAAAATGATTGAGTATCTATTGTTAGTGCTCTAAGGCATAAGTTATTGATAATGTAAGCGTGGGAATATGATTGGAATGGAAGCAATGGAGAAGTGATCCCTATAAATTGAGATGGATTAAATATCGTACAAAAACGTTCAACTTGTAAATAATATAAAATTCCATTCCCCATTGATAATGCTGAGCTATATTGTAATTTATAATAGACATGTACGTATGTCATGTATTGTTTGGTAGGTGATGACAATTCGATACAAATGCCCAATATTTAAAAAGCAACAATTAGTATAATCATGTGAACGTGAGATTGGATATAAGCAATAACTTGGTAAAGAAATTTAAAGTTGAACTTTCACAAAATCCACATTCTGATTATAAAATAGATTGTCAAGGAAAATGTTGAAATACAATGGAAAGAGCTACCTAGGCAATTAGATCTTTATTAAAGGAAGTTAGTGAATTGATACCTCGAGATATTCCCGCTAAATTACTTCCTTTGTGTGATAATCGACATTATATATACTTGATTCTTATTGCTACCAATTGTCACATTACATGATGAGGTCTAAAGAGATTAATACATCAAAAGACAAATTAAAAGAGTTGTTATAGAAAAGGTATATTCAGAATTGATTAAGTTCATGTGTGATTTCAATATTATTAACTCCCGAGAAAGAAATGAGTTGGTAGTTGTGTGTAGATAGTAAGGCAATCAATAAAATAATTATGGGTTACAAATTTCCAATTTGACATGTTAAATAGATTCCTAGTGTCTTGCCCCTGAAAACAAGTACCACATAAAATTAGGATAGAGACTCCCAATGCTTGCACTTAGAAGATTAAGAAATTAGTGACTAAGACCTATAAAGACTACCCAGTGAGAGCTGTCCAAAACTTATCACTTATACAATTACACTCAAGTGTATTTATGTACAAACCCATATAAGCACAATATCACAAAAGATTCATAATGTACATAAGATTAAGGGTAGATGTTGCATGCAGTGAACTTGTAGATGGGCTTATTCCAACTTGTAGGTAGAATAACCTTATCTTTTGGAAGAGTTAGGAAGAAAAGAGAGTGAAACAGGAAGATAAGTTGCAAATTAGCAATAGCAAAAGCATGGAAATATGATTGGAAAGGAGGTATGGAGAAGTTGCGAATATGATAAAACTTCACAAATTAATGTTTCAACAAAGCATGACATGAAGTGACGTTTCGTGCACAAGAAAGGTTAATGTCTAATGTAGTGCATGGTTCATGTATAAGGGAGATTGATGTTTCAGGCCTTCGCCTTCTCATATAGAATGAATAAAGGCATGTTAAGCACGATTCGAGCACATTTCATGCATATGGTTCGAGCAAGGTCTGGCGTTAAGTGTGTTAGTCCCTAAGAGGCTCGGGGGGGGGGGGGTGTTAATGAGGGGGGTGAATAGGCTCTTTGAAAATCTTCTCTCTTTTTAGCACAAGACTTAGATGCTGATTGAAAGATAAGATCAATGCGGAAGATAATCAGATTTAGTGAAAATATTTTGTTTTATTATCAAAAGATAATTACAACAAATTTGAAAACAAATTAAGCTGTTCTCACAAGCTTTTAATCTATTGAAAGAATCTCTCTCTGTTTACAGTAGTACTTTGAGACTATTCTATTTAGATTACATACACACTCTCGCACGATTATGTTTATTTATACACATGACCATTTATCTATCTTCTTGGAACTTTGATATTCTTCTTGGAATAGTGAGCTGTAATGACGATCTTTTCTTCCATGGAAATTTGTAATAACATCTCTTCCTTGGTACACTGCAAATGCTTGGCTCGAGAATGTTGGAAATGTACAGAATAAAAAATCACAATGTGTGGTTCCAACTTTCTTTGAAAATCACATCGACGCATCCGAGAGATCCGCTAGGATTTTAGTAAATTCTGTTATTTATTTCTAAATTGTTGTTCGATCCTAATCGATGACCTCAATAATTTGACATTCTTGTTAAGATAAATCTTATTAAGAGAGTTATAACTTTCGTTGAGAGATCAAAATTTGTTCTTTACGCTCAATAATATGTTTTTCATCATTCTCTGCATTCTTTATATACCTTATAAAGCTATGTTGGAAGAGATGACTAGTATTAACAAGAAGCGATTTGAGGCTTTAGAGATCATATTTTTAAGCCTATATCCAATCTAACAAGGTCTATGACACTGATAATTTAGAAACTTGATCATTTGGTATTACCAAACAAGTGGAAGGATCCTATACGCGAAAATTTGATGATAAACTTGATTTTTTGTATGTACCCTATACCAAATGTATCCTAGGATGGTATGACTAGCCTCAATGTAACCTTGAACACAATTAAGGAGGGCATTGATCAAGTGCCCTCTTTACTGTCTCCTAGGTTCCAAGGTATAAACCAACCACTCTTACTAACATAGGTCCATCTAAACTGACCACTCACATACCAACCTTTCACGTCCTCAAATTATATAAGTCTGAAACTAAGTAAATTACTCTTAATGCCCGCATCCAAATGGTCAAAAGGTTGGTGACTAATACTTTAAGAAACTACGTAATGGGTGGCATCTTAAAATCTACCACTTGTATGATTACACAATAAGGGTAATCTTATATATTCCTAATGAAATGCAAATCAACATAAACCAAGCATGTGTCATACATCAATCACCTATACTTGTCTGAAGTTAATATCACAGTTATAACTACCATGGACCCAAGTCTAGGAATCAAATAATATCATAATCAAATACATTTTAAGCAGATAATCAATACTAAACTAATCGTATAGTTTACGTCAAGGAAGCATGTGTCATACATCAATCACCTATACTTGTCCGAAGTTAATATCACAGTTATAACTACCATGGACCCAAGTCTAGGAATAAAATAATATCATAATCAAATACATTTTAAGCAGATAATCAATACTAAACCAATCGTATAGTTTACATCAAGGAAGGTAATAGAGAGTTTGCTCGTCTTATAGTATCAACTAGTTAGTCCTTGCTAGCACTTGAAAAACAAAAATGTAAACAACATAAAGTGAGTACAAATGCCCAATAGGTAACTTACGCCTCCACACCACACTGTGGCAGAACCAAAACGAGAAATTACATATCAAGTATATGCATGTTTTGATTTAGGGCTCTTAACTACCTACTTGAACAATAAAAAGTGCATCAAGTCAAGTACTAAACAAAATCAAACACAACATCAATGAGACTTTCTCCCAAAATTATCAGCTGGTGGCCAACATCAATCAAACATGTAATCGGGGTTATGACAGTCAATGTCAATAACCAACACAATCGTTATTAATGATCAATATGGGCAACCAGTACTGCCTATCATTCCCACAACCCTATAAAAACCAATAGGGGATATTGCCCCCTATCACACCATCTCCCACAAAAGTCAATGAGGGCCTGTGCCATTTATCATACCAACTCCTATAAAAATTAGTAGGAGCTAGTGCCACCTTTCTCCACCAACTTTCACAAATAGAGCAGTAACTTGTGCTACATATCATTACCAACTCCAATACAAAAAAGGGCAACTTATGCCATCTATCACATCTAACTCACATAAGCATAGGGGGTAACTTGTGTTGCCTTTCACCACGAACTCCTATAAATAGAGCATACTTCATATGAAATTTTCAAACAAACAAATCCTAGAGTGACTCAACCTGCATCAAATAAATCAGTATCATCAGTTCATCGGGTTACCATGGATTACCCAAGTAGCATCATCAAAATTGCATAAAAAATCAAAATAACAAAAACCATATAAAAGTAATATTGCCACTGTGCGACCATATCTAGCTATAGTGCCCTCACAACACATCATTGTCAAACTTTCATGCTTCGACTACAGTGCCCATATGTTTGCTCGTTGCCGCGGGTCCTTGGTTGCGGTTCCAAAGCATTGGCCGCATGCGCATCTTATACCGCAAATGCCTTCGGCCATGTTATACCGCACATTATGTAGTGCAGGTTTTTTTTGTTTAGCGATTGTTTTCAATTTTGGTTTTCAAAAATAAGTTGTTTTCAAATTTAATAAACAAAAAACACATTTTGTTTGTTTTGTTTTTTTAAAAATAGTTTTTGTCCTACAATACCCTTGCCCCTCACGATAAAAAATAGTTTAACAGAAAACAACCCCCATACGAAAAAAGTGTGTCAAATTGGGCAAAAAATAGTTTTCAAATATAATTTCTAAGAATAGTTTTTTGAAAGTAGAAAACCAAAAATGATACCAAACATAACCCTAATTAAAATCATCCAATACATTATTTTCAAATCAAATTACCAATTTTCTAAGGTTTTATCACCATTCTTGGGCATGACAAAGACACAAGAATGACGAATAGAGATAGAAGACTCATATAAAACACGTCGAGATGGTATGATCTTCAACCCTTTAATGAGTTTTCTTTATTTTCTCATGTTTTTTTCTTGTCTGTCGGAGTAAGTGTGAACATGAACCAAAGAAATGCTATTCAAATATTTTATTCTTTTTAACCATTATTTTATTTACTCATTTAAGCCAAATAATCCACAAAAATTACCAAAACACCCTCTGAGATCCTAAATTGCAAATTAGGCCTAATTACAGTTATAAAACTTGTATCGTCAGTTATATCAACATTATAATATTCTCAAAACTAATTGGAGACCATTCGTTGAACTATTTCAAATACAGATCTTTACATCCTCACCACCTTAGGTCATTTTGTCCTTAAAAAGAATATACCAACCCACTAAGCAATAACTACCAAATAACCATCCATATCATTATAATAACATCATAATCACAACTAATCAAGTCTAGCATAATCAATCCAAAAGAACAAATCCATGACAAGTGCACAACCAATGTGATATTGTGTTAAAAAAACAAAATGACATAACCAATATACTACTAGTTCAACTAACAACACCTAACCAAAGTCAATATATATAGCCAATAACCATTCGACAATCTATATCGTGATCCATTATGATTCACCTCAAAACAAATATACCAACATTGAACGACTAACAATATATTATCATTAAAAGAAAATCAATGACTGACCAATAGTCAATCTAATACAATCATATCCACTAATCAACATCAAAACAAATATGAACAACATATGAAAACGAATATCAACAACATACTTACTTAATCCACGAAAAGGTTTTGACATTGTTTCTACCTTAAAACTATTCTTCATCAAATAACTATAAACTTTTAATTATAAAGAAAATTACCCAACTAAGAACATCTTCAATAACAAAATCAATATTTAGCTTGTTAAATATAATTTTAGACAATAACAACTCCAATAGATTTAGTAGCTAATTTTAATTGATTAAATTAAAATTTCTTAATTTATCATCAGAATATTCTCTCTCCTCTTTAATATTATGTGTTTGGAGTGCATGAAAGCATATTGAGATTTTGAGATAGGGATGTAAAATGGGCTAGTGGTTCACAGGACGAGCTTGCGGTCCACGCGAACCAGATCAGATCATAAAAATTCTAGTATATTTCAATTGGGAGACTAAACGGATAGGTCCATTTAGGCCCGGTCTGTACAGACCAAATTCGTACGGATACTGACCGATCCGCATACCAATTATTTTTTTTACAAATTATTTATATGGACCCCCCTCTTTGGGGATTTAAATTAAGAAAAAATAGTTATGTGATTATGATTATTATTGCTTTTCGTAAAATAGCTTTTTTTCCGTACATGGTTTGACATCACATTTGTTTTTCTTCTTTTAACCGTCATGGTCTCATAGGCTCTTCCACATGGGTTTTCTCCCTTCCTTTCAAATCTATTTTTAGTTTTATATTCAATTAAGTATAAAATTTACTACGCTGCTCATTATCAATATCAACGTTCCCCCATAAACCGATGTGATTCCGGCATGGTCAGGGCCGGCTCTAAGAAATTAGATGTCCTAGGGGACTAATGCAAACTTTTTAAAAAGTGCTCCTATTTTTTAAGTTTTAGTTATTGAACCTTAAATTTTTTGTAACCTATCTAAAATTTATAATAATTCTAAGCTAAAATATACGACTATCAATTCAAAACATCGAGACATATTATCATAAATACAAATATAATAAAGTAATAAATAAGACAATAACACATACGTGATATAATAATTAATTCGAAAGAATAACTTTCATTTGGATAACCCATAAGTTCGTGATTTCATCATTATAAATATAAATAGAGACTAATGATATAACATAATTGATTAATCTGAACAGACAAGTATCATCATCTCTATCAATTATTAAAACATAAATGAGTTGTTCTTCTTAGTTTGTTTTCTGAAAGGAGGAAAAAATTATAAGTACAATGAAATATATAATGAAACACAAATATATAAATATTATTTATTATTTTATGTAATTACCTAAAAAATTATTACGAACAAATCAACAGCAAAAATATCAAAATTAAAATTAATATATTACAATTCAACGCACTCATAAATATCATCTAAATATTATTCAATAATCAATTGATCAATATTCAAGTTATTAGTCACTCAATCGCTCATAGATTTCAAAAAATTTTAAACCAAAACCTTAGTAATTTTTTATTCATAAATGACGTGGGCAACTCACCATTAAAATTTTAAATTTAATAAATTAATCTAGGCTTAATTTAAATTTTAAAAAATAATAAATAATAAATAAATAGAAAGATTGGTCCATGGAAATCTATTAAAAATGCTAGCATAAAAGGATTGATCCGTTTAGATCTACTCTGTAGACCAGTCCATTTTACATTAAATATTTTGATGTGGAAGTATAAATGTGTACATATAAACTAAAATTATAATTTTAGTTAAATTTAACTTTGTTAATAAAATAAAATATAACTTATGATATCTATATTATTAAAATAATAATAATAAAAAATATTAAGCTAAATTTAAGGTAACTTTAACTAAGACGGTGGTCGAAGACGTTCTAATTAACTATGTTAAAACACTGGAAGTAGACACCCGTCATATCAGTGACATGTTTTGAAGATTCTCTCTCTAGAATGATATTTCCTTTATTTGTCACTTTGTTTAATTTATGCTTTATTTTGATATCCATTTCTTGCTCCTTCATATCTGTATACATGGAAATTCTAAACGCCACATTCATCATTTCGACGCGCTGATACCGCATTGATATACTGCTAACCGGCGGGCTGATATGTGTGGAACATTGGAGATGTGGGCCAGCTACAGAGAGGCGAACAAGGGCAAAGAGTTGAAAAATAGACTCCCGTAAACAGTAAAGACCAGTTGTTTCTTCTCGATTGGTTCCAAGTCTTCGGACGACTTGTTACTGTATAAACTTTTGTGAATAGCGTATACACAAAAGTTTATACATATATATATATATAAACAACCTATTATATATATATATATATGTATTGTCGTACAGAACCTACTAAATATATATATATATATATTTAAGAAGTTGCTCTTATATATAAAGGGGAAAAGAAACCGTTGAGGTAGGAGATTTATTAATTGTACATTTGTACGAGACACATGCATATAAGAAAGAGGTTTATTTATGATTTTCAAAAGTCATGTGAAAATCTTATATATATATATATATAATAAGACACATACGATTGCCTCTCATTTGTGCAATCCAGTGGACACAACGAATGCGATAACTCCTTAGTCATGTGGATTACTCAGGGATGCAATGAAGTTTTGTTTTGTATTTTGTTTTGGGTGGTAGAGACTTGTTGATGAGAAAAGGTCTGTCTGCAGAGTTGGCAGTGATGAGGTCTAGCTAGAAGTGCACATGACATGCTAAGGTCTTGTTGCATGGTGTGGACTAACCACGGACGGACCACCACGTACGTAGGTGACAAGGAAAAAAAGGCGTAAAAATGTTTCTTCTTTTTTTTTTTTTTTTTAAAGGATAATTACCCGAATGGGTCTTCTCGTAATTTCAACTGCTCACCGGCCGCCCACCCGCGGGGGGCAGGAAATATCTTCTTGTAATGGCACACTCCAAGAAACTGATTGCTGGCTCCGGACCCATACCCCATTGTCCTGTGCGGGCTGTCAGCACTCAGCTGTGGCTGTGGATTCCTTGTCTCTACAATACAATTAAGGGAAGCGCGTCGTCCTCACAAAAATATTTTTCACTTTTACATATCAATTATCTACCCCACCTCCAGCTGGCCAACAACACGTTCATTCTTTCTTCCATTCATTATTTATTTATTATTCAACAGCGTTGATATATACTTCTTTCCTGCAGTCACACCATCCATCACCTCTCTTTCTCTCTCTCTCTCTCTCTCTCTCTCTCTCTCTCTCTCTCTCTCTCTCTCTCTCTCTCTCTCTCTCTCTCTCTCTCTCTCTCTCTCAGTTTCTGAGACCACACACACACACATGTATGTATATCAGTATATACATACACACGCATAATAGCGCGAGGCTCACTCAAAGTTGTAGAGGAGACATGGGCATCGCCCGCGTTATTTTTTTCTCTGTAACCATCCTCTCGGCTTTCATACTACATTCGCATTTTATTGACCGCGTCGCTTGCGATCCCACGCTCAATGGGAATGGGCGTTTGAAGAAGAGGGAGTCACTGCAAATAACAATCGGCGGCGGGGGAATAACAATCGGCGACGGTGACTTCTATCCGCCATCAGCCCCCTTCTATGCGCCGCCTTCAGCCCCCTCCCAAACGGACTGCCCACCTCCCCTTCCTCCACCTCCCCCTCCTCCAGAAATCTGCCCACCTCCCCCTCCTGCTCCTCCTCCTCCAGCAGTCCCAATGGTGGGGCCGCCACTGTTCGAGAGCTCCAGAATCCAAACCGCCTACAAGGCAATCGCAAAGTTCAGAGGGTTAATCAAGGACGACCCCAAGCAGGTGACGAGGACGTGGACCGGTACGGATGTGTGCAACACCTACAAGGGCATCAGTTGCGCCATATATCCGAAGGACGGCAAGAAAGCCGTGTACGGCCTGGACTTCAACAACTTCTGCTTCGCCGGCCACGGCGAACACCTCCCCGTGGACGGGTTGGTGGAAGGCATCCCGGAGCTGAGCTTCATCCACGCCAACTCCAACAACTTCACCGGAACCGTGCCGGCGTCCATCCTAAAGCTCCCCTACTTGTACGAGCTGGACTTCAGCAACAACAAGCTCTCCGGCCCCGTCCCGTCGGCGGTCCTCTCCTCACCCAACCTCACCTTCGTCGACCTCCGCTTCAACATGTTTTCCGGCTGGGTGCCCCCCGGGATTTTCACCCTCGACCTCGACTTCCTCTTCATCAACAACAACCGATTCGCCCCGCAACAACTGCCCGACACCCTCGGCACCCCGCGGGCGCTGTTCATCTCCCTCGCCAACAGCAGGTACATCGCATGCGCCCCTCTCTCTCTCTGCCTTATTATTATTTTATATATATATATATATAATTTATTTACCATTTAAAGAAGTGATTGATTGTTTTGGTAATTATCGTTTAATGATATTATATGTTTTTCTCACGAATCGGTGGAAAACCATAAAAAACAAAAAAAAGGTATGTAGGGCCCATTCCCTCGAGCATTGGCGGGGCGGCTAAAAGACTGGTAGAAATCCTGCTCCTCAACAACAACCTCTCCGGGTGCTTGCCGACAGAGATTGGGCAGTTGGTGCGACTCCGTTACTTCAACGCGGGTCAGAACCAGCTGACCGGCCCGATACCGCTGTCGTTTGCGTGCCTGCGGAACATGCAGTCGTTGAGCCTGGCGGAGAACCTGATGTACGGCATCGTACCGGAGATGGTGTGCCAGCTGCCCCTGCTCTCCAATTTTTCGCTCGCCTTCAACTACTTCACCGAAGTTGGCCCCGAGTGTCGGAAACTGATTGCTAGCGGCCGCCTGGATCTGAGGATGAACTGCGTTCTGGACCTGCCCTACCAGAGGTCCAGAGCCGAATGCGCCGCCTTCTTCTCCAACCACCTGCCGTGTCCGCAGGAGAGCTATTTGCGCACCCACATTCCCTGTAGCGTAGCCGCAGAGGAACCCTCTTCCGATGCCGCCCAACTGTCGGCGCTCCACTTCAATCCCGTGTCTTACCGTGCCCTCACACCGCATCACAGTCCTTGAAAATTTAGGCGTCACGTCACCATATCGTATGGGTTTTGACGTCACGTCAGCAGGGTGATATATATTTTATATTATATATATATATATATATAGGAAGCAGTATTTAACGTGGTCATATCTTAATTTGGGTACAAAAATATTGGTTTATGTCGGTCCATGCGCTCGTTACCTGTGGTATCGTGTATAGCTTTGACTCGTGTCTCGCTATTTACGTGCGTACGTATGGTGATATATTTATTAATTTGGGTGCATAAACATTGAAGGGTCTCCTACCCGAAACCCGAAATCTCTATGTAGTATTTATTTCTTATTTATGTTTTCTTTTTATCTTGCGAATGATGCACTCTATTCTACTTTTTTTTTTAAAAAAAAAAAAAAAAAAGGAAAAGAAACAAAACCACCCCCCAACCCACATTCGTATCTGTCAGTCCACGTGTACTGTGTAGGTTTCGGCTGTCGGTACTTTTTAATCAGGCAAGCTTGGTTGATGGTCGTCGATTGCGGGCTCGCTAAATTTCATTTTCCATCATTTGTTTTGGGCAAATGAGCGGAGGATGTTGGGTCTTGTATCAACTAGCTAGTAGCCCGGGCGACATTAAATGAGACCACCATTCAAGTTGTGGGCAGTAGCAGTAGTTGTACAAACATTTATATTGATAGTACCACGGATGATTGTATCAACTTGCGCAGACGATTTTTCAAGAACAGCTGAAAATGATCAACAAAAGGAGAAGAAAGAAACATAATTAAATGTGGAAATCTATACAAGACGAAATGTGTACAGGTGTGTTGTTAATAAAAGGATAGAAAATAAAGGGAAAAACAGGGCATTAATATAAGTCAATGGAGAATGGGCGTGCAGTGGGAGGGGATATGATTATTTTATTTAAAATAATATATATTTAGCCAACGGCTCAAATAAATTTTTATCTCAATAAATTTAATTGGTATATATTTATTTAATCCGACTCTTTTTTTTTTTTTTTTTTTTAACAACTGTTGAGCGAGTATAATTGCCCTCCAAATGTTGTACTCGATTTACATTTGTTGAAGAACTTCTTAATTTCCCTTGGATCCGTATCGGGTGGCTGCAGACCGGGCCTATATATATGATATGTATTGTGTAGCACTGACTTGTCAGTGCAATTGCAATAAAGTTCCCCCTCAATCATCTACGTCCATCCACCCATCCACCTATGACTGAATTTATCTTGAAACTCTGGCACTTTGTTTTAATTTCTGGATTTTATTTTCTTAAATTTATGGAGTTTGTAATAAATTTTAAAACTAAAGAATACTTTATTATGTTTACTAATAGAGAACACATTTTAAATAAAAAGAATATTTTTTAAAAATTGAAAAAACAAATATGGTGAGCTTTTATAATAAAGTAAAGAAAAAATAATTAATATTTTTATTTAAGTTTTCAGTTTAATTTAAATTTAAATTTAAAAACAAAAAAAATAGAAACGAATTTTAAAAACATTAACGAAACCCATATACTTTGAATACAAAATTTAATCGTAATAAATTTTCATGAAAATTCGACCTATTATAATTTAAAATTTTATAACATAATAATATATATATTTATAATCAATTATATATCATAAATTTTTAAAAAGTATATTTAATTTAATGGCATAAAAGATATTACGTTACATTACAATATTGAATTGTTATTTGTTTATAAACAAGTGTCAATTTTCATTTAGTATTATTATTATTTACCCGGTTGCTATATTGATTTTTTGGCATGAAATATGAAAAGTGATTTTTTTTTTTCATTTGCTTGGTAGACAGAGAGGTACTACAGAAAATGTATGAAAAAATGCAAAAATTATATTGGTACGTGCGCACAATTTTTCTCACTTAAACATCTCAAATTGATATAAAAAAATATTATTCATGTGTTTTCAAAATTGCTCGTATTATTAATATTTTAATTTAGTTAAAATGGTATTTTATATCAAATTATTTATATTATAAAAAATATATCTTACATATTTATTCCACATCAATCAAATAATTATTTTTTATATATATTTTCTTTTTATATTTTTTTCGTATCAAATTCTTTCCATGCTTTCTCGAGCAAAGCAAAGGGTTAAGGTGGAAGAGCGACTAGACAGTGGAAAGTGAGTGGAGTGCCAGAGTCACATGAGCTACCCCGCGCGTGCGGGCACTAGGTGGCGCTTTTCTGAACAAGTGTTGAAGTTTAGCGTCACAAAGTTAAAGGGCCCGATTGTATGGACTTCTCGGTGGCCGACAACTTCTTTAGGGTCCGATGTGCAATAACGTGTACTTCGACTGTATTGAAGGCCTGTCGTGTTATCGGCCCAAATATGAGTGGGAGGATGGATGCGCGTGCGGGCCGTCTAGGAGGGACGCAGCGGCATGGCCATTACCTGCCTGCAATAGTTTATGATACCCCTAATTCATTTTGGTACTGTATGGCCATTACCTGCCTGCAATAGTTTATGAAGTTTATGAGTAGACCCTTAGCACTCTTTCCTTTTATAAATATTTTTGCACATTATATTTAAATTGAAATAAAATTAAATTGAAATTGAAATAAAAGAATTGAACTAAATTGAAAGAATTGGAGAATTAAACTAGAATCATTGAAATGGAAAATAAAATCAATTGAAATTGAGTGAAATTAAAGATTCAGCAGAATCAATTTAAAATCAATTGAAGATTGAGTTGACTATTTAAATTAAAATCGAATGAAAGGAACTACATTGAATTGAATTTTTAAATATCGCTAAAATATGTATGAGAGATTTTTAAAATTACTTGAATGTTTAATTTTTTTTAATGTAATAAAATATTGAAATATTAATTTTTCATTGTTTCCACTTTCAACATTTTTTTTAGAGACTTTTATATGTTTTTCTAATTAATTTTTTTTTTTTTTTGCTCGGGGTCTTTTTTTATATGCGTATAATTTTTTAGTCTTTTTAGTGGTCAATGCCTCTTGGGCCTTGGGGGACCTTTTTCATTGCACTTCCACGAACATGCAATGCGCCGAAGTCGAAAGTGTAACATGCATTGTTGTTGTACACATTCTCTTTCCCCAGTTGTCATGTTAAATAAGCAACACAATTATATTAGGCTATTTAGGATTTTGGGTGTGTAGTATTCATTTCTTGTTAAATTAATACTTCAATCCACTCATCCATACGGCAATCGCCATGGTAAAGGAGTAGGAGACAATGGAACTTTAAACCCAAAGATTTGTCAACATTTGTAATATCTTAAAATGTACTATCCTTGGCATAAAATGCACACTTTTGAGTTGGTACATTTTTAAGTCTTTCTATAGGACAAAATCTCTAAAACATGGGGTGTGCATGCCCCTCAAGATCTAGGGAAGAGCATTCACGATGTTTTATGATAAATTGCAATGTAAGATAGGTTATGAGGGTATTAAAAGATGGGTATTAGACAGTTAAACCTTTTTAGGGTGTTTATGATTATAATTGAGTTTAATTTTAAATTTATCAATTAATTTGTAATGCAATAATGTTCATTCTATATATTTATACACAAGATTTTTTTATTTTATTTTTTTTGCAATATTCGATGATAGCAGTTATATTCAATTATTGTTAGTGAGAACACAATTCTATCCCACCCTACTAAAATCTCAATTTTCAAAATAATTTATAAGAATTACCAAAAAAAGCAGGGACGGGGTCAACGAAAATTTTCAGAAAATTTGTTTTATCAGGATTTATATTTACAAAATAGTAAGATAATATTTAATACATATATAACATATAATTGATATATTTCATTATTCCCAAAGTGAAATGGCTTAATTTTAAAGAAGAATAGTTATTAAGACTCAAGAGTACCGTGACATGCCACACCCCGAATATTAAAATAAGTTTATGGCTTCGGCTACCCATGCTGGTGTATTTTAAACAAATATTAATGGCTATTGGTAAAATTGTAGTAAAAGTTTATTTATTTATAATAATTGTATAAAAATGCCAAAAGTTTAAAACTAGTGTCAAAAAATTGGTCAAACATCCATTAGGTTATGCTAGTATTTCTTTTTAAACATTGACAAAACATTTTGACTTTATTAAAGCATCTCTATTACTATCAAATTAAATTGATTAGTTAAAGTTATATTTAACATGTTATAGTAAAATTACAGTTAATGGTACTTTAATGGTACAATATTTATTTTTTATTAATTATTATTTTTTCCAATCAACATTTATTTCATAAATCCCTAAATCTCACATTTGATTAAGAAAAACATTGAGAAGAGGATGGTGAAGCCAACAAGGCATCGAAACTCAACGAGAACCTGTTCGTGGGTAGAGTAGGTGTAGTAGTGGCTGGATTACTCTTCTTGGTGTAGAAATCATAGAAATCGACCTTGATTTTGATGTTGGGGTTGTTATGGAAGTAGGTGTCGGATCTTGACGAGGATGTCCTTGAGGTCGTAAATTCACTTCAGGTAGGTGATGGTGCCACACCACGTGACAAGGATGTCACAGCGGCTGAGGCGGGCGACCTCAATCATGTTGGTGGTGATGACAACGTAGCCCGTCCATTTGGCGCGGAGGCTCTAGGAGGAAGGGTAAAAATAACGATGTCGTTGTTGGTCTTCTCACTGTCATAGGACTCTAAGGAGGGAAGGGTGAGAAGCGTACATAAGGTATTGATATTATTAACTAATGTATCATCAGCTAAATGTATAATTATATCTAAATTTAGCTTTTATTGTTATTTTTACTAATGTTTTAGCTAAATCATTAAAGAGAGTTTTTATTTAAATTTAACTTCAACTATTACTTTAACTAAGCTATTGGAGATGCTTTTATATGTATATTAGAATATAAATATACAAAAAAACTACTTATTATAATAGAATATTAGGGCCAGGTCGGAGCGAATACCAGATAAACCCGCTATATTGCATTATATATGGATTTAAAACAGGTTATCCGTTCCGAACCTGTCTCAAATCCTTCCCGAACCTTATTATACTAATCTCAAACTCGTCTCATTAGAAGCAGGACAGGATGAACATTTATTATATGTGCACGTGACATTGAATGGAATAATATATAGATATAATAGCAATCTTATCAATATAGTTTCATGGTATCAAAGTCAAGTTGAGCTTTTATACCCTAAGGGGCTAGGGTCCCATTAGATCCATTGACACATCACTTGTTGTTCCACGTTGCCATCTGCTCTATGTTGTGTGTCGTTATGCTTCATGTAATTTAATTTCATGTTGTGTTTTGCCTAGCCTCGCTCTATTATCGCCTAATATGCCTTACACGACCTATAAGGGGAGAGTCTCTCTTGATACCAACTTCTCTCCCTTTTTTTCATTGGAAGAAGGAAGCAAAAACCTAGAGCAATTTCGTTTTCCATAAAATTTACTTTTTTATAAACAAAGTTAATGAACTTGTCATTCAAATTGTACCTATGGTTTTGCAATTGATGTCCACCCAACCACGAAAAATTCTCATTAACCTCTCTAGCTCTAATTGGGAACAATAGTCTACCCTTTTTAAGATTGGGTTAGATTTGCTTCAAAAGGAAAAAGATATTATAGAAGAATCACAAGCTACTGAAAAATGGAAAGTTAAATATAACTTTATTTGTATAATTTCATGGAATGCGATGGAGCCTGATATTTTATCAAATATACACACCTTTAACCACAAAGAAAATATGGGATCATCTCCAATCCAAATATTTTAAGAAAAAAACAGCATTACAAATGCATATATGATTTATGAGGCACACGCAAGGCATAAATAAGGTAATGCAATTCCTACCAAGTATTTCACCAAATTCAAGAAATTATCTGATAAAATGAAGGATTCATTTTTATTCAAATCAAATTCATCCATAGTATAAGAGTAGCCAAATACACTATCATTTATTGGAGGTATGTCATCCAAATACTCTTTAACATGACAAATTCTTTCTGGTCATGTGATTATACCATCATTGTATGCTACCTATCTTCTATGGAAGATGTTTCTATCTAATGAGATTGGTTCATCACCAATTATTGAAAACTCAACATTCATAGCAAACTCTTACAAAGGTAAGAGCATAAGTGAGTCATTTGTGAAAGGAGGCAAAGCATTTGAGGGGCATTTTTAATTTTAGTAACAATAAGAATATGCAATGTTGTTATTGAAAGGAGTGGAACTACCCAAGGTGCTTATAAGGTTCTACACACTCTTCTCATTCTCAATTGATCATTGTTGATCAAAAACCTAATGAACACACCAATTCAGAAGGAGTTGCTACACTTGTTTCATAACTTGAGTAGTTGGGCTTTCAAGCCAACATGACATATTAGGCATATACTTTGGGGACCTAGATATGACTTCCAACTGTTTTATAGCATCAAAATCATCATGGAATGTTGATTCGGATGCTATACCGACCATATAAACGATAATAAAAGTATACTCTCATGACTTGCCACTACCTCATAACTGCCTATCTAAATAGCTAATGGCTCTTCCTTCCATATAGATAGAATTGGATCCACCCAAATTTCATAAAACATACCCTTATTATTGGAAGTATATATTTATTCTTCTATTGCAAACCTCATATTTATTAGCCAATAAGATAATGTTATATTGGTATATTACCTTTACATCATGAGTTAAATTTTTTGTTATAGGAAAACAATATATCGAGATTTTAAAACTACACTTATTTATTTTATTTTATTAAATTTATCTCCTCATTTGTGTGTTTGAATTATTGTGAGTTTAATGCTTTTGGTTAAAGTTGTGAAGGAGTTAGAGTATCTCTAACCTTATTAGTTAAATTTTATTAGCCAAGATAAAATCTAGCTTGATATAGTATTTATAACTATAAGTTTAACTAATGATACTTCAATCTTCATCATTTATTTTTTGTTATAATTTTATTTTCCCAATTTAACCTTAATAGATGGAGCCAGTGAGGAAATCAAGCAATTCTCTTCTCACCCGACCCAGTCATCATCTCCCTCGTCGCCTTCTTCCACTGATCCACCATGGCCGCCACCCCAGCTAAAACTCCACGTCATGGCCAAATCACGCCTCTCTCTTATACTCTCTCTCTCTCTCTCTCTCTCTCTCTCTCTCTCTCTCTCTCTCTCTCTCTCTCTCTCTCTCTCTCACACACACACACACACACACACACACACACCCCTCGAACCCAAACCAGGGCCAAAACAAACCCAACTAGCTACCTTGGACCGAACCTTTCCTCCTCAACCAAGCTGAGCTATATCACGGGATTAGGATTTTCACCCGTGCGGCACTCAGTCGTCCTGGTGAATGCTCCGAGTAAGTCATACCAATCAGGGCACACATAGACTGGTTTCGCCCGCCTTGGGCTCATTAGGAGAACGCCTCTAGTTCCCGACCAGTTTATGTAGGGATGACCAAGTCCCCTCTTCATCATCAAGTCCTCGACTTTCGCATTTAACCTGATTGGTACGTCTGAACTCCGAAAGGGCTCCATCGGTTTCCCGCATGAACTACCGTGGAGACTACCCTGTCCGCACCAGCTACGTTTTCTGCTTTGCTCCTCCATAAGTAGCGTGCACTTACGCCACTTAGGAGATGCCCTTCAGCACAAAGTTGTTCGGGGCGTGACATATAGCTCCTCCACCAATTGACTATATCAAGCCATGATGGACCAACCGATTCTTTCCCAATCGACTATAAAAGGCACATCAAATCGAAGCCAGAGGAGGGCTCTATTGAATAAAAAAAAATCTAGCTTCAATAACTTAGGTTGATTGAGGTTCGTGATTCTCAGTTGCTTAGGAAGACAATGACGGTTGATCGACAGCAGTGGCTGAAGAAGACAACAACGATTCGTGATAAAAGAAGAAGACATTCGCAGTTTGTGATTCTAGGGGTATGTTAGGAATATTTGAAAAGTTAGAATGATAGGCTAATGTGGGAGCCTCAGCTAAAGGTAAAAAAAATTATCTAATTTTTTTTTGTTATAGCTTTTCATATAACTAATGCGTTGGAGACAAATATGAGTTAAATTTTACTATATCTTTTACTATAATTAATGCATTGGAAATGCTCTTAGAAATGCATTACAAAAAGTTGAGTTTTATCATGTTTGCAAGAGCAGAATTTCCGGTTCCAAATTATATCACCTAATTTTATTTATATATATATATATATATATATATATATATATATATAAATTCAAATACATAAATAAAAAATCATGATAAAATATGTACGTCCATATCAATTCATGATTTTTAAATGTTATAATACCTTCAATTTATATGGTCAAAGTATGGTCAAACTTTTACTGGATTTATTTAGCCATGTAAATATAAAGTCTTACCAAATTTCTAAAAATATGAAATTTTATAGACAAGTATATTGTTTGTTACTCTTTTGATCTATGTATGTGGAATTTTTAAATTTGAAATTTTTAGTAAAAAATAATTAGGTGATATAATAGAAAGTGTAACACATCTGGTAAGAGAAAATTCTTGCTCCAAGGTTATAAATATTATTTTATAGTCCGTAATAACCAAAACAAGTTATTGATTCTTTTTAATTCAATATTACTGTAATTTCAAGGTTGGTTGGTATTGAAGTAACGTAATTTGACATTTTAGTGAACACAAACATAAGAAGAAGAAAAACACTATAATTCATTATTTGTTATGTCTTTTCTATTAATATGTGGTGTTTTCAAATATAGATTAGTTTTTGATTAATACTATATATAAATGAAGTTACATAATTAATAGGTAACCGTGATGACATGACAACATACTAGATCACTAGAGATGAAATAGAAAAGATGAAATAGAAAAAAATCACAATCATTCAATCAGTTATGATTTCACGATGACAGAGTTTTTATAAAATATTTTTATTAGTTTTTATAAAATGTTTGTAGCACTTCTATAATAACCCTACTATAGAGTTTTTGAATTGGCAATAAAGTTCAAAGTTAATCAATCACTCTTCTAGCTAAAATATGGGATTAGTTGTTATAGAATGTTTCTGGAAAAACCATAACCGTTAGTATAAATAAAATATTGAATTGATTATAAATTTCAAAGTTAATCATTCCACCCTCCAGCTAAAATTCAGCATACCAAAGAAGAACCCAATAATTTATCAAAGGAGGATTACGAATGCACATAAATTTGATGGGATGGATTAGTGTCCATACGGTACGGATATGAATTTGACGATGATTTGTTTTTTCCTTAATTTTAAAAGCAACACGCTAATTTTAATGTGCTGAATATTGTGTGAAATAATTTTTGTGTGGATTTGTTAAATTTATCATTTCATACCTGCACCCTCCAGACAGGTATACCCACCGAACCACCTGGTAACAAACAAAAAGAAAAATGGTACGATGTTGAAAACTTGAAATGGGTGATTCTTATGCGTAGGAATTTTTACTTGTAGTTTGAAACCATGCCGTACGTTACAGGTTCAAAATAAAATATAAAACTAGTTTTTATCAATGATAAATGCTAATTTCTAAATTTGTTTCCCAAGTTATTAAGGATGGGTTTATGATAAACATTTTTTTATGAACGCCCATCTTGTCATCAAGACCGGAAAACCTATTGAAATAATTGAGTGCTTTCATAATATATAAATCACATTTTGTTTTTTTCCTTAAATATTTAAATATTTTTAAAAGTAAACTGCTACATATAATTGTTACACGTGAAAAAAAAAGTATATGTAGCGCACTAGCGCGTGTTTATTAGATCACAAAAATAACTGAAATCTAATCACGTCTAGTAGTGCCATATAAATGGCTTTTACATATCTTTTTATTTTTTAAAAGTTTATAAGCGTAAAATCAATTATAATATATATTCTTAAAATAGTTTTATTTAACTTAAGAAACTTTTTTTCCTTCATTTTATTATTATTTTCTTAATTTTTTTCCATTCCCTAAAACAAATTACTTTTACTTTGGCTCACTCAATTATTCCTATACATAATACAATTCTTACCAACTCTAAAGAAAGCAATGAAATGAAACTGAGATGTCATTGTTTGAGCACCTCACTTAACATAAAACACTAAGAGCATAGTAGTGGATTACCTAAAAAATTTCAATAAAATTATTTACATGAAGCGATATTAGCAACAAATTGTACTTGAAATCTATATCTTGATTAAAAATTTTATTAAAATTTCAGCTTTCGAGGCCCTAGCTAATCAAATTGGGATAAATTTAGTTAATCGGTAACTCGAAATTTAAAATTTTAACATAATTTATAGTCAAAATACATATCTTGAATATAATTTGTGACCGATATTAATTCATATATATAAATTGATTAAAAATTTTAACTACTTCACTATCAATGCTCTAAGTCTTCTTTGTAAATCGGCATCTCTTGACTCACACCTCACCCAATTACTTACACATGGATAATCATGTGATAAAAAAATTATGATTCTTTAAGCCTTTAAGGAGAGTTCATGCAAGATTACAAGTTATTTATTATTCGTACCGTATAAAGCTTTTTGGCTTGTGACATAATTTCATTCAACCATCTTTATAGATGTATAGTACGTTCATAATGCAAGTGCATCATATGTTTTTATCTTTTACATGTGGCATAATAAAAAAAGGTGATGTAGAGTTTCTCCTGGCTTGCTATAATAAATTGCATTTTCAATGAATAATTTTGTATCAAAATAATACATGCTCTTTAAAGCCTTCATTGATTCTCAATGCATTAGATATTGTATTGATACGATTTTCTTTAAATGTCAAATCTAAGAAATATTTCTTGTCTTAAAGGAAATAAGATATCGATAAGTATAAAAAGAGTGAGAACTTAAGGTACAAACCCTACGTTTTGTTCGTCGTGTGTCTATGCAGAACTTGGTGAAGAAGGAGGATAGGATTTGAAGCAGTCACGTTCTATTGATTTTTTGAGACTAAATCCAGGTAAGTTGTCCTTGATCCTTTGTTGTTCTATTATATGAACGCAGACTGTTAGAGAAAATACATGTTCAACCCTAATATTGTATGTGAATAAATATGTGCGTGTGCTGTGTGTGTGTGTGTGTTGGTCTCTTAGAGCATAGAGGAGAGTGAATATGCTATTTGAAAAATTCTATTCTTTTACTTGGCACAATACTATAGTACTGATTGAAAGATGAAACCAATATGAAAGACAATCAGATATAGAGGAAATATTTTATTTTATTATCAAATGATAATTACAACAAAATGGAAAATAGATAAAGTTATTTGCACTAACTTTTTATCTACTAAAGAAGTATATCTCTTTATTTATAGTAGCACTTTGAGACTTTTCTTTATATTTTCTTAACTCTCACTCTAGCAATGTAATATAAATTCTAAGCCCATTCTTTACAAGTATCCGCAACTATTTATTTATACACATCACTTGAGCAGATTTCTTGAACTTAAACTTCTTTCTCAGGTGATGAGCTGCATTGGTGATCTTCTCTTTGGAAAGTGTCTCTTCTTTAAATGTTGTGGATGTAAGATTCGAGTTACTGGAAGTATGAACGTATTAATTTCGCTTTGCACAGTTTCAATTGCATCGAAGGTTTTGTCCATGCATTCCAAGTGATCCACGTGTAAGATGATACAAATGTCTTCAACGAATCATATCTTATATTGGAACACAACGAGTTACTTGAGTTTTAATTAGTGAGTAATTGGAGCATTATTCCCTTATTCTAAAGTATGAAGACTTATTCTGAGCTATTGGAAAGCTAGGATGCTAATTCCGCATCAAAGATCCTTATTTTGTGTCTTTATTTTCTTACTCGTGCTAATAGAAGACTTGGATGCTTATTCCGCAATAAAATCCTTATTTAGTGTCTTCATTTCCTTACTCTGTGCTAATAGAAGGTTCAGATACTTATTCCACATTAAGGTTTCTTACTCTGTGTCTTCGTTTGCTTACTCCGTGTCAATGAAATACTCAAGTTTCTTATTTCGCATTAACGTTCCTTACTCCGTGTTAATAAAATACTCGAATCCCTAATTCTGCATTAACATTCCTTACTCCATGTCTTCTGATATGTCGATTATTTATCGAGTCATTTGCCGACACTCACGATGATTCGGATCAAGATTATGTATCCTGTCCTTAACGTATCTCTCTAGAGTGAATCTGATTTTGACATTTAGATTTACCTTCTACAATATGTTAGAGAAAGATAAACATAGAGATCTCAAATCAAATTACATAGGATTTCATCTGCATTTTTCAAATCCTAGGTTTGATCCAACAATATATATATATATATATATATAAACGTCTAAGTATATATATGTATATATACGACCGTTGAGGGTGGTTGTTGCATTGCGGCCCGACTTTGGTAGTTTTTGGGGCGAGGCGCTGGCCTTGGTCAACACCATTCTCTTATTCATTTATTTATCTATTTATTTATTTTGATTATTCTGATTTTTTTAAATGTTGTTATGTTTACCAAGGCCAGTTGGCGTCAATTTTCTCCTACGAACAGGATGACAACCCGACAGCCTGGTTGGCGGCAAGGTTGACCCTGCTGCATTTTAGTGGAAGGGGTGGTGGCCCCTATGCCGCCCCCATGTTTTTTTTGTTTGCCAGCCCTAGTGGGTTAGCGGTGCCTTGTGGGCTGGTCCTTTTGGACCAGCTCTGTCACGCCCCAATTTCCTTCCACTTGGAAATGAGTAGTGACTGCCCATGCCCGCACCCGAAGGGACAAGGGGTTGGTGCAAGCACCTTAAAAGGACTTCTAGCACGGGCTTGCCCCAAACCCGCACAATCAGGCACATGCCAAGGGGCATGCCCGTTCCCAAACCATGCACACAAACACAAATTGAATAACAACATCTCCTTTTATTTCATTTCAAAGACTAAACGTTCATTACAACCCAGTGGGAAAAACCCCTATAAGCCAAGCAATAAAACCAAACCAAAAATCCAAACACATAAAACCAGAGTACAACAAAGGAAATAATATAAAGCTTTCAGCCTCGGGGGCCTAGCTCCTCGCCTTCACCTACCCCCGCTAAACCCGCAAAAGAACGGTTTATAGGAGGGGGAGCAAACCACACTCAGAGGGATCCCGTCTCCCCGGACCCGTCCGTCGTACAACATGCATGATATGTGTATGCTTGTGCTCGTGTTGTGCCTAAGGCTAACGCAACAAACATCACCTAAGAAACACTCTTTACCTGAACCCGCACTGAAGGGCAGAGGACACCCGCCACCACGCGACATGACATACCACATTCAGGCGAATGTTGCATGGACACCAATGCAACATTTTCCACCCGAGTCGATATGGTCAACCACCTCCTCGGGCGCCATATCTACCCTCAGGAATGGGTGTGACTTAGCCCACCGTCGTGAGTGCTAACCGAGACTCAGGACCACGTCCTGGCCAAATCTCAAAGGGGTCCGCTATTGTGCCTGGCCCATATCTCACTCGGTCTCAAACAGATCAACGAACAAGATAGCATTACATCTCAACATGTAAACCAAGACAAAGCATTTACACTTTATCTCGGAAGGACCAACATGGTCGATACCGATCACACACATCGCCTCATAGGCTAAAAATCAAATACAAATCAAACACGGTACACACCATACACAGGTATATCATCAAGACTCATATACAAGGTCTCCAGGCATTATATTGAATACATGGCATGCGGGCCTCACAGACATTTTATCAAACACATAGTGTGCAACTCTTAGACATTTCATCAAACACATAGTGTGCATAAACAAACCCAGAAAATCCTCAGGCCAAATTCAACATCAAATCAACGAACATGCCATCAAGGCCAACATCCATATAGAGATCACACCTATATGGATTTACATATATATATATAGGTGAATATCCTAAAACAGAGGAGAGTTTGGAAGGACATGAATCCCTACCTCAGGCTTTTGTCCTAACCTCCACCTGAAGTCCCCACGACGCTAACCACCACGGCAACGCCCAGGAGACCCCTCTCTCTCTCTCTCTCTCTCTCTCTCTCTCTTTGGCAAGATGCAGCAAGGAAGAACACAAGAACCCTAAACTCAAACTCAAGCTCTCCTTATATAGACACTACCCACATCAAAACGACGTAGTTTTGATTAAGTAAACCCAGGATCAAAACGACGTAGTTTTGATCACACAAGTTAGCACCTTTCCTCACCCATATAGGCCAAAATACTGAATTTCAACATGGTCCTTTGGAGAAAGATCATTAGAATGTCAAAACCAAGGGAACCATGCAAAAATATGGCCGCACGCCAATTTGCACGTGAATTCCCAATTCACGTGCAACTCCAAATGGACTCCAAATGCTCTCAAACTTCACCCCTAGCCTCCTTGCATCATTTAAGACAACCACACTTGCACGTGAATTGGACCCATATCACGTGCACCTCACATACACGTCCGTTTGGCCTGAAACTACGTGGTAGATAGAGGACATCATTCTAAGCATCTTTCCTTTTGCACGTGAATTCATTTGAGCCCATTCACTAGGTCAAAATCTAGAAAAACTCTACTCAGAAGGCAAACCGTGACTAACTCAAGGTACGGGTCCTTACATCCTCTCCCCTTAAGACTTTTCGTCCTCGAAAAGAAAAGGTGGAATGAAAGAAAACAATCACAACCAAAGCATAGGCCTCTAACACCCTCTAGCACAAGACAAATTAATACACAACAAATCACAAATTATTTCACACATTTACACACTCCATATGGTCATAACTAGTTGGCAAGTACCCGATTATGTTGAAGTTTGATGCTTGCCCTCCTCCCTTCCTTCGAGTTGTTGGTCTCGAACAGTTAGGATAATGAGCACGCATCTCGGTCTCACGTTCCCAGGTCTCTTCCTCCGGCCCTCGGTGTTGCCACAACACCGAACCAACGGAATAGTCTTACCTCGCACGCTTCTCGCCCTATCTACAATACGGATGGGGGCCTCGACAACGAACACATCCTCTCCAAGATCCAGGGTACCCCAATCTAGCACGTGTGCGGGATCCTGGATGATATTTCCGCAACCGGGATACATGGAAAACATTATGAACTCGCTCAAACTAGGTGGTAATGCCAACCTATAAGCACCGTCCAACTCGCTCAAAATCTCGAACGGTCCAATGTACCGAGGGGACAACTTGGACCCGGTCCCAAATCTCTTATGCCCTCTCCGTGGAGAAACACGAAGGAATACGTGGTCTCCTACCAAAAACTCCAACGGTGGCGTGGCGATTGCATAAGACTTTGTCCTCTGGGCGTAAGAAGGCGCGAATCAGCGAACTTTTGCCGTAGCCTCCTGGACCAATTGGGGTCCTAACATGCGCCTCTCAGACTGCCCAACATAATGGAGACCGACACGGTCGGCCATACAAGGCCTCAAACGGGCCATCCCAATCGAAGACGGTAGCTGTTATATAGGCAAACTCCACCCGGAGGAAGGTGGGAAGCCCATGATCCTCCAAAATCGAGTACACAAGCCCTCAACAAGTCTTCCAATGTTTGAATGGTCCTCTCGGACCGACCATCGATCTCAGGATGGAATGC
Source organism: Taxillus chinensis (assembly GCA_023512835.1). Classification (NCBI taxonomy): domain Eukaryota; kingdom Viridiplantae; phylum Streptophyta; class Magnoliopsida; order Santalales; family Loranthaceae; genus Taxillus; species Taxillus chinensis. Next base: position 9,970,702 of record CM042089.1, read on the forward strand.
GGTACTCAAATTAAGTCGGGTTCCCAATGCTTCCTGAGACCTCCCCAAAACCGGGATGTAAACCGCGCATCCCCGTCTGAAACAATAGACAAGGGTACTCCGTGCAAGCGGACAATTTCATCAACATACAACCGGCTTAACGTGCCGATAGTCGCGCTCTCGAATTGCCAAGAAATGGGCCGACTTAGTTAAGCGGTCCACTATGACCCAAATCATGTCCTTTCTCCCGAAGTGGTAGAAGTCCGTCACGAAGTCCATGGTAATATGCTCCCACTTCCACTGCTACAGGTAAAGGCCGCAATTGACCGGGTCGTTGGTGTGCCTTCACTTGCCGACAGGTAGGCACCTGGAAACAAACTCTGTACACTCCGTTTCACCCTGGCCACCAAGCGTGCGCGAACGGCATGATACATCTTAGTTCCTCCTGGATGTACAGCCAAACGGGAATGATGAAATTCCCTCAAGACATCCTCACGCAAGGGAGGTGGTACTATCGACGCCCTCGAAATTTCAGCTCATGCTCAACTCCTTGTCCGGTCCTTCGACAGCTCTCCGGCCTCTATCTGGGCCCGGATCACCTCACAGTCCATGTCGCCTAATGTCCCTCACGGACACGCGATACAACCTGGTATCACAGTGAGAGGACACAGGATAGCTCCATCATCTGCTGGAAACGGTTGCACTGAAGACCGCTACCTGCTCCATCATTTTCCATTCTCTCATGGAAACCTCGCCTTTTCCCTTTCTACTTAGCGCGTCGGCTACTAAATTTCCCTTTCCAGGCGTGTAGGAGAGCGTGAAGTCAAACATTTGCAGGTACTCGACCCACCTCCGTTGGCGCAAATTTAGGTCTCTCTGGGTGAAGATATACGTAGGCTTTTGTGGTCAGTATATACCACAAATTTCTCTCCCAACAGGTAATGTCACCAAGACTTCAGGGCAAAAATAACTTGTAACTCCAGGTCGTGTGTTGGGTAGTTTTGCTCATGGGACTTCCACCATCGCGAGCCATATGCTATGACTTGGCGCTCTTGCATCGAACACACCCCCAGCCCAACGCAGACGCATCACAATACACCTCGAATGGCACTCCCTCCTGCGGTAGACTCAACACCGTCGAAGAGTAAGCGAGTCTTCAACTCCTCGAATGCCTGCGGCACTTGTCCGTCCACTCGAATTTGGCTCCCTTCCGTGTAAGAGTCGTCATAGGTGCCGCCAACCGAGAAAACCCTTCCACAAAACGCCGGTAATACCCCCAGGACCCAAGAAACTCCGGATCTCAAAAAACATTTGTGGGCCTCTTCCAAGATGCTACTGGACGCAATCTTGGTTGGGTCCACTCTAACTCCTTTGCAGATACTACATGCCCAAGAAAATGCACCTCTCGCATCCAGAAGTCACACTTGCTAAATTTAGCATACAAGTGATGATCTCGTAGTGCCCTGACACCACGCCCAAGTGCTCCTCATGCTCGGCTTGGGTTTTGGAGTACACAAGGATGTCGTCAATGAATACCACCACAAGGAATCCAGGTATGGGGCAAATCCGATTCATTAGATGCATGAACACAAGAGGTGCGTTCGTGAGCCCAAAAGGCATCACTAACCATTCATAGTGTCCGTATCGACCTGAAGCCGTCTTAGGGATGTCCTCGCTCCCGACCCTCAATTGGTGATATCCCGAACGCGACGATTTTTGAGAACCACCGTGCTCCACTCATGGTCGAATAAGTCATCAATCCGCGGCAAAGGGTACTTGTTCTTTACCGTTACTTGATTCGCCTTCCGATAATCAACGCAAAGTCGCAACGAACCATCGCCTTCTTAGCAAACAAGACCAGGTGCACCCCATGGTGAGGTACTAGGACGGATAAAACCTTTATCTCCCCGTTCCTTTATCTGCTTGAAGCTCCCGCAACTCAGCGGTCCCATCCGGTATGCTACTAGTGAGATGGGTCCCACCCCTGCACCGTTAATCGTGAACTCGACACTTCGTGTGGAGGCAACTCCAACAACTCCCCAGGAAAGACATCCTGGAAATTCTCGACTACATCTGGCCACACCCTTTTCTCCAAGTTACCTTCCTCCTCAAAGGTTAGGGTGGCAAGCCCATGGGTAATATTGCCCCATAGCTCCCTCGTCGGTCCAGCTCTCCCAGCATCCCTATCCCATTCACCCACTAGGATACAGAAGACCTGTGGGTGTAGTAACGATACTGTCGCCTATAGCAGTAATCTTAGCCGAAAGGCCATCAACCATCCATCCCTGAATCAAACTAAAGGTCCTCATGGGCATTACGTACAAATCAAATGAGAGGTCAACCTCTCCTATCGTAGCGCACACTCTCGACACATTTGGTGGATCAACTCCACTCCTCCCATTGGGGACTCGACCCTCGAGGTCTATGCCTCCACACAATCAAGTCCAAGGCTCTCCACCAAGGACTTAGCAATCGGGAGCACGAAGCTCCGGTATCAAACAATGCAAGCAACAACAGTGCGGGATATTAGAATAGTACCTCGAACCACCGAAGGTCCAGCTCCACCTTCCTGGAGGGTGATGGTAAATCCTCCATTTCAGTGGTGTTGAGGTAAGCGCGAACACTCGCCTTGGCTTGCCCCACCACGGCCTCACTTGCCTTCCTTTTGCTCCGCTGCAGTCCACCGGGACGCCCTCCGATCCTCCTTGTGGTTGCCTCTCCCCGTGGCCTAGTGTGACCGGAACCACCTGACCGGCCCGCCACGAATGTCTGGCTTTGGGGCCCGGGGCCTGAAATTGGGTTCCACCCCTGCTCCCTTGTCTAAGCTTCAAGCTCCCCATTGTTCCCCTTCCTGAAACACACCTTGCTGATGTGTCCCACCTTCCCACGCTATGACACGTCAAGTTTGCTTGGGGCACTCACGTTTGACGTGCCCCGACATGCCACAACAGGTACACCCGCTGGGAAGTTCCAGCAGCCTCCCGTCCTCCAAAGTAACGGGATCCGGGCGGAGCCATTGAAGCTTGACCCCATCCTTGGGAAAAGTCCCACCCCGGACTCAACCTTCGCCTCTTGGTATCACCGTGCTTGTCGCGCGCGCTCGCCCCATCCGCTCCTGGTGAGCCTGTCTTCCCTCCTCTAATCCTCTCTCAACAATCTTGGCGGTGTCCACGACTTCAATAGGTCTTGGTCGCAGGATCTCCACCCTTTGCTTAGGGCAGGTTTGAGACCCATGGTAAACTTATGGGCCTTCGGTCCTCCCTTGATATTGCTTCGGAGCAAACCGACTCAACCCCGAAAATCTCGCTCATACTCACTCGAGCGCGATCCTCTGGCTTCGTCGAACTCCTCCCGCTTCGCCACCGCAATGACTCGGAAAGAACTCCTCATGGAACAACTGGAGGAACTCATTCCAGGCCATGGTCTCCATATCCCGGCTTCCGAGATGCTAAGCCACCATTCCAAGGCTTCCTCCTCCAATGCCGGACCGCTAGTCTCACTTTGTCTTCCTCCCGGGGTCGAAGAAAGGAGAACACATGCTCGATGCCGCGCCGGTGCTCCGCTCCTGAGGTTCGGCTCCTCCCTTGAACCTTGGTGGATGTTCCTTTCGGGCTGCGTCAACACGTCTCCCTCTTCCCGCCTCACCGGCACTTCCCGCCTACACGGAGGTTCGCCTCACGGGGTGGAGGGGTGGCACTGTCGTGCCATCATCTCCCGACGCACCTCGTTTAGGATCTCTCCCCCGAGGTCCTCACGCATGCCTTGCACGTTCTCACTTAGGGCCCGGACTTGGGCCATGATCCGCTCCAGGGGATCATCGCCCTCTACACGTTGTCCTCTTCCCTCTCCAAAGACGGGAAGATTCATCTTCTACACTGGAGTAGCTCGGGTTACTTTCCTAGGAGGCATCGTCTACATAATTTAAACCAAACTAGGATCGGCTTCTCTCAAGCTCTACACACCCTATCCCGTGGGCCATGAGGTACTCAAGCAACATTTTACATTTAAACACACAGGAAAATCAAAGTACACAGCAGCAATTCATAGCAACAAGTCTCACGAAAATCACCGAATTTCACAAGAACAAGTTTCAAGAACATAGCATGTCCAATCACAATACTCATATCGAAATTAAACTAGTGCTCTAATGCCAATGCATGTATGCACCCTCAACCCAAATGCAAGTGCCCTACTCCTTGGTCTAACTACCCCCGAGTACACCCAGAAAACTAGATAGACCACGTTGATCGGCGTGTCCTATATCGCCTCCCAAGAGTCTCGAAGCAGCGGCCTCCCCACTATCCTAGGTCCACTAGACCATGAACTATCGCTTGATACCATATTGTCACGCCCAATTTCCTTCCACTTGGAAATGAGTAGGATGCCCATGCCCGCACCCGAAGGGACAAGGGGTTGGTGCAAGCACCTTAAAAGGACTTCTAGCACGGGTCTGTCCCAAACGCACAATCGGCTAACATGCCAAGGGGCATGCCCCGTTCCCAAACCATGCACACAAACACAAATTGAATAACAACATCTCCTTTTTATTTCATTTCAAAGACTAAACGTTCATTACAACCCAGTCGGGGAAAAACCCCTATGAAGCCAGCAATAAAACCAAACCAAAATCCAAACACATAAAACCATAGTACAACAAAGGAAATAATATAAAGCTTTCAGCCTCGGGGGCCTAGCTCCTGCCTTCACCTACCGCCCGCTAAACCCCGCAAAAGAACGGTTTATAGGAGGGGTGAGCAAACCACGCTCGGGAGGGATCCCGTCTCCCCCGGCCCGTCCCGCGTACAACATGCATGATATGTGTATGCTTGTGCTCGTGTTGTGCCTAAGGCTAACGCAGCAAACATCACCCAAAAACACTCTTTACCCGAACCCGCACCGAAGGGCAGAGGACACCCGCCACCACGGCGACATGACATACCACATTCAGGCGAATGTTGCATGGACACCAATGCAACATTTTCCACCCGAGTCAGATATGGTCAACCACCTCCTGGGCGCCATATCTACCCTCAGGAATGGGTGTGACTTAGCCCACCGTCGTGAGTGCTACACCGAGACTCAGGACCACGTCCTGGCCAAATCTCAAAGGGGTCCAACTATTGTGCCTGGCCCATATCTCACCCCGGTCTCAAACAGATCAACGAACAAGATAGCATTACATCTCAACATGTAAACTCAAGACAAAGATTTACACTTTATCTCGGAAGGACCAACATGGTCGATACCAGTCACACACATCAGCCTCATAGGCTAAAAATCAAATACAAATCAAACACGGTACACACCAGTCACACAGGTATATCATCAAGACTCATATACAAGGTCTCACAGGCATTATATTGAATACATGGCATGCAGGCCTCACGACATTTTATCAAACACATAGTGTGCAGACCTCTTAGACATTTCATCAAACACATAGTGTGCATAAACAAACCCAGAAAATCCTCAGGCCAAATTCAACATCAAATCAACAGAACATGCCATCAAGGCCAACATCCATATAGGAGATCACACCTATATGGATTTACATATATATATATAGGTGAATATCCTAAAACAGAGGAGAGTTTGGAAGGACATGAATCCCTACCTCAGGCTTTTGTCCTAACCTCCACGCTAGACTGACCTCCCCACGACGCTAACCACCACGGCAACGACCCGGAGACCCTCTCTCTCTCTCTCTCTCTCTCTCTCTCTCTCTCTCTCGGCGGGCAAAGCAAGGAAGAACACAAGAACCCTAAACTCAAACTCAAGCTCTCCTTATATAGACACTACCCACATCAAAACGACGTAGTTTTGATTAAGTAAACCCAGGATCAAAACGACGTAGTTTTGATCACACAAGTTAGCACCTTTCCTCACCCATATAGGCCAAAATACTCGGAATTTCAACATGGTCCTTTGGAGAAAGATCATTAGAATGTCAAAACCAAGGGAACCATGCAAAAATATGGCTGCACGCCAATTTGCACGTGAATTCCCAATTCACGTGCAACTCCAAATGGACTCCAAATGCTCTCAAACTTCACCCCTAGCCTCCTTGCATCATTTAGAAGACAACCACACTTGCACGTGAATTGGACCCATATCACGTGCACCTCACATACACGTCCGTTTGGCCGAAACTTCGTGGTAGATAGAGGACATCATTCTAAGCATCTTTCCTTTTGCACGTGAATTCATTTGAGCCCATTCACTAGGTCAAAATCTAGAAAAACTCTACTCAGAAGGCAAAACTGTGACTAACTCAAGGTACGGGTCCTTACAAGCTCTGTTTCCCCAAACCCTTGAAGCCTTTCTTTTTCATTCGACCGGTTTAATGTTCAGTTGGAGTTATTTTTTGGGGGGGTCTAATACTAAACTTTTATACCTTGTTAGTTTGGCAATATAAATGTTGTTTGGGTATAATATTGTTAGTTTGACATTATAATTGTTGTTTGAGCTTGATATTAATGGTTTGATGACATAATTGTTGTTTGTGGCACATTATTATTAGTTTAGCATTTTCAATGTTCTGAAATGCCGTAGTATTGAGTACTAAATTTTGAAATTTAGTTATTTGTTAATTAAAGGTGTGGAATTGGTTGTGTAATTGATTGTGAAATTGGTTGGGTTAACCACAGGTCCCATATATGGCGGGAAGGAGGCCGCAAGTCTCCTATGTGGCTGATTACCTCAGGTCTCATACGTAGCTAGTTGTCATCAGGGTCACCATAGGTTCTACATAGTGATGGGAATTCTTGAGGTTGGTTGTAGGGACCCCATGGATGGTTGGATTTTTCTATGTAATCTCTTGATGAAATGGAATGTATTATGTTACATTATATATCGTATTTGAATGTAAGCTTACAATAAGAGTATAGGACTAGCACAAGCATCCACCGATCATGTAAAATTTAGACTTTGATGTTGTAGAATGATAAAAAAGATGGAGGTTACCTACTAGGAACTTGTGCTCACTCTATTTTATTGCCATATCTTTTCAAGTTCTTGTTAGGAGTAACTGTTAGTGCTATAACGGAGCAAGACGAGACACCCTCGGTATAAGATTTGTCCCTTTGCTTAGTTTTCATCTGTTCATTATTTTATTTTTCAGACTTTGGTCTGTGACTGTTGTATGAACTCTATTGGTAAAACCTTAAAGAGTTGTATGTGTAGTGATACTTTCAATTGAATAGACATTTTGGCAATCCATCATCAATCTATAGCAAAATAAATATGCTTTAATAAAATTCTTGACTTTAAAAAGTTAAATACGAATCAATAATATGAATTTAACGATAGTAAAGTTTTGAAAAAAAAAGGATTATTTAAACTAAAAAATTTAAAATTAATGAAAACAATAGATGATAAAATAAGTATTTTTACTGATGGCCAATGGAGATCAGTGCCTTTAAATAACCCTTCAGGATTCTTTTCTCGATTAATGCCTTTGTATTTTTCAAAATATGTGATACTACAGACTACATTGTATTTTATTATTGGTTCTTCATTATCAATATTGTTTAGGAATATTGAGAATCGTTTTATGATTCATACTCTTCAGGGCCAAATAAAAATATTATGTGGGAATAATATGATTCATTATATACGTTCTTCAAGAGCGAATAATTGTAAATAATATTTTTCTAGAGTGTTAAAATTGCAGTTTATCATTCATGCTCTACGTGAGCGAATAATGTTCCTTCATGTTATTCGGAAAAAAATAATAAATCTCCTTTTAGATATTGAGGTTAGTGATTCATGCTCGTTAGGAGTAGATAATATTATTTTGGTCTGAGCAAATAATGACAAATACTTTTCTAAAATATTGAAGATTATGGCTTGTAATTCATGGTCTCCAGGCGCAAGTAATATTCTCCGATAATGTTAAAATATATAATTTCTTATATAGTATATTCATGGGATATTTGAAACTTATAATTTTAATATATGATTTTCGAAAGCAAATAATGCTTTACTATAATATTTACTCTTGTATTGTTCTTTACTCTTTATGAGTAAATAAGAAATTTCTAGTAAATCATAAATTTATAATGTTTGATTTTGTTTTTCACAATAAAAAAAAACAAGCATATTCTTCGCACCTCCTTACATGTTATTTCTCGCTCATTGTTGATTGAGTTCCGCCACCGCTGACTCGCTGAGTCACACCACAAGAAGTTGATTCAGTCCCATCCATCTCTAGACCCGGCGATCCATGGGCCAAAACCCAACCCCGCCATTGAGCATAGGAGGCAGTGAAGAGTTGTCTTTGTTGCTTCCAAGCGTGTAGGCAAAAACCAAAATCCACAAACCAATCATTCACACCCACAATCACCAATCCATCGTCAATTCAATCTCAACCACCTGCAATTGATTGACCCATGTCTCATCCCTACTGATGTCGTCAATTGTCGATTTCTGATTTCTGATTCCTGCATTTTCTCGAAACCCTACTTTCAATTCTAACTTCTCACTCTATTTCGATTTGAACAACGTTGTCTCTGATATGGCGACTCTGAGCTCTTCCTCCCCCGTCGAAACAGTTGGGAGAAAACATTGGACGTGTTTTCTTCCCTAGTGTCTTGGGCGGATGAGAGGAGGTTCAATTTGTTTGGAATGTCGGATTAGTTGAAGACTAGGAGGCGTGTGGGCTCTTCTCAACAGAGATGGTTAGGGTCTGCATTCAACAAGGTTGATCTAGGCTTAACCCAGAGAAGGCTAGTAGTGTCTGCATTCAACAAGGTTGATCTAGGCTTCAACCCTTTTGGCCTGGTGTCTGATAGTGGCAGTAATAGTAGTGTTTCCAATGAATCTAACAATTCTAATGTGGGTACACAATGGAAACCAGCGATTATTTTAATTGAAATTTACTGCAGTTATACTGAGTTAAGTTGTCTCAATAAATGTTGCCAGTTACTTTAGTGTTGGCTAAATTTATTGTGGGTATAATTACAGTAAATTTCTCCTTAATAATTTAAATTATTATTAAACACCATATTGAGACTTGAGTTTATCAAAATACTTAAAAAGATTTATAAATATATACCAGTTAATATCTCCAACCCCAACGTATCATAATATGAAAATTTTAATGTCTTCGTTGAAATGATCCGCTCCCCTCCCCCCAATAATTAAAGAGGCCACAGCCGATTGAAGCAACCTCGAATTGACACAAAACGTTAGAATGATGCATGCGCGCCCCACGCTGCCAATGCTTTTCTTGTTCATATATTTCTAAGGATTCATCATTATAAGAGGGGACCAGCTACAGCCACCGACATCACCAGACAGTAAGTACACCATATCAGCATCTTCCCATTCCCATACATAGTTACACACATACATACACATGTAAAATTATCCCTCAGCCACCCTCACGTGAGTCACGTGATCCCCTCAGGGTAAATATGTGTGCGTGTCGCTTCAGCTCCGACGACGCGGGCTACCCAATTGCCTACGAGTCTTTTCGCATGTGCTTTGCTTGCGCTTTGTCATCTATCGGTGATGGCTCTCTCACCCTCACCGACACTCTCGATTCCAGCCGTTTTGACCGCCGTGAAAGCGCAGGAAAAAAGCAAACCAAACACAGTCGTTCATTCATCTGCTTTTTCAAAAACATTCGAAGAAGAAGAAGAAGAAGAAAACAGAAACATTAAATCAGATCCCCCCACGCCCGGAAATATTTCAACATGTCGCCCGGGGATGGAGGAATGTTGTTTGAAATCTCCAACTTTTTCATTGAACTGTTCATACTCATTATACGCTATAAATTTTTATATGAGTTAAAGATAATCTATATAACCTTTTAATTTTACCAAAAAAAAAAAAAAAAAAAAACATCATCACGCGAACAATCAGAAAGTTTTGTTGTTCATCTCAATCATCGGCTTATGATGACAAAGACGGTGATGATGTCTGGGATTCGCCGCAGAACCGAAACGTATTGCGCGCCGCTTTCTTCACCACGAAATGCGCCAACAAATCCCTCGTCTCCACCAGATTAGATCTGCACAGGAACTCCTCGCTGCACGCTCTCTCCACCTCCCTGTCAAAATCGTGCACGAAGACGTGCGTCTCGCGCGCACCGCTGCTACGGGCCAGCACGGCGGCGGTGAATATCGCCGCCATCCTCCCCGGCGCGGCCGGCGAGTTCCCCCGCGGTCCGTCGACCAGGATCACGTCCCACCCCAGATCGTAGATGTGGTTGGGGAGGTCGTTGATGCCGAGGCTGCACTCGGAGAACAGGAGGTTCTGGACGGGCCGGCACTCGTTACCGACCGATTCCCTGGCCGAGTCGCGCAACTCGGGCCAATCGCTCACCCTGGTGGTGTAGCTCACGTCGTAGGCCTCGATCTCCGGGTGTTGCTTCTCGAAGCCAGCCACGAAGTACTCGTTCTCGTCCAGGAAGACGGTTTTTCCCCGGGGGTTGAGGGCTTTCCAGAGGAGGGTCTCGTGGGTGAGGCCGAAGGCGAGGACGTTGCAGGGGGCAGCGGCGCAGCGGCGGAGAACGACGGCGACGGAGCCGAGCTCGGATGCGGACATGCGGCCGGTGGCGTTGGAGGCAGCGGCGTAGTGGAGGAGAGCGTCGGTGATGGGTCTCGGGAGGGTAGCAGCGGAGGAGGCGTCGACGGCGGAGGGGAACTCGCCGCCTCCTCCTCCTCCTCCAGCGGCGGCGGAGGGGAGGAAGTCGCGGGTGTTGAGGAAGGCGAGCAAGAAGGTGAGGGTGAAGAAGGAGGCGAAGAAGATGAGCCATTTGCGGTGGTGGGAAACGGCGGCGGCGGCGGTCTGGGGCTTGTGTATTGAAGAAGGGTGGAGGAGGATGACTTTGGTGCCGGTCTTCATCGGAGAAGGCGAGAGATCTCCTCCCTTCTTCTGTGTGACTCTGTCACTTTCTCGAGAAAGTGTGAGAAAATTCAGAAATTTTGTCAAGTACGGTTAGGCTGTGTCTGTTTTTTTGTTATCACAGGAAATGGCCTGAGGGAGTGAGTGAGAGGCGATGATTGAAGATGTTAAACGAGGAGAAATAAAATGGACGGTGGTTGATGGGGTGGGGTGGAGTGGTGGGACTGTGACATCGCAAGTTTAAGATGGGGAGGGCAAGGGGGATGCGACGTCGTTTGTTATGTTGGACATATGATTATTATTATTATTATTATTATTATTATTATTATTATTATTACAACTTCAACCATTAATGGTTTGGTTTCATGGGAATTTGTCACACAAAATGAATTGGGTTTCCAAATTTACTGATGATCTATTAAAACTTTTACCACATAAACCGCACACACAAGAAATGTAAAATTAATTCAATAATTCAATTATTAATTAGTAGACTAGACTTATCAATCCCCCGTACTTTTTGCATCCACAATACAAATCCTCGCCTTTTCGGAGTCAGTAATAATTCCAGGGACTTGTTTTTGTCTGCTCTACAAATCTTACAACGTCGCTTTGTATTCGGCCATACTTATTTTGTGTGGAAAGAAAAACATTATTCATATTCTCTTAATCATTAAATTGGTATTAAATAAAAAATTTTAAAGAATACTTCTATATAATTTCCTTAGAGCAACTTTAATAAATTTTTTATTATCTACAGAATCAAATATCAAAAATAAACTTTAACAAATAACTTTAATTATTATTTTAATTAAGATAGGATAAAATATAAATGATTGTTGGAGTTAAAATTGTGAATAAGTAAAAATATTATTTAAATATAGAGATAAAATAAAAAATCTCTTGAAGTTGTTATAACAAACTTTTCATTTGACTTTTTATTTATGAAGAGTTACTATTCATTCTTCACATATTATTTTATTATTTTTTATCTTATCTCTTTTCTTTTTTTCTCTTCAAATGAAAATTTATTATATTAGAAATATAATAAAAATTATTATTTTAATAAAAATAAAGTTAAAATAAAAAATATTATTGGAGTTAGAAGAAAAAAAATACTTTTTATAAATAAAAAATTCTTCATCTATTAAAATAAAATATATATTATTATCAAAGATGCTCTTACATGATACATTTGTATATAATTCATATATACTCTCTTTTACTTGATTGTATGCTAAACTAGTATTATCAAATTTAACATGGCAGCAGTAATCATATTAGCCTAGATGGTCATATTTGTTAAGTCAGGCTTGTAAAGACTCGTATTTGGGTAGTCTTGAGAGATAGTCATTCTATGGGAATGTAACTATCAGGACGGTAGTGTAGCCGTCAATGTGAGCATTTTGACCGTACTTGGGCCCGATTTAAGTCGGGGCCCCGTTTGACCCGATTGTTGACTTTTCGGGGTCTATTGGTTGACTTTGCGTTTGAGCGGTCATTTGGGTGTACTAATATCTGTGTAGTATTGTGTTCGTCATTTCGAGCGTTTTGACTGTAGTTTGACTCAATTTGGAGTTCGGGACCTTGGAGGTTAATTATTGACGGGTCAATGGTTGACTAGGTCGGTTGGTGGCAAAAAATATAAATAGGGGAAAGAGAGCTTCCACGTTACGTTTCAGCGTTTCAAGTTTCTGCGTTGGAGAGCTTAGAGAGAGAAAGAGAGAAGGAAGCTTGGATGCCTTGGCGATTTGGGGCGTTTTGAGCTCGTTCAAGCATCAAGAATCATTCCAGGTAGGTGTTCCATTGATTCTTCACCCTTTTCTTCTTTTTTTTGGATTAACATGTAAGAATTTGATGAAATCATGCAAATTCGTGTTGAACCCTAGAATTTGGGGAAAAACCAATTTTGGGTTGAATCTTGTATTTAAATGCGTTCCGAGGGGTAAGACGTGATTTAAAACCTAATATATAGTATTAGGTATGAGTTTTATGAGATTTCGGGTTGAATCCAGGACGAGAAACAGTGAAAAACGATGATGAACGATGAATGTCGTGAAACGGGGTAGAGAACGACCGATGAGATCGACTGGAAATTGAAAATTTCGAATGTGCGATTCGAAGGTTCGAAGGTTCGAAGGTAGGTTCGATGTAGTGTAATTTCGAGTGTCGAATGTGAAATTTTCGAGTGTCGTTTCGAAGGTTCAAGGTACTTGAAGGGAGTTTCGAAGGCAGTTCATGGGTACTTCGAAGGTAGTTCGAGTGTAGGTTCGAGAGTCGAAAGCGATCCGAAAAGAGATTCGAAAATACTGATTCGAAATGCGATTCGAAATGCAGATTCGAAAATGTAGTTTCCCCTGGCGATTCGAAATCCGATTTACTGGATGGACCTATTTACATTGCAACCTATACCCATCTACACATTATACTTAAGTTACAATGTAAATAACGAAATACCCCCCATTTGGATTCAAAGAAAAATACTAGAAAAATTAATTCCCATTATTTCAAAATGTGAAATTTGGGATTTAGTGTAAAATCTCGGAAAAACCCAAAAGTTCGTAGTGGTGAATTTTTGGAAAGTGGGGTTAGACATCTCAGAAAAATCCCCAAAAATCAGATTATCTTATTTATGCTATGGAAACCCAATGCCGGGACTTTTAATTTCAAGAAAATAGCTTGCTATGGGTACTTCCTTCATAAATCAAGGATTGAGGATTTACTTGTGAAGACTGGCTACGGTCCCAAAGGAAATGTTGAGAATGACATGCCATACTAATGTTAGTATGTTGGTGTGAGGTATTGGGGCATGGACTCCGTGACTTGTTTGGGTTCTCACCGTGATGCACCGATGGTGCTATGTGGTTGACATGGCAGGCATATGCACCGATGGCAGGCCGGTGTGGCGACGTGTCCGGGCATATAAGCGCTGTGGTAGGGTGAGTGCCCTGAGCTGGGATCCTAGTGAGGATCGTGGACAAGCCGTCTGTGTGGGCAAGCTAGGTCCTGATGTTTGTTTGCAGGCGAGTCCTGATGATTGTGCACACTACACGGTGCACGAGTACACGAGCATGTAGTATAGACTTGTATGTTTGCATGATGTGGAGTGTCGGGGTCACCTACCGAGCTTGTCGCTCACCCCTACTTGTTGTTTACCTTTTTCGAGGTGTGACCCGAGACTAGTGGAGGACTTTCTTCCAAGAGGACGTGCCCACTACTCGATGTATGATGCGATCGTATTACGTATTGTGTATTGTGTATTGTATTATGTTTGTATCCCGGACATGGGTCCGTGGACAGTTGTATTTGCATCTTGTTTGTGATGTGATGTCGGTATGATTGTTTGACTTAATGTGTGCATGATGATATATGGGAAAGTACAGGATTACCCTTGATGTATGACCGTACGGGGTTGCATATTTGAGACAGCACCCGCGGTGTAGTCTCTATTGGTGCTAGTCACCAACCCCTTGACCTTTCGGGTGCGGGCAAGGGGAAGTCATGTACCCGGTTCCGGGTTCCCTGGAATTCGGGGCGTGACAAGTTGGTATCGAGCATGGTCTAGCGGACCTAGGTTAGTGAGGGGTGGTTAATTGATTCCATGTGACTTGGAAAACTATAAGGAGGGCGCCTGATCAACGCAGTCCTTATAGGTATTCTAGGTTATGTTGGTGTCAGTTAGATCATCCTAGGAGCATACATAGGGTGCATTGCTAGTGGTATGATTGTGTGCATATAGGGCACTAGATTGTCTTTGTGTGTGATGTGCTCGTATGTGGTGCCAGGATGGTGTAGGTTCCGTATGCAGCGGAAGCGTGCCGTTCGGGTCCTAAACGGCCGTATAAAATTATGAAATTTTATACACGGCATCCTAAGAGGTGGAACCTTCATCTAGAGGTGTTTAATTGAAATTTTAAGCAAGCAAAACGGAAAATTACATACCCGTAATTTCCAGGTAGTATCTGTGCTCGTCGGTGCGAAACTCCAAACCAGGGAGCTCTCTAGAGCGGTCCACGTGCACCGGCGGTCCACGGACGTCCCGTCCCACGTTCAGGTGCTAGCACGAGCGTAGAGACTCCTCGGATTCGTCCGTTTGATCAACCTATTGCTCCACTTTGCGCCGTACAGCAAAACGGGTAGCTTTCTGTAATCCGCAACTTAGAAGCAAGGGGGAGAGGAGAGAAGTGGGAGAATGAGTTCTTTGTTCTCCAAAGCACCCAAAAATTCATCTCCCACGTTTTTCCTCTCACTCCCCTTAATAATGTATGCCAAAAAACCCATTATTAATAAAATAACACTTTTATTTTATTTATTTTGTTTTATTAGCCACCCATTTTCAAACCTAGGATGTAACCCTTTGAAAATAGGCCCTAATAAACCAAAAACATGGGCCACTCATGTTTTCACATGGTGTGACATATGTCCCCTCTCGTCTCATCTCGTGTGGGCCCCACCTGCGCATGTGTGGGCCCCACTGGAACCCGAGCGCCGAAAAATCCGAACCTGGACACGTTCGATCGTGGCAATCTCCTGAACTTAGATATGCCCTCGGAATTCCTAAACGATGATCCGAATCACTTATTCTGGCTCGAATAGTGATTTTGAGTCGATCTAGCAATCCAGGGCTCTTATTGATTAGAACTTGAATCAATCCGGACCGATTGCTTTGTGTAGTTCCACTGAACTACCTGGACCTACCAAATACACTATTGTGTGACCCTCTAGGTTCCTTCCTTAATGGCTATGGTCCCACCATAGTCCGTGAACGTTGTACAGCAACACGACACGGCGACCAAAAAAGGATGAGATATATCGTATAAGTCGACGACCTCCTACAAACGCTCACTGTGTATTTTAATCCTTTTGTCACGGACATCGCAACAAGCGGAATGCATACCTATGCCATCAGTCCTATTGCTTGTTATATTTTTCTTTGACTTTCTCGATGGACTTGTCTGGAACACCATGGCCATGGATTTCAGTCTGGACACTACCATCAAGTCAAAGGGCCAGCGATGTCATCTTCCATAACTTGGAAGGGGCAAATCCTCTCTTGACCCATCTGTTATTGTCATACCAGTCATGACATACCTAACACAAGCTACCTCGCCACGAGCATCTATGTCATGGTTTTCATCATGTATCAAAGTATGTGATTCGTGGTATACAATAACAATGGTCTCAAGTCGAGAGGACCAATACACACGTCTATAGATGAGAACGATCAATGGCATCTTGATGTGCCGTTCTCATTAATGGGTCGGTCCTCATGATCTCCCAAACTTGGAGATCACCAAGTGCGAACACTATGAGAAAGTGTCTCAATGCTTATGAGCCCCCAACACTGATAGTCAAACATCTTCTGTGTCCAATCGAAAGATGTATCTAGACCATAGGACATATAGTTTAAGATATTGTCATAACATCCAATAGGTTCTCATTATAGCGGGGACTGCTATAACCGATTGATGCGACAATATACTATGGACATTATCGTGTATGTGAACGCGGAAGTATAATGAACATACACCGATAAATATATAAACACATAATGTATAATACAATGAAATCCCCAATATATACATGTACAGGTGGTTGGGTCTAGGGCACCCAATCCAACAAACTCCCACTTGCACTAGAGCCAACTCGCTAACATACCGTAACCCGCTAGCACTTACATGAGCATCATGCTTCCGCCGAGTAATGGCTTTAGTCAAGGGGTCCGCCACATTATCCTCTGTGGCTACTCGCTAATCATGACGTCACCTCTCTTAGTAAAGTCTCGAAGAAGATGATATTTTTGAGTATATGTTTGGTTCGCCGATGTGATCTTGGCTCCTTAGCTGTGGCAACCGGCTGCAGTGTTGTCACAATAGATTGTGACGGGATCTACACTGCTAGGCACCTCCCCGAGCTGAGTGAGGAAACTGCGAATCCAAACTGCTTCCTTTGCAGCATCTGAGGCTGCTATATACTCAGACTCTGCTGTAGAATCTGCAACAACTGCCTGCTTGGCGCTACGCCAACTCACAAGACCACCATTCAAGATGAAAACATATCCTGATTGTGACTTCGGATCATCATGATCTGTCCGAAAGCTAGCATCTGTGTACCCCCGCATGACTAGCTCATCATCTTTTCCATATACCAGGAACAACTCCTTAGTACGTCTCAAGTACTTAAGGATTGTCTTCACTGCAGCCCAGTGCGTTCACCTGGATCTGCCTGATATCTACCTACTATGCTCAATGCATAGGCAACATCAGGCCGAGTACATAACATGGCATACATGATGGAACCCATAGCCGAAGCATAAGGGACTCTCTCCATCTTCTCTCTCTGTTCTTGTGTTTTAGGACACATTTTTCTTGAGAGACTAATGCCATGTGACATTGGAAGTAATCCTCTCTTGGAGGCTTCCATCTTGTACCTTTTGAGTACTTTGTCAATGTATGTACTCTGACTTAGGCCTAATATTCTCTTGGATCTATCTCTATGGATTTTGATCCCTAGAATATAGGATGCATCTCCTAAGTCCTTCATGGAAAAGTTTTCATTTAACCACGTCTTAACTGATCGTAAGCTGGTATATAGTTTCCTATAAGTAGTATGTCATCAACATACAACACCAGGAACACTTTAGCATTTTCACTTACCTTTTGGTAAACACATGGTTCACTTTCATTTTTGATGAAACCAAAGCGCCTTACGGCTTCATCAAAACGAAGATTCCATGATCCGGAAGCCGCTTCAATCCATAAATCGATCTTTGCAGTTTACAGACTTTATGAGCTTGGCCTGGTGTCACAAATCCTTCGGCTGTGTCATATAGACATCTTCCGTCGATTCCCATTAAGAAAGGCTGTCTTGACATCCATCTGCCAAATCTCATAGTCATGGAATGCTGCTATTGCTAATAGAATTCGGATGGACTTAAGCATTGCCACTGGTGAAAAGGTTTCATCATAGTCAATTCCTTGACGTTGTTTGAAACCTTTAGCAACCAGTCTTGCTTTATAGGTGCACACGTTACCCTCCATGTCCAATTTCTTTCGGAATATCCATTTGCACCCAATGGATCTTATTCCTATGGGAGCATCTACCAAAACCCAAACTTGGTTTTGATACATGGAGGCCATCTCGGAATTCATGGCTTCTTGCCATTGTTCAGCCCCTCACGGCCCAGTGATAGCTGCTGTGTAGGTCTCGGGTTCGTCGTTGTCTACTAACAACGCATCACCTGACTCGGTGATGAGAAAACCATAATACCTTTCTGGTTCTCTCCTTTCCCGACTTGACCTACGCAACTCATGTGTTTCTGGAGCTGTTATTTCCACTTGCTCTTGTGGATCTTGCTCCTGTACCGACTCTTGTACATCTTGAGCCTCGACTTCATTTAAGTCAATTGGGCTCCCACTATCTCTTTTAGAGATGTGTTCCCTCTCTAGAAATATGGCATATCTTGCCACATTAACTTTTCTATCTGAGGGGTTATATAGGTAGTATCCTCTTGTTTCTTTAGGATACCCTATAAAGTTACACTTCGCGCTTCGGGGTACTAGTTTGTACTTGGAATCGGTTTTAACAAACGCCTCGCATCCCCAAATACGCAAGTGTGACAGATTGGGTTTCTTACCATACCAGAACTCGTATGGAATCCCATCTGCTGCTTTAGTCGGTACACGATTAAGTGTGTATCTTTGCAGTTTGCAATGCATATCCCCAAAAGGATAATGGAAGAGTGGCATGACTCATCATAGATCGAACCATGTCAAGCAAGGTACGATTTCTCCTCTCACTAACACCATTCCACTGTGGTGTATAAGGAGGAGTACGTTGTGTTATTATTCCACATTCTTGTAGAAAATCAGTGAACTCTTGGCTAATATATTCGCCACCTCGATCCGAGCGAAGCTTCTTTATCTTTTTGCCAAGTTGATTTTCTACTTCACTTTTATATTCCTTGAACATGTCAAAGGAATCGACTTATATCTCATTAGGTAGATATATCCATATCTACCGAGATCATCGGTAAAAGTGATGAAATAGGAATAACCACCTCTAGCTTCTACTTGGAACGGTCCACAAACATCTGTGTGGATAAGTTCCAGAAGCTCTGTAGCTCTTTCACCTTTACCATCGAAAGGTGCTTTTGTCATTTTGCCCCTTAAACAAGCATGACATAAATCTAAGGGTTTGAGTTCAAACTGACTCAAATACCCTTCTCGATGTAACTTAGTCAATCGCTTCTCGTTTATATGGCCTAAACGACAATGCCACAACTGGGTGTCGTATGAGTCATGTATGTTTGTGGTGGTGGTATTTGCTTTATCGATGGCTAACACTTGGTTGTTCAATTCCAGTATATACAAACCATTTATTAATACTGCTGTCCCATAACTTACATTTCCTTTTGAAAAGGAACACAATTTATTTCCAAACTTGAAATAAAAACCATCCATATCTAAACTCGATACGGAGATTATGTTACGGGTTACACTAGGCACATAATAACAGTTCCTTAGTACAACAAACAAACCATTAGGCAAGGATAAGTAATAATCTCCCACAGCTATGGCAGCCAGTCTTGCACCATTAGCACCTCGTAGATCCACCTCGCCTCTATCCAGCTTTCTGAACTTACTTGGTTCCTGCATTTGGATACACACATGTGAGACACATGCTGTATCTAATACCCAAGAAGTAGAAATCGAAAGATTACATTCGATAACGAATATACCTGAAGTTGAAGCGTCATCCTGCTTCTTCTTCACCACCACTTTGCGTTTTTCTTCCAGGTGGCCCTTCTTGCCACATGCAAAGCAAACAGCGTCCTGTTCGTTGGACTCCCTCAAGATCTTTTGTTTCTTGGCAGGACGTTCTACCTGTGCCTTTGGCCCACTCTTGGCCAATGGTCTCTTGGTTGGACGTTTGCCCTTTCCCTTTGACCTCTTAGTCAGCATAAGGACTTGAGCTTTATCTTTCTTCATATCCTTATCAGCTTGACGAATCATGGTCGAAGGGTCGGCAACGACTTCTCCAAGTTATTCATGTTATAGTTCAGCACGAACCGTGAATAGCTTGGAGGCGGGGAGGATAGGATGAGATCAACACATAGACTAGTGTCCATTTGGATCCCTAAGATTTGGAGCCTCTCGATGTAAGTAATCATCTTACATACGTGCGGGCTGCCTGGGCTCCATCTCCTATCTTGCTCGTGAACGAGCATGGGAGATGTCATATCTCTCCTGTCTAGACCTCTCCCGATATAGCTCTCTCGGACTTGAGAGAATATCAAAGGGAGACTTATCTTCATAAAGCCTCCGGAGTTCACTGGACATAGCCGATAGCATGATGCACCGTACGTCTAGTGAATCCTCTTTATGTTTAAGATAAGAATCTAGAATCGTTGGCGAGTGAATCTTGAGGGGGTTCACTAGGGAGTGGGGTCTCCAAGTACATAGAATTTCCTTTCTTGGCGTAGTACTATGCGTAAGCGCTGTACCACTCTGGAAATTCGCACCGGTAAGGACATTTTCTTTGTCCAACAGATCGCGCAATGATAGGTTGGTGATGGGAGTTGCCATGTGATCTACAACAAAGTAAACTTAAGCAGATTAGTATCTTGGTTTAGTATGATTTCAAATTGACATATGTATAGGACATGTCTCCCACTATTTGCTCAAATTCCAATAGCCCTCACTATTGAATTCGGATTATTTCGTCGTTGAAATAATCTAGTGGCAAGGATCCATATTCCCCTCTTTATGGCCCAAGCTAGGGCTACGCCACCATAAAGAGGTATTTAGGTAGGCTTTACTCTGGCCAACTGCTAAAACTTGCAGTTCCTTGGTTGTTGAGTGGACTCCCCTGGTCCGTGAACCATTAACTCGGTTCCTCAACCTTTGCCTCCAAAGCGCATCAAGCTAGCTAGGGCTACTTCTTTGATGCACCTTTTGGTTCAGTCGACCCATTAATTGACTTACAACTCCCCAGAGCAAAAGGATATCCCCAGCGAGGCACGACCGATACCCGAGCACAAAGGGTGCATTTTAAGTTAATTAATGGAAGGCTTTCTGACTTTATATATGCTTTTGAGGGATTTTAGGCCATGTGATATATATATTTGTCACATCCAATATATATACGGCTTTTCTTTTTTAACTTAGGCACATCTGTCTACGTTATCGCCCTCATAGACCTCACACACATGCCAAGGGTGGAAAAGTGGCGATCATAGAGATATCCATACAAACAGATATCAAAGCAGATAAATGCATGATCATGAGCTTTGGTTGGTCTACTAAGTGAGTAGAAGACCAACCATTAAACCTAGGGGTCTCCTCTTGAGCTTTTCACTGGCCCGGGTCCCACTGAGCTCTCCTGCTTGGATCGGCTTGCATCCGGGTCCTGGATTACGTGTCCGAGTGGCGCAGTCCCATCCACCATGTGCGGGCCTCATAGGCTCAAATTTACATCAAATAAATAGGCACGCAGGCCCCACATAGGATAGGAGAGGGATGGTACGCAGACCACCAACATAAATAAATAATTACAAACATTCACGCACTTGAATAAATAATTAATTATCACCAAGCATACACAGGTTGGTCTAAGCTCATGATCATGCCACAAACTATAAAAAAATATTTATGCAATATTTAAATGGCCAAATTTCAAAAACTGGATCCCGGTAGGCTAAAACACTAGGTCAAAACACTAATTGATTTTTCTAGGACAATCCGGACGTTCAAAAATTCTGAAACTTTACCACCTCAATCATCTGATTTTTATGGATTTTCTGTTATTTTTTCAGAATTTTTAGAGGCCTGTAGGGCCCTATTTGAAATGGACGGCCCAAACTACGCCACGTGGCAGTGCCGGAGCGCGACACGTGGCGCAACCAGGGCGCGCAACGCGGCGCGCGCCGGTCGGCGCCACCCGGGTCGAATCCTGACCCGGGCGGGCGGGCCGGGTCCAACCCGGTCCGCGATCCATGACGCCGACACGCGGCGCAGCGAGGGCGCACCACGTGGCAGTGTCTCGTCCGTCGATCCCACCGGGTCGGGTCTTGATCCGGTGGGCTGGTCTGGTGGGTCGGGTCTTGACCCGCGAGCCCGCGAGCCGCAGCCCGGCGTTGCCGGCGCGTGCGGCCGCGTCTGGGCCCGCGTGCGGCCATCCTGGGCGCGTGCGGCGCACGCGCCGCCGCTCCAGGGTGTTTCGCGCTCCCGGTCCCTTGTTTTCGTCCGATTCGCGCCATTCACGCGCCGTTTTTTTCTTTTCTCGACCCTAGCATAATCCTTAGCCACTTGGGATGCCTTTTATGAATTTTAAGCCATTTACAATTAATTAAAATTTCAACTAAACACAAACCAAAACCAGGCTCGATACCATTGTAGGTTCCGTATGCGGCGAAGCGTGCCGTTCGGGTCCTAAACGGCCGTATAAAATTATGAAATTTTATACACGGCATCCTAAGAGGTGGAACCTTCATCTAGAGGTGTTTAATTGAAATTTTAAGCAAGCAAAACGGAAAATTACATACCCGTAATTTCCAGGTAGTATCCGTGCTCGTCGGTGCGAAACTCCAAACCAGGGAGCTCTCTAGAGCAGTCCACGTGCACCGGCGGTCCACGGACGTCCCGTCCCACGTTCAGGTGCTAGCACGAGCGTAGAGACTCCTCGGATTCGTCCGTTTGATCAACCTATTGCTCCACATTTGCGGCGTACGACAAAACAGGCGTTTCTGTAATGCGCAACTTAGAAGCAAGGGGGAGAGGAGAGAAGTGGGAGAATGAGTTCTTTGTTCTCCAAAGCACCCAAAAATTCATCTCCCACGTTTTTCCTCTCACTCCCCTTAATAATGTATGCCAAAAAACCCATTATTAATAAAATAACACTTTTATTTTATTTATTTTGTTTTATTAGCCACCCATTTTCAAACCTAGGATGTAACCCTTTGAAAATAGGCCCTAATAAACCAAAAACATGGGCCACTCATGTTTTCACATGGTGTGACATATGTCCCCTCTCGTCTCATCTCGTGTGGGCCCCACTGCGCATGTGTGGGCCCCACTGGAACCCGAGCGCCGAAAAATCCGAAACTGGACACGTTCGATCGTGGCAATCTCCTGAACTTAGATATGCCCTCGGAATTCCTAAACGATGATCCGAATCACTTATTCGCTCGAATAGTGATTTTGAGTCGATCTAGCAATCCAGGGCTCTTATTGATTCCGAACTTGAATCAATCTGGACCGATTGCTTTGTGTAGTTCCACTGAACCTACTGGACCTACCAAATACACTATTGTGTGACCCTCTAGGTTCCTTCCTTAATGGCTATGGTCCCACCATAGTCCTGTGAACGTTGTCCAGCAACACGACACGGCGACCAAAAAGGATGAGATATATCGTATAAGTCGTGACCTCCTACAAACGCTCACTGTGTATTTTAATCCTTTTGTCACGGACATCGCAACAAGCGGAATGCATACCTATGCCATCAGTCCTATTGCTTGTTATATTTTTCTTTGACTTTTCGATGGACTTGTCTGGAACACCATGGCCATGGATTTGGTCGTACACTACCATTAAGTCAAAGGCGCGCGATGTCATCTTCCATAACTTGGAAGGGACAAATCCTCTCTTGACCCATCTGTTATTGTCATACCAGTCATGACATACCTAACACAAGCTACCTCGCCACGAGCATCTATGTCATGGTTTTCATCATGTATCAAAGTATGTGATTCGTGGTATACAATAACAATGGTCTCAAGTCGGAGGACCAATACACACGTCTATAGATGAGAACGATCAATGGCATCTTGATGTGCCGTTCTCATTAATGGGTCAGTCCTCATGATCTCCCAAACTTGGAGATCACCAAGTGCGAACACTATGAGAAAGTGTCTCAATGCTTATGAGCCCCCAACACTGATAGTCAAACATCTTTGTGTCCAATCGGAAAGATGTATCTAGACCATAGGACATATAGTTTAAGATATTGTCATAACATCCAATAGGTTCTCATTATAGCAGGGGACTGCTATAACCGATTGATGCGACAATATACTATGGACATTATCGTGTATGTGAACGCGGAAGTATAATGAACATACACTGATAAATATATAAACACATAATGTATAATACAATGAAATCCCCAATATATACATGTACAGTGGTTGGGTCTAGGGCACCCAATCCAACAGATGGCACGTGGCCGTGAGAGCCAGGACTGGATGTGGTGTACCCTATGGGGTGACACGATGCTATATGCATGGTTGTGGACCTACGGGTCATGTGGTGTACCCTGATGGGGGACACGATGCTATATGCATGGTATGGACCTACGGGTCGTGTGGTGAGAACCTACAAGTCGGTTGTGCCTTTGATGGGTTGTTTGTCTTATTGATCGTTTGTTGTTTGTTGTTGTGGCCAGTGTGATGGCACCACCGAGGAGAGCCGTCCGAGGCCAAGGCCCGCGAGAGGAGCCCACGATAGAGTCGGGGCACCAGGGGCAGCAGAGCCCGCAGCAGAGATCGTCAGCTCCCGTTGTGGGACCTGATTTGGCTCAGGTATTGATTCAGTTACAGGAGGCCATGCAGGGTATGCAGGGCTCGATGAGGGATATGGCTAGAGAGGTGGATGAGCTAAAGAGGCAACGGCGGCCTCAGCGGCCACTACGGCCTCAGCCAGCAAGGAGGCGAGGGTGGTGCAGGATGTGCACCAGCAGGAGGTCGTGATAGAGCCAACACGACGAGGAGTGGATTGGGCTGCACGATTTTTGAAACATGCACCCAGGGACTTTTGAGGATGGTTCACGGCCTGAGGTAGCCGAGGACTGGATAAGATGGACAGAGGACATCTTTGAGATGATTGGGGTGCCAGATGAGGAGCGGGTGCGCGTGGCGACGCACTATCTGTTGGGTATCCCACGCAGGTGGTGGGAATCCACTAGAGCTGTCCATGGCAGTCAGATGAGCTGGAGAGAGTTTGTTGAGCGCTTCTTTGGGGAGTATTTTCCCGGCTCGTTGCGGTATACTCGACGTAGAGAGTATTATGAGCTTGTGCAGGGTAGCATGACCGTGGGTGAGTATGTGCAAGCCTTCACAGATTTGGGGCGGTTTGCTCGGAGTCTTGGGAAAAGGAAGGCCGAAGACGCAGGACTTCATTCAGGGCTTGAGGCCATCTTTGAAAAGACAAATGGAACCGATGCAGTTGACCAACTACCGGGAGGCGATCGACAAGGCGATCATTATTGAGCGAGGTCGGGATCAGGCGAGAGCCCAGGAGGCCGGGCGGTTGGCGAGTCCGAGCAAGAAGAGGCAGAGTGGGGAGAGCAGTGCCGCTCGGCCGAGAGGAGGCAGGTGCGAGAGGGTTTCTAGCCAGGCGGTGGGACCCCGTGAGAGTTCATCCAGCAGGAGGCCAGGGACCTGTTGGAGTTGTGGTTTGACCGGGCATGTCTCGAGAGATCGCCCAAGGAAAAGATGACCTGCTCCGATGCGGGAAAGTGGGGCATGGAGCTAGGGAATGTGTTACCCTTAGCTCAACCAGCGGTGTAGGCCCTCGTCCAAGAGATCACGGACGGAGGAGTGGGGCTCCATCTCGGAGGTCGGTGCCACCGGCACAGGAGCACGCAGACGCGACTGCGGTGCAGCGGCCTCAACGGGAGGCACAGGGTCATGTTGATCGGCGGGGCAAGGCCCCAATGGGCCAGGCTAGTGGCGGTGGACCACGAGGGAGGACTTTTGCCCTCACCCGAGAGAGGCAGAGGTTCCACCAAGTGGATGAGGCAGAGCAGGACCTTCGGTGGTGAGAGGTACCATCATCATTTCTCATACTATTTGTTCGGTTTTGATTGATCACTGGTGCTACCCATTCTTTTATTTCGTATGCTACGGTGGTTGGCTTGGAGTTAGACCAGGAGACGGTGAGTCGGTCTCGATGGTTGCTTCACCTTTGGGTGGAATTGTGATACTTGAGAGTATCCGTCGTGCTTGTCGAGGTAACACTTGGGGGTGTTAACCTGTTGTGTGATTTGTATATCATGGAGTTAGATGATTTCGATGTTATCCTGGGTATGGACTGGTTGGTCTCCGTGGAGGCCAAGATTGATTGTTTTCGACGGCGTGTGACGTTCCTCACACCAGGGGGCACGCGGGGTGTCTTTGTGGGTGAGTGGACTGAGGAGGCATGCAGGTTGGGACCATTGAGGCATGGGTGGGGTGATGTGACCCACCAGTTAGCCAGCTTGACATTGGTTGACAGGAGGAGAGAGGGGAAGGCTGTTTTGCCACCCATTGTAGATCAGTTCCCGGATGTGTTTCCCGAGGACTTGGTCAATTTGCCACCCGTGAGGGAGGTAGAGTTTTCGATCGAGTTGTTGCCAGGGACAACACCGATCAGGTTAGCGGCCTACAGGATGGCACCGACAGAGCTTAGAGAGCTCAAGAGACAAATAGATGACCTATTGGCGCGAGGCTTTATCAGGCGGAGTAGCTCACCGTGGGGCGCTCCAGTGTTGTTCGCCAAGAAGGCGGATGGTTCACTTCGGCTATGTATAGACTACCGGAAGCTGAACCAGGTGACTGTGAAGAACATGTATCCATTGCCGAGGATCGACGACCTGTTCGATCAGTTTCGAGGTGCGAGATGGTTTTCCAAGATAGATTTGAGATCTGGATACCATCAGTTGAGGGTTAGGGAGGCGGATATCCCTAAGACCGCGTTTAGTTGTCGCTATGGGCATTATGAGTGGCTTGTGATGCCGTTTGGGCTCACGAATGCTCAAGCAGGTGTTTATGGGATTGATGAACCAGGTGTTTGCTCCATATTTAGATATGTTCGTTGTGGTGTTCATTGACGATATTTTGGTCTATTCAGCGACCAAGAGGGAGCATGAGGAGCACTTGCAGGTTGTGTTGCAGACCTTGCGGGAGCATCGATTGTACGCGAAGTTCACAAAATGTGACTTCTGGTTGCAACAGTGCACTTCTTGGGGCATGTGGTATCTTCGGAGGGTATCACGGTGGATCCTGAGAAGATTGAGGCAATCATGTCGTGGAAGAGGCCCACGAATGTGTTTGAGATTCGTAGCTTCCTTGGTTTGGCAGGCTATTATCGGAGGTTCGTGGAGGATTTTTCCCGGTTGGCAGCTCCTATGACACACTTGACTAGGAAGGGAGTTCCTTTCATTTGGTCCGATGCGTGTGAGAGTGCTTTCATGGAGCTGAAGGCACGATTGACCTCGGCACCTATCTTGATTCTTCCACAGGAGGGTGTGCCTTTCGAGGTGTATTGTGATGCTTCCAGGGTGGGACTTGGTTGTGTGTTGATGCGAGACGCCGGGTGATTGCTTATGGGTCTAGGCAGTTGAGACCACATGAGCAGAGCTATCCCACGCATGATTTGGAGTTAGCTGCGATGATCTTTGCACTTAAGAGCTGGCAGCATTATCTCCTTTGGGGAGAAGTTTGTGGTGTATACGGACCACAAGAGCTTGCGATATATCTTCTCTCGGCGAGACTTGAACCTTAGACAGAGGCGGTGGGTGGAGTACTGCAACGATTTCGGTTTGATATGATGTATACCCCCTGGGAAGGGTAATGTGGTGGCAGATGCTCCGAGTAGGAAGAGCAGGGCCGTGGTGGCCCATTGTGCCATTAAGGAATGGGAGATGATGGGTCGGTTAGCGGCGATGAGGTTGCGAGATGGTGACCAGCGAGGGGCGAGGGACCCTCGGTGTTGTTGTAACGATCCCAAGAGATGCGGCACAGGATCATAGAGGATCAAGTGGGGGACATTGATTGTGAGGTCATCCGCGACAGGATTCGACCGGGCAGGTATCTTCGACTGGACCGAGGATGCAAGAGCACGTCGTCGCGGTATAGGGGTAGATTGATAGTTCCCACTTCTCTTCAGGAGGAGGTTCTTCGGGAATTTCACCGGTCGAGGTTACTGTACATCCTGGTGGGACCAAGATGTACCATCGTTGTGAGAAGGCGATTTTGGTGGCCAGGCCTGAAGAAGGCCATTGCTGATTTTGTGAGGAGGTGTTTGACCTGTCAACAAGGTCAAGGCAGCACCTGAGATCAACTGGTGAGTTCTGATCTTTGCCAGTGCGAGTGGAAATGGGACCACGTGACCATGGATTTTGTCACTGGACTTCCTCGTTCCAGGGGACACGACACTATATGGGTTATTGTGGACCGATTGACCAAATCGGCGCATTTTATTCCGATTCGAGAGACAGACCAGTGAGGACTTTGGGAGAAGTATATTGATGTTATTGTGCGGTTGCATGGAGTCCCATTATCTATTGTATCCGATCGGGATGCGAGGTTCACCTCTCGTTTTGGAGACGATTGCAGCGAGCTTTGGGCACTAGGGTGAACCTCGGTCAGACCTTTCATCCGCAGACGGATGGCCGGTCCGAGCGGATGATTCGGACGCTCGAGGATATGTTGCGTGCCTGTGTCCTAGATTTTGGAGGTTGTTGGGAGACTCACCTTCCTTTGGTGGAGTTCTCTTACAACAACGGTTATCGGCCACGATTGGGATGGCTCCGTATGAGGCGCCGTATGGGCGGCCTTGTAGATCACCCTTGTGTTGGGCACGAGACGGGAGAGACAGCGGTTCTCGGTCCCGATATGGTTCGAGAAACCACGGAGATAGTGCGATTGATTAGACAGCGTATGCGACAAGACCGAAGCGGAAGTCCTACGCGGACCAGAGGCGTCGACCCTTGCGGTTTGAGGTGGGTGACCGTGTATTTTTGCGGGTTTCGCCGCGTCGAGGGCATCGGAGGTTTGGACGTGGATCCAAACTCTCCCCTCGTTTTGTGGGGCCGTTTGAGATTGTTGCCACCGTGGGCGCAGTGGCTTATCGGTTAGCTTTGCCACCTGGAGTTAGCGCGGGTACATGATGTGTTTCATGTGTCTCGGTTGAGACGGTATCACCCGGATCCTTCTCATGTGCCGGACTATCGCGAGATAGACTTGGGCGATGATGGTGCCGTTGTTGAGATGCCGGCACAGATTTTGGACGAGCGGGACCAGGTCTTGCGGGGCAAGACGATCCCACTAGTTCGGGTGTTATGGCGACACCGAGGCATGGAGGAGCAAACTTGGGAGAAAGAGAGCCGGATGCGGGTTCTTCATCCCGAGCCGTTCGAGGGCGATCGATCGTGAGGTGGGGAGGATGTGAGGACCTTCCTGAGGTATGAGTTATATTTTATGCATTTGTTTTGCATATGTTGTTTGAGATGTGGTTTAACTCGTTATTGTTGGATCTTGTGCCCAATGTGGGTTGTTTGGCTTATTGTGCATTGCCTTGCACATGTGTGATCGGTGATCATGTTTGATGTTTTGTTGTTGGGACATTGAGCTTGAATTTTGCTATGTCATTTGGGCATGTGTTTTATTTTCGAGGACGAAAAGTCCTAAGGTGGGGAGGATGTAAAGACTCGTATTTGGGTAGTCTTGAGAGATAGTCATTCTATGGGAATGTAACTATCAGGACGGCGATGTAGCCGTCAATGTGAGCATTTTGATCGTACTTGGGCCCGATTCCGAGTCGGGGCCCCGTTTGACCCGATTGTTGACTTTTCAGGCTATTGGTTGACTTTTGCGTTTGAGCGGTCATTTGGGTGTACTAATATCTGTGTAGTATTGTGCTCGTCATTTCGAGCGTTTTGAATCGTAGTTTGACTCAATTTGGAGTTCGTGACCTTGGAGGTTAATTATTGACTGGGTCAATGGTTGACTAGGTCGGTTGGCTCGCAAAAAAATATAAATAGGGGAAAGAGAGCTTCACGTTACGTTTCAGCGTTTCAAGTTTTGCGTTGGAGAGCTTAGAGAGAGAAAGAGAGAAGGAAGCTTGGAGGCCTTGGCGATTTGGGGCGTTTTGAGCTCGTTCAAGCATCAAGAATCATTCCAGGTAGGTGTTCCATTGATTCTTCACCCTTTTCTTGCTTGTTTTTGGATTAACATGTAAGAATTTGATGAAATCATGCAAATTCGTGTTGAACCCTAGAATTTGGGGAAAAACCAATTTTGGGTTGAATCTTGTATTTAAATGCGTTTCGAGGGGTAAGACGTGATTTAAAACCTAATATATAGTATTAGGTATGAGTTTTATGAGATTTCGGGTTGAATCCAGGACGAGAAACAGGTGAAAAACGATGATGAACAGTAACTGTCGTGAACTGGGTAGAGAACAGCCGATGAGATCGACTGGAAATTGAAAATTTCGAATGTGCAGTTTCGAAGGTTCGAAGGTTCGAAGGTAGGTTCGATGTAGTGTAATTTCGAGTGTCGAATGTGAAATTTTCGAGTGTCGTTTCGAAGGTTCGAAGGTACTTCGAAGGGAGTTTCGAAGGCAGTTCATGGGTACTTCGAAGGTAGTTCGAGTGTAGGTTCGAGAGTCGAAGGCAGTCCGAAAAGAGATTCGAAAATACAGATTCGAAATGCAGATTCGAAATGCAGATTCGAAAATGTAGTTTCACTGGCAGATTCGAAATACAGTTTGACTGGACTGGACCTATTTACATTGCAACCTATACCCATCTACACATTATACTTAAGTTACAATGTAAATAACGAAATACCCCCCATTTGGATTCAAAGAAAAATACTAGAAAAATTAATTCCCATTATTTCAAAATGTGAAATTTGGGATTTAGTGTAAAATCTCGGAAAAACACAAAAGTTCGTAGTGGTGAATTTTTGGAAAGTGGGGTTAGACATCTCAGAAAAATCCCCAAAAATCAGATTATCTTATTTATGCTATGGAAACCCAATGCCGGGACTTTTAATTTCAAGAAAATAGGCGCTATGGGTACTTCCTTCATAAATCAAGGATTGAGGATTTACTTGTGAAGACTGGCTACAGTTCCAAAGGAAATGTTGAGAATGACATGCCATACTAATGTTAGTATGTTGGTGTGAGGTATTGGGGCATGGACTCCGTGACTTGTTTGGGTTCTCACCGTGATGCACCGATGGTGCTATGTGGTTGACATGGCGAGCATATGCACCGATGGCAAGCCGGTGTGGCGACGTGTCCTAGGCATATAAGCATTGTGGTAGGGCCGAGTGCCCCTGAGTGGGATCCTAGTGAGGATCGTGGACAAGCTGTCTGTGTGGGCAGGCTAGGTCCTGATGTTTGTTTGCGGGCGAGTCCCGATGATTGTGCACACTACACGGTGCACGAGTACACAGAGCATGTAGTATAGACTTGTATGTTTGCATGATGTGGAGTGTCGGGGTCACCTACGAGCTTGTCGCTCACCCCTACTTGTTGTTTACCTTTTTCAGGTGTGACCCGAGACTAGTGGAGGACTTTCTTCCAAGAGGACGTGCCCACTACTCGATGTATGATGCGATCGTATTCGTATTGTGTATTGTGTATTGTATTATGTTTGTATCCCCGGACATGGGTCCGTGGACGATTGTATTTGCATCCTGTTTGTGATGTGATGTCGATATGATTGTTTGACTTAATGTGTGCATGATGATATATGGAAAAGTACAGGATTACCCTTGATGTATGATCGTACAGGGTTGCATATTTGAGACAAGACCCGGTGGTGTAGTCTCTATTGGTGCTAGTCACCAACCCCTTGACCTTTCGGGTGCGGGCAAGGGGAAGTCATGTACCCGGTTCCGGGTTCCCTGGAATTCGGGGGCGTGACAAGGCTAATCATTTTTATTCATGAACTTGTTTTCGAGCACTCGACTTTTGAATCCCCATGGACAGTCTAATGATTGATGAAATAAGAAATAAATTGGAATAGGAATTTTGGATAAAATAAGAAGTAAATTGTATTAAATAAAAAAAATATTGAAAAAAAATACGACTTTGAGTTTGCTTTGTATTTCTTCACTTATACCCTCCTGATGGTCCGTAGAGATTTTGTAAGGTGCGTGGTTGTTTGCCACTTATAGCAATCAACTTTTATGGTATGCTGACTTTTGGACAGGAATTTATGCAACATTTTATAAGATAAATGACCAAGCCAAGGCTTTTTTTTCATTAAGTGATAAAAAATCTCATGTCCAAAATACAATTCAACCCAAAAAAATATGCTAATATTTTATTCTATGCCAGAAAACCAATGAGGGGAGAAAATATAAAGAAAAGGAATATATTTTATTGATTCATTTGTGTTTACAAAGTGCCTAAACATGTATAAGAGAATATATTTTATAGTACAAAGTCAATTAATCTAATTATATAATTAATTATAATCTATCTAAATTAATTATAATCAAGGAAAAATATTTCGTAACATTTCAACTTAAGGTGGTAATGAGAATACCAAGTTGAGTGTTATGATCGGGCCAAGGTACAGGCCCACTAGCATATTACAATATTATTCGCTTTGGGCTCGTTATATTGACTCGCACGGCTTTAAAACGCATTGTGACATTTTTGGGTATATTTTACCATATAAGCTCCTTGAGCTCTCTTTTTCTTCCAATGTGGTACAC
The DNA here is from genome assembly GCA_023512835.1 of Taxillus chinensis. Classification (NCBI taxonomy): domain Eukaryota; kingdom Viridiplantae; phylum Streptophyta; class Magnoliopsida; order Santalales; family Loranthaceae; genus Taxillus; species Taxillus chinensis. Next base: position 10,003,031 of record CM042089.1, read on the forward strand.
AATTTCACAACAATTTCTCCTTTATCACATATCAAACTATATCATATGCTAAAAATGCACCTATGAAACTGATGAGCTGTCATCATGAGAGCTTCCTCTCAATATATATTCTGATTGAGAGCAGACTGATTCGATCACTTGAAGACAAGAATTTGTATTCTAAACCAATATCACCGCACACTACGGGACACGTCGCTCAACCACATATTACATTGAGAAGATTTTTGATATAATAGAACACATGATAGAGACAATCAGGGTTGGGCCAAGGCACAGGTCTACCCGCATGTCACAATATTGTTCGTTTTAGCCTCATCACATTAGCCCGCACGGCTTTAAAATGCATTGTAACATTTTTAAGCTTGTTTTACATATAAGTTCGTTGAGCTCTTTTTTTTCTTCCGATGTGGGACACAGTTTCCCAATATTGAGTTTGAAACTTATACTACAGAAACGGCAAAAAATGAATATCTATGAAGAGATCAACAAGTTGTTCAACATCAATAATATGTTTGGGAACAATTTCCTTAGCAACATGATATAGAATAAAATAACTATCAACATCAATATAACCCTGTCCGAATTGGCTAACTATATTTTCGAGTCGTCCCCGTTATAGATTGGAGGGATAATGATATTAGATGTTAATGTAGAAAAAAGTTAAAGAGTTTGAAGTCATATGATTGCAACAACCAAAATCAAAAATCCACGAAACATTACCTAAGATGATAGACAAGGCAATATATGAAAAGGAAGATGATATCTTTGGTCTAAAAAGGGTTTTTAGATTATCAATCAAAATATGGATACTGATCGCTAAATCTAACTAGTGAGTTATACTTGTCAAATATTATTTGCAATTAAAATATTCATTACGCAACACAAAATCTCCTTCGACCCCGTCCACTGCACCTCCAAGAACGGCCTCAACTTTGTACCTCTTCTCCCTCTATCCAAGAACAAGGTTTGCCCATTCTCGTCCAACCTCACCCGCAAAAAGTTAATTTCATCTTCTTCTGCAATTCAAAAGGAAAAAAAAATATAATCACAAGAAATAAAAAAAATATAAATTTACAATATTAAATATTTAGTTTACTAAATTACCATAAAAATTATTTGAGTTTATTTGTTTTTCTTGCATTTTCTGCTGCAAAATCACTAATCACATTTGTATAATTAATAGTCTGTCAAATCACTTTTAATATATAAAAGAGCCAACCCATTCAATCTTTCATAAATATTTGAAGGCTCAATTTCTTCATTCAAATTTGGATGTTGGTTACTCTCAGTCTCATTTTCATTCTCATTTGGATGTTCTTCAATTAAATTATCTTCAACTAAACTTGAAGTCTTTACTTGTTTATTACTAGTAATAAACTTATCAAGAACCCCTGATTGAGATTGAATAAGTTGTTCTATCCTCTGTTTATTTTTTTATTTTTTTTAAATTCAAAAGTATACTTTCTTTGAGGCATAATTATTTACCCTATAATAACATAGCAAATAAATTAATTAATTAAACAATTACATAATTACATATCAACAATTCATAATTCAATTTCAAGTTTCAACCCAAATAATTTTAATTTCATAAACTTATCAAATACATAGAATAAAAACAAAAATGCTAAAATACAACAATAGAATATTTACATTACACCAGTGCCCCATCTAAAATAAAAATAAAAATACAAAAATAAAAACACATTAACACAAATATAACAAGAACACTCATAAAAAAACTATATTCCTGTAATCCTGTATGCATTAATTTTCACAACGGCAACAGTACATTCCAGTATATACGGGACGAGAAAAACGTACCAGTCGTCGGATAGATGTCACAGTCACGGATTTCCGGATTGTAAAGCTGATAAGCACAGTAGCAGGCCAGCAACAACGGCTCGGCACAGGCATACAATAGCGGCAGCGACACAGGGAGCATGGAGCGTGGCTGCATGGAGGCGGTGGAGCATGTAACGCCAAACGTGTTGGCAGCTTCAGACTTAGCATTAGGGTTAGGTGTGGAGATGGACTATTGTGTCGGTTGCTACTAGGTATGTAAGATAATAATTTAAAAAATGGAGTCTTAAATATGAGCTAATTTTGGGGGCCCAAGGCCCAGGCCTCACTTTCTTGGCCTTGGGGGCTGACCCTGTATCCACATTCTCTTTGTCCTCCATCTGATTACGTCTCTGTCTAACCCGACAATCCCACCCATCCCCACCCAACCACTTGACCTCCTGTCATCCTGACTTTTTAAATATATTAATATTTTATTAAAATAGATAAAGAATTATTGAGCGAAGTTATAAAAGAAAGTAACTAAATTTTATAAAAGGAAAATTTTTAGTTAAATTTTAACTAAAGTCTATTGAGGCCACTGTGAATGCTCTAATGTAACAACGGATCCGGCATAACAAAGTAAAATGATAAACATGGCAGGGACTTGGGAGCGTGTGTTTTCTCAACAAAACAACAACACATTGACAACATAGATATCAATTACTATTTAACACGAGACAACTAAATGAATTGTGTTATTTTATTTATAAATGGATTAGTCAATTATCATTTTATTGATACCCAAGCAGAAGAGATAACATATTTTTTTATAAATATCATATTTTAATGTCTAATGGTGTTTTATAGTTTTTTTTTTCATTTTCATATTTAGAGCATTCACATTCGGATACTTAAAATATCATTTTCTCTAAAATATAGAAAAAAAAATTAAAAAAACCACTTCAAATCATGCTTATATCTGAATCCCTATTATAAAGTTTGGAGATGGAATGAAAAGTGTTTTCCCATATTTAGAAATTAACTATTTATTCCCTAAAAAAATTCCTATATTTTAAAATATTTCTTTAACATATTTTGGATTTTTGAATGACTATAATGAGTAGAAGTGAGAGAAAAAATAATAAAGAAAAAAAATAAAATTATAATTTTAATATAATAAAAAATTATTAATATGTTCCCACTCATTTAAAGTACACATATCTAATGATATTTTTATTAATGTTTTCATTTTACGACTGCTACAATAGATAACCAAATTTGACTAATACTATTCACATTCGATAATTTATAGAGACATTTGTTGAACCGAATGGAATTTTTTTTTTTGATATTTGACTCAATAATTTGACCAAATGACTTAATTGCTGAGATGGATATGTGAATACTCTTATTTACATTTAGTTTCAATAAATCAACAACATGATTCATGTTGGTATAACTTCTTTTTCTAAACAATTAAAACACATTGGCCAAGCAAAAGATTTCTCAACATTATTGAAATTAAATGGCTGTAATTTTTGATATAATTTTTTATAAAAATAATTAACATAATAAATAATTGTTACCGTTTGATTAAAACTCAAGAAAAGCCTGAGAACTGGTTGGGATGTTATTTGTGTAATAAGTAATAACAGCCCGCGAATTATCAGGTGACATGCATTATACATAGGTGAATACTATAATGCCTGAGTCATAGGCAATCATCTCCTCTCTCGTTGTGTTCATGGTAGATAACATGTTTAATTCAGTTTGAGAGATATAAAACTTCGATTCGAGAATTAAATTAATATTAGAAGTTGTTTGCAATGAATTTCGATTTAGGAAATAGAATTTTGGTTCAAGAGAAATAAGATTTCAGTTCGAAAAATAGGACTTTAATTAGGAAAATAGGACTTTAATTCATGAAATAATATTTCAGTTTGAGAAATAAAACTCTGATTCGAAAAAAATAAGACTTTAGTTTGGAAAATAAAACTTTGATTCAAAATAAATAATACTTTGGTTTGAGAGCTATTTCTCAAATCGAAGTTCATCTAATCGAAGCTTTCTTTGTTGAAGGATTACTTCGAGATATCAAAGTTTATCTTACTCATCTTGAAGTAATTAAGATATGTATTGTGTCATGAAAAGATGATAAAATTGGTTATTGGGCAGATATGTTTCCTTCCTACGTCTAGAAGTAATTGGAATTGGATCTACTATTTCACTACCAACAAGTGTGCATATATTTAATTTTACATGTTGGACAACAATTAGTGGGCTATTATTTGGTCATTAACAATCCAACGGACGCGAAGGGATACTCTAAAAATTATTCAATGCATATAGTTTTATGTCCACTAAAACCTACTTTTAATTGACATAATTATTATTAAGTACTCAATTGGGATAAAATTAACACAGTAATTAAATATAAACTTTCACATTAACTTTAAAATACAATTATACATTACAATTTTATCAAAACATTTCATGATACAAATATAATAATTTTTTAAAGAATAATGTTACATATAAGTTCCTTTTACACAGTGACAGAACTAAGGGGGGGCCGGCAGGGGCCATGGCCCCCCCCTCAAATTTTAAAACTTTATATATTACAAACTTTAATTATAATTATATATAATATGATTTATTATCTCAAAATATCAGTGATGAATATATTACTAGGAACATTAATAGTATAATATCTACATGTTTTAATAAATTTATCTATATAGAGCAATATTAGTCACAAATTATACTCGAAATATGTATATCAACTATAATTTTATTAAAATTTCAAACTTTAAATTACCAACTAACTAAATTTGGCTAACAAATACCTCAAAGTTTAAAATTATAACAAAGTTCGTAGCCAAAACACAAATTTAAAGTATAATTTGTGATTAATATTGCTCTATATAAACAAATTTATTAAAATATTTAGTTATTTTATTATAAAATGCTCTAACTATAATAGTGATAATTGAATTATTTGATTTTCAAAAATTGTATGACTTGGTTATAAGAGTATTTAGCAAACTTTTTATGCTTTTATGTCATTACTTATAACTTAAATAATGGTAATCGCAATTTTTGGATCCGTCCCTGCTTTTACACAATTTTTTCGGGTATATCTAATGGACAATATCTAATTGATTATGCTCAAATAATAAATGATGTCTAACTAAATTAAAATACTGATAAAAATAAAATGCTGCTATGCGCAAAAAGACTTGCATCTAAGGCTAGGCTTGTTTTAATATGTGAATAACAGTTAGGATTCTACGTAAAAAATTTCATTACAGTAACATGATAAGTTCATAACCTTATAAGTGGCGGGCATTTCGTTCGTAATGTCCATAATTTCATGTTTTCTGGCGAAATGATTTTAGGGGTGACTGATATGGTGAGTTAAAGCGTTTATTAGAGTTTGTCTGTTTAAACTCTCTTAAATTATATTATAATGTTCAAAATCCACAATAAGTCAATGGCGGTTGCACTTGGTCAATCGACGCATGCGAACAAAGAGAATTGAAAGAGAAAATAAGATGATTTTTGCCACTTTGATTTCTAAATCTAAATAAATAAACGAGTTTTGAATTTATTGTTGTTATTCTTACGGCCAAAAACAAAATGTAGGATTGCCGGAGGCAGCGAAGACATTGACCCCCCCAAATGTGGTTTATAACACTAATTTAACCTCATGTGAACAAAACACAAAAGGTTGAATCACATGCAAAAAAAAAAATAAAATAATAATAAAAAAAAAAAAATAAAATAATAATAATAATAATAATAATAATAATAATAATAATAATAATAATAAATATAGTGCAAACGACCAAAGTAAATGTTTTTTATATCAAGTCAAATGGTTTTTCGTTTGAAATAGAATATCTATCCATTTTCATTTCAGGTACATGAGTGGATAAAACTAATATAAGCCATTTCCTTTATGAAATTGTAAATGTGAGTTGAAATCAATATATTATTATTTTAAATTGGCGTGGCTATGCATTATTGAAATTTGAAAGTTGAATTTGGAAAATTTACAAAATAAAAGGTCAGTGGGATGGGATATGATTAGGGATTGGTAATAATAAAATGGCGTAATGGCAATGGAGGTGGGAAATGAAAGGGATTAGATTAGGTACTTGGTTAGTTAGTTGGAGAAATGGGTAGTATTTGTTTGTTAGTCTCTGGGCACATCCGGGTTTGGGTTTGCTATTGGCCTATTGGGAAGTAGTAATGTGGGCTTTGTCAAACAGAAATTAAAAAAAAAAACTTAAGTTTGGTAACGCATGACATTGATATTTCGGAGGCAGGTGAGGACCTTGCACCCGGACGGCAGGGTCCCTTGGCCGTACATCATTGGCTACCGGACAACATACGTCACCAGTCCACGTTAATCTAGGCCGTACATCATTGGCTACCGGATATCCTGGCACTCCAAAATCAAAGGCTTATCGCCTTGCTTGATAAACAGGGGTAAAACGGGTGGGAAAAAACAAAGTATGGAAAGAAAATTAGTGGCAGGAAAAAACAGAGATGGTTGGTAAGGGATGGAAAAAAGGTCAAAATAAAAATAATTAGAAATGATGGTTAATAAAAAGTTGTGAAGACCTAGCTCACCAAATAGTCTCTCGGTGTTATGCTTATTTTTTGAGTTCATTAAGAAATTTTCAAGTACTTAATCAAGCCATACGAATCAAGTGAATATGAATTTGGGGTGAAAATATTAAATAACTTTAATATTTGTGAGCAATTATAAAATAAACTTGAAATTAGTATTAGTTCGGTTCAATTGTATTGATTGATTTTAAATTTAAATTATTTTTAAAAAAATAAAAAAATATGTGGGTTACCCTACGGGCCTGTACAGACCAGACCAGACCAAACTCTGTCTAGCACATTTAGGTTCTCTCCGCAGTGGACCAGGCCAGGCTGAGCCGGGCCAGCCCGTTTTACACCCCTAGGTGTACGATCAAAAAGAGGGAGGAGGAATTATATTTGAGATGAAAATAGGTTGATTATACCAATATGATTTATTTGATTGATATCCTTTTGGCTGGACTATTCCACTGTGTGTATATGTATATATGATATTATGAATGTTAATTCATGAGTTGTGGTTGGTTTGGGAGAAAGTCTCATTAAGGAGTTATGATTGATTATGTTTAAATATTCAAATTAATACTATTGGTTTGGATGGTATGCTTGGCATTTAAATTCTATGTTTGGTTGGGTCATATTGAGCATCCGTGTTAACTTTATGTTATATATTCTCTTTGGGTATTAGCTAAAACAAGCTGATACCACAAGAGAAGCAAACTTTGTCCCTCAGTGATGTAAACACTTGCTTTATGTTTTGTAATGATTGTTATTTGAACTTTATTTGTTTTCTCAACATAGATCTGTGCTAGATGTAATTGATTTTGTGTTAACATGTGACTTGTAATGAATTGATGTAACAAATGTGCTTATCGATACATGTATTTTGATTATGGTGGGCCGAATTAAGAGTTTGCAACCTTGAAAACCTAATTATTGGATTTATTATAGGATGCCAGGAGAGAAAAAGAGAAATGGAAGAAGAAAAAGGAGGAATGAGAGAAACCTTGTTGGGGAATTCACTAGAGCCATTGCCAAAATTGTTACCTCATTATCGTCAGCTGCCATCACCACTACCTTATTTCTTGGAGCAAGAGGTTAGGATTTTTTTCATTTAATCTTTTTTCGGGTTACTTTGTGTTGTAAGCTTAAAACATGATGAATCATTAATGTTAGGTTTTAAATTGTTGTTTATATGCTAGGAAGGTTGATTAAAGTTTATTGTACTTGTAATTTTTTAAAAAGCAATTTAAATCTTTAAATAAAAATTATGATATTAGGGTTCATGTTGTTGAAATCGGGGGGCTTATGAAATTAATGCTTCATGGATGAATTGGTAGTTGTAATTTTGTTATACTCTTAACATGAAGTGTATGAATTGTTTATAATTGATTTGGATATGTTTTAGACCAAAATTATGCTAAAAAAGGTCCATAATGCATTTCCCAAAATTGTGTTAATCAAGTATGAAGGCACATTATCATGTGTGATGATGCATAATCATGTATCGAGTTTGGTCTTGTTGTGCACAATTCTTTTGCTTATGAGTGTTGGTTGTGTGATGCTAAAATTGTGATTGGGTGAACTTTTTGTTATGTGGTGTCAACTTGCGGTCAATCTTGCAATCGTGAACTTTTAATCATGTGATGGGCGTACATATAGTGCATGGTCACGTGTTAGGATTAAACACGATTGTGTCTCATGATAACTAGTTTATAACTTCAGTGTTTTAACTTTGTTTATTTTGAAGATATGAGAGGATTGTCCCTAAGGATATTAAGGGCATTTTGAAGATATGAGAGGATTAGGCAGAAATCACAAGTGTGTTAGATTGACCTAATGACATATGACTTTTATCATTAATGAGGCTGTTTGGAAGACTTGTTAACTTTCGGCTCATGCTCAAACTTAAAAGCTTATCGTGAGCTTTTTTGAACTTAGTTCAACAAGCTCATTTAAATTTAAAATATTAAATTATTTTTATTCTAATTATCTTTTTTAAAATATAATATTAATTTATTTAACATTAAATTTAATATTTTAACAATTTAAAAATATCAATATAAATTGTTAATATAAGTGAATTAATCAATATAATAACACAAGCTTGTCAAATTTTGAAACTAGTTTTTTGTGAGTCAAAAACCCTAAAAGCTTGTTTAGTATGCAAGAATAAAATAAGTGAGAATGAAATAAACATAGAAATGAGAATGATTTATTACCCTAAATGTGATTAATATATAATCTCATGTACAAAGCATTTGAATGAAAATTACAAATATATCTTCCTCCAAAGCCACATCATCCATCTCCTTCCTCAACAACATCGCATTAACTGGGCGTTATACCAAGCGAGCGGTGGGTGGCAGGCGACGGTCAGGTGGGAGGTGTTGGACCTCAGCTAGGGCACTTACTATCACAATATTGTTTGCTTTGACACTCGCGCGCGCACCCATGGACCGCAGCCCGCACGAGATTTTGTTTCTAACGGGCCGCAAATCGTTAAAATGCGTTGTGACAAAGTGCACATGAGCCTCCTCATTAGGACGACCTCAATGTTTGCCCTGACCGATGTGAGATTGTTCTTTGGGACTCCCCGCAGGAGATTAGAAACCCAACAGTCTCCCCCCCAATCCCACCACCGGTCTAGAGGACCCGGCTCTGATACCACTTATTGGACCTTGGCCAGGACATTCTCTATCACAATATTGTCCGCTTTGGCACTCACGCGCCCACCCATAGGCCGTAATCCGCACAAATTTGTTTCCAATGGGCCGTAACCCATTAAAACGCGTTGTGACAAGGTGCACATGAGTCTCCTCATTAGGACGACCTCAATGTTCGCCCTGACCGATGTGGAATTGTTCTTTGGGACTCCCCGCAGGAGGTTGAGACCCAACGAGGCTAGGCTTGCTTGGTGGTGAGAGACGTCAGCGGAGAGGCTATCCGCATTGGGGGTGAGGGCGCATTGGACTAGGAGGGGAGGGTGGTCGGGTGGAGAGAGAAGGTTGTAGCAAGGGTGATGGACAATGGTCAAGCGGGGAGGGTAATGGGTTGACTTGATAATTCAGGGGAGAGTGTTTCTAGGGGTGGCAGGTGACGATTGGGCTGGGAGGAGAGGGTGGTCAGACAGCGATTGGGATGAGAGGAGAGCACAGTCGGGCAACAATCAAGCATACATGGAATCCCACCACCGGTCTAGAGGACCCGGCTCTGATACCACTTATTGGACCTCGGCCAGGACATTCTCTATCACAATATTGTCCGCTTTGGCACTCACGCGCCCACCCATAGGCCGTAATCCGCACAAATTTGTTTCTAATGGGCCGTAACCCATTAAAACGCGTTGTGACAAGGTGCACATGAGTCTCCTCATTAGGACGACCTCAATGTTCGCCCTGACCGATGTGGAATTGTTCTTTGGGACTCCCCGCAGGAGGTTAGAGACCCAACAGGAGGCTAGGCTTGCTTGGTGGTGAGAGACAGTCAAGCGGAGAGGCTATGCTGCATTGGGGGTGATGGGCAGCAATTGGACTAGGAGGGGAGGGTGGTCGGGTGGAGAGAGAAGGTTGTAGCAAGGGTGATGGACAATGGTCAAGCGGGGAGGGTAATGGGTTGACTTGATCAATTCAGCAGGAGAGTAGTTTGCTACAGGGGTGGCAGGTGACGATTGGGCTGGGAGGAGAGGGTGGTCAGACAGCGATTGGGATGAGAGGAGAGCACAGTCGGGCAACAATCAAGCATGCATGGAAGGCGATCAGACGTCGAGAGAAGAGAGCATTGGATGGCAATGTGCATGAAGATAGAAAAAAGGGCAAAAGCAACATTAGAAGTCAATTCTCATGCTTGTATGAATGTTTTAAAAGTGATATGTGGAGAGATTTAATTTTACTATGTATAGGAGAATCGGATTCCGGTGAGAATCATTCATTCCCTTCTCTTTGAGTTACCAAACGCAGGAATGGAAATGATTTTCATTCTATCCCTGCATACCAAACAGCCCTAACAATTATAACATAAAATCAGCTCATTTTCAACCTTAGTTTAAACAGACCCTAAAGATGGGGACACATTTTATATTGCATTGACCAATACTCAAATCACTTAACTTTAAGAACAAAAATTAGGGTGAGGTGATTTCAATTCAATCCATTTTTGTGATATCCGTACTGAATTTTATCAATCAGATTAAAAGCAGAATATACCCACTACGAAAGCATCAAATATGTACATTTACGAACAGTCAACCCAATTTTGAGTTGAAGATATTGAAAACGACTAAGCCATTCTGTATGAAAGAGGTCCAGGACCGAAGAGTACGCTTCTTTTCTTTCTTTCTTTTTTTAAAACTGTTTAAAGACAGCACTCGATTTCATACCATCCCCTCCCTGCTAGTAGTTACTTCTTTTGTGAGAGCTATAGTACAATTGCCAAACACCGGGACAGCACCAGGGAGCTAGCTTATTTCATGAACATATTTTCCATTATACCAAAACTTGTGTACAAAAAGTATTCCATATAACAGCAATCCATAGGCCAATTCTAATCCTAAAATCCAAACAGTATATCTAGTTCTTCAATATCAACCAAATTAAGATGGACTATAAGTGATGAAAGAATTACAGGAAAGTCCTACCAAGTGTAGTGTGAATTTGAGTATTTGTGATGGTTTTGGAACTATAACGGCTTTTCTTGTTTTATTTGAAGAGCAGCTCTGATAACATTCCCCCTTGTGACAATCCCAACCTTCAGTAGTGAAGAAAATCCAGTTAGATGGAAAGGAAGTTGCCATTTATTTACATTCAGATATGTGACGGTGCAATGTCAAATTAACTGTGAATTGAGAGATCTTACCAACTTTTTGTCACCATCTACTACTGGAAGCTGGCGGTGTTTGGTCTCAAGCAACAGCCTGTCATCAAAATTTCCAGTGGGCAACAAATTACTTGTGCAATAATTTAGGATGCATTAGTTTGTGCTTTCAAAAGCATTTTTTTGACATATTATATATATATATGCCAAGAGAACATGTAGCAAATAAGAATCTTTTTATTGTCACACATGTTTATAAACTATGTTTCCAGACAGGAAAAGTAGTTAACCACAATCAAATTTAACTTATTAACGAAAGCCACTTTTTTCTAGCCGCATGAGGTAGTAAAGACTAATTAAAGATAAGACAATTGTACCATGCAGCTTCTCCCAGGTTTGTGCTTTCATGAACAACAAGAGGTGTATGCGTCATCAAGTCTCCAACAACCTTTCCATGGGCCTTACCCAGCAATTTCTGTATCTCATTAAATGTCTGCCAACAAAGTATTGGGATTGCAGGGACCATCAATCAACATATTAACGAGCACCAAAGGAAAAGGGGCCAAAAATAGCTCAATTACTTTTCTACTTTACAGGTATATCACAATATACAGCAAATAGTCATGCTCATCCCTATATATTGCGGGCAAATTTATGTCACCCAGACTTCTGAATACTGCATCTAGTACAGGTATAGTAGTGCAAATACAATATCACGAAAAAAAAAAAGATTTCTTCATTAGAATAAGAAAAGCACAAGATTGTTGCCACAGAATGTAGGAGCCAGGAAATGAGAGAGAAAATTAAACTCTTACATTCCAAGAACTATTGACGTCAGGAAACAAACTTATATCTGCTTGACCACCTAAATGCCAGAAAAATAAACATTAAACGCTTTTGACATCATAACTTCAAGGAAGAAAAAAAGTGTACAGAGAAAATGATAAGCAGTCATCAAACAAGTAAATACATTTTAATCCTTTGGTTTCAAAATTCTAGTAGTACCTGAAATGGAATCTAGTGCTAGCAAGTCATAATCTGAAATAACACCAACCTGCAGCAAGAAGTAAACTTTGTTGAAAGACTGAACTAATACAATCCCATAAAACTAAATATTTTCCACAACAGGGTTGAAACACGCCATGAGCAACTCATGAGATCAAAAACCCCATAAGTTCAATTCCTACTCCAAGTAAGGCACGGACTAGTTCATAAGGGAGGAAATCTAGAGTAAAATGAATAAATTCTCAGCAACTGCTGGTTTCTTGTCCATGAAAAAAAACATTTGTTGTCGGCAGCACAACTCAAATTTACCCTTCAGTCTCTTCTAGCTTGTTATCAGACGCTCTCTTGCAAATCTTACCCAATATTGTAACACGTGAATTAAATTTTGACCACAAATTTTTCTATCGGAAAAATAAAATATAATTTTAACCACGAGTTAGTAGTAACACACAACCTACTTATACATTGACATCTAGTAATAGCATGTCCACAACATCAAAGATAAAAAATTGATTCAATTGTGATAAAATTTCTTAATACATATGCAGTCAACACGTGAATCCAACTATGCTTACAAATGTTAGGAGGATACATGCAGACAACTATCAGTTCACAGGCAAACATATCCTACCAATTCCCAGTTTCCATCAACCACTGGAAATCCAGTAAGCCGCTTTTCCGCAAGGGCCTCCCATGCTGTTAAAAAATAAACAAATCAGAATGCCAACGGTGCCAGAGAATTAATAAAAAAGATACTATGCAAATCATTTCAAACCTTCTTCAACAGTTGTTGTAGCTTTTACTACATATGAATCCTCCTTTTTTGTCATAAAGTCACCTACAGTATATGTTCGACTTTTTTGCTGCAAATTGACATGTCAAGTTTGAAGGGTTAGTGTGAAGACAGCAAAATTTTCAAGAGGTTCAAGAAACAAAGTCTCCCATTCCAATTTTTTTGTCATAACTGATTCTCATTCCTTATTTTCACACATGATTTGTAACCTTATAAAGAGGGGTGAGACACTTAATTGTAAAAGACACCCTTGTTTGATAGATGCAAAAACAAACTTTTTTTTTTTGTGGTTTTGTCCATCATATTTTCAAAGAACCAGGACGGAAACAGAAACTGATTCTGCCACGGACGCCATCTACGTCTACCTCAATTTCTATTGTGACGAAAAGTTTTTCAAAACCAATACAATTTTTAATTGAAACCAAAACACAAAAAGGGTAGTTCAACTTCTAAAGTTCAAACCATTCAATCGTCACAGGCAGTGCATGCTAACAGACAACAACAGTAAGAGTAAACAAGCAGAAAAACAAATGATGAAGATGGGAAACAGGCGAGTGGCTCACGGGCACATAGTGGATCGTGGGATTCACAGAGGCAGTGGCGAGCGCGTAGGCAGGCGAGCGAGGATTGACAGAGCATTCTGAGGATTCGAATCTGGGTCGTCGGTGCGGATGAAAGGAAGGTGTCGGAGGACGATGAGACGAGGAAATGATCGTACGAGAAGGAGCTCCGACGTTGGAGGGACGAGCGAACGCGTGCGAATCAAGTAAAGAAACCGAGGCCATGATCGTCTTCCTTCCTCGGACTTTCAGAATTCATGTGACTATTCTATATATTATATATATATATATATTCACGGAGACAAGAGACAAGACACAAGAGACAAGAGACAAGAGACGTGACTGTAGCGTGGGGGGATTCAAATTCACACGGAGGTGTAGAGTTTTGATTTTTCTTCCGCGCGGTCGTGGAAGGGAGGGAGGGTGGCCGTCGTCGGTGGGTGGGAAGTGGGAACGTAGAGAGACAGGGGCGAAAAAGGCCGCGTGGTTTAATTAATCTCAGGTGTCTGGACAAAACAGTGTTCATATACGGATACGGATACGGATACGGATACGATACCGTGGCCGACCATGAAAAATGTGTGCATTCAATTCAAATTCAAGAATCTTCAAGAGGCCGGCGCTGACGCAGATAGAAAATTTCTAAAACATTCTGAAAAAACAATTAAGGCAGTGAAGTTATACAACCAAACACCACCTAAAATATTCTCTTGTATATAATAACGGATTTGTACCATTGCCCCGGCTAGTAATAATAGACATTATATTTACTTATTTAGTATAAACAAAGAAGTGTCTAAGTTTCTTTTTTGGTTTTTTTTTCTTGGTTCAAGCGTGTTTGGCTGGTTAAGTATTTGACTTTGTAGTCAATTCCCAAATGGTGTCATTTAATTAATCCCACAGTTTTGATTTGATTTTTTTATATATAATTATATAGCAATTTATGAAAATTTAATTACCCCCACTCTTATGTTGCTAATGTAAATCTCTCCGGGTTGAATTAGTGATTCCGCTCTTGTCTAGAAGAACCTGGTGTTACTTGATTGTGGTAAGCTCAATCCCTATATCAATATGAAGAAAAACTGCGAGAAATAACGATTTTGATTGTGTTGTTTCTTTTTAATTATGTTTCTTTTATTTATTTTGTATTCTTTTTTTTTTTTGCTTTTATGTTTCTACTTTTCTCCCGTCAATATGAATATTGTTTTCGGTTAAGCTCCACTATTTTCCCCTTTTTAATAATAATATTTTATCTTCTTCCAAAAAAAGAAAAAAACAAATGGCTTGCATTTTATTTTTATTTATTTTTTTGAATATGTGATATATATATTTTTGTATTCTTTCCAAAGGGATGCATGTATATTTACATATATAATTATATCCAAAATAATTTTATATGTTAGAGTTTAAATGTGTTTATGCGCTCAAAGTCAAAAACCTCAATATTTTAAAACAATCAAACAATAAAAACAAAACAAGAGCTAATTTATATAAACTTTTTATCTAAAAATAGAAAATCATCAAAACAGTTACTAATTTCAAAATCAAAAGCTACTAAGCCCAAAAAAAGGAAAAAAAACTTTTTAACAACTTGATTGCTTTTTCTGTGTATGTATTAAAGTTTGGCTATAGGATATTTAAACATTTGATGTATATCAGAGATTTTGGAGGCCTTTACCATCATTTTTGATGAGTTGAATCCAGGGGTGGCTCTAGAGTTTGAGTGGCCTTAAACGAAATCTTATAATGAGGCCTCTCTACCTATTGGGAATTAAGTGGAACTCAAAGTAATGATTTTCAAATAATGTCATCGTGTCAATGATTAATCAAAAAGATCCACTTGCAATTGAGTGAGTGGCTATTGTAAAGGAGTCTAGTGATATATATATATATATATTTATATAATTTTTTTATAAAAAAACAAAAAAAAGTTCAAACAATTCTACATCAGGCCAAAATGAAAACAAGCATAATCTAAATTATTGTCTATTCTATGCCCAATTACGTTTATAAGTTCAAACAATACATGGAGAGAAAAATAAAAGGAGATTCATATTATTATATGTTATAGCTAGCTTTTGGTATTAACATTATCTTTCAAGTCTAAGTGTCTACAAGGTTTAGGCTTATTCTGTATGCTCAAATATCATCCCATCAATCCATCTATATGCCTAAATATCAAGTCGGATTTAAGGATTTAAATTGTCTTTATACATTACCCTTATTCCATCTTTCTTCCAATGTGGGACAAATTGACAACAAATCTCTCCCATTTTCACACATTTGGTCACACCATATGCTACAACAACTTTCTTATCAGCTTATCATTATTATCCACTACCACACTACCATTTGATTGAACCTCTGATATCAATTTAAATTATTGATTTGTATTCCTTCATCTCATACCACCATTTTTTATTACACAAATGGGGGCACATTTTTTCATTTGGTATTGCTTCTTTTTGACATGAACGGGAGACGTTATTCAATTATATCAAAAAAAATTGGGATACCAACAAATACCACAAATTGAAAGTTTATGTTGGATCACCTCTCATGAGTGTCTGATCTCATCACTTGATCACATTTTTTGACAACATAAAGATCAAGTGTATGTTATATTACCTCACACCATCTGTCTCATCTCACATTTTTGTGGCAGCACACTACTTAAACTAAGGATTCATACTGGATCACCTATGGTGAGTATTTTTGCCGCATTACCATTCATTATACAATCACTAAGACCAACATTATATAACCCACAATTTTTTTGACCAACATGAATGAAACCTAAATCCCTAATTTTTTCTATCAATAATTTAAAGAATCAATACAAAATACATCAAGTTCAAATGTTCAATTTGCAATTTCACACACAAAATAAGGCTATAAGGCAAGCAGTAGCGTACCTGCATTTAGAGAGAACCACAGACGCAGCACAACAAGCACGGCCGATCTTTGCCCCTTGGCTTTTGTAGTATTTGCCGATGGACAATAGTCAAGGAAGAGGAAAGATGATGAACCAGCAATAACAGGGAGAGGGGTCGATGATGGATGTCTTTGCTGCTTTGCTTCCAGAGGGAGAGAGCCAAAAAGGGATGGACAAACGGTTTGGGATAGAGATCAGAGATGGCCAACTACAACTAGCAACCAAAGATGGCCAACTGCAACCAGCAACTAGAAATCGGCGATCGCTTTGCCAGAGGCCCGTCTAGAAAGACGTCAAACAAGCAAGAAGGGAGAGAGACGAACAAGTAGTAGGCGACCAATAGGAAGGAAGAGGCCACGTTAAAAAAAATTAGGGCCCCCTAAATTTTGGGGGCCTCAATCAGCAGCCTTAGGCTGCAAAAGCCAAGGGCCGACCCTAGTTGAATCACATTAGAAATGTTTATCTTTATCCAAAGGCAATGAATGTTGTGATCAAAGCAAAAGTTTAAAGCATTATGATCAACACTTCATTTGCAAGGGCATTATCAGTAATTACAATAAGAGGCAAAAGGAATAAGATGATTACTTGGCCCTTCAAAACTTCTGTTTACATTACATTTTTAATATCCAAAAGTAAGATTGACTCAAAAAAAATAGGCCTAGAGAAGAGAAAAGGAGTATTAGACATACAATGGAAATAATTTAAAAGAAATATATTACTTTTCCATTGTCAATGCTTTAAGAGCTCAATTGTGGAGAGTTAAAACATAAATCTATAAATTTTTTAGATAATATTATTCTCATAAAAGCCCAAGCCACAATGTTTTGATTCATTCCATTCATTCCAAATAAACCAAAATATAAGAATATAATTAAGGATCCTAATATGGCTAAAACATATATAATTGCTAGAATTCATCCAAAATATAATCCTAGAGTTGGTCCTAAGAAATTGGATGCACGGGGCGACTTAAAGAGAGCTTCTAAAAAAGTGCCGCTATTTTTTAAAATATCAAAATATATTATCATAAATGTAAATATAATAAAATAATAAATAATACAATAACACATACATAATATAATAATCAATTCAAATATAATTGGTTATTAATTTCAAAAAATTTCAAACCAAAATCTTAATAAGGCCCAAGCACAACAAAATAGGAATTAAAAACAACAAAAAGCAAAAATAAAAATAACACAAATAAAAAGATAAAAAGAACCGGGCCTTCCAAAAAGGCTAGGCCTAGAAAAACAAAAGCCGGCCCAGCACCGACCAGCCCGTTAGGGCTAATCACAAAATGAAATAAGGGGCGGCATTTAGCCGCCGCCACCCCTTAAAGACCACGATAAGGGCTAGGCCCTTGTCGTCCCAAGTTGTCACGGGATAGCTTGGCCAGCATGTGGGTCGTGCCACCCGAGGCCTCGGGACAAGAGGGTGCAGATGCCAAAGCACATGGGCGCCGAGGACGGTCAGCTCTAGGATGCTAGGGACCATGTGAACACCGAGAATGCCCGGAAATGCGATCGGAGACCAAAAACACTGGAAATAAAAAGAAAAAAGCATAAAAAAATATAGAAAAAAACTTAATAGCTACACTACTCCAACTATATAATTATATAGAATAAAAAATACCTGCTCTTGTGGGTGAAGCCAGAAATCGTGAACGTGAAAGGTTAAAGAGTCGTTAGAGTCAGATGCGGATGGGCCGAGGGTGTGAAGCATCATGGGCATAAGGGATTGTCGTTGTCGGATAGTCGTCGGACATCGGACATCGTCGTCTCACATGGCGTCGGCAAAAGGACGTGTCATGGAGAATAGCAATTCGGGATCACAGCGGCCAATCTAGCGATCCCCCTTGGGCTGAGGAGGCGAAGCGATAGGCTAGTCGACCGGTCGGCATGTGGTCTACATGCACTGCGGCTTTTGGCAGGAGTAGGAGGTTGTAGGCGTGCAGGGCCGACCCTGGGCTTTTGCAGCCCAAGGCCGTGGATTGAGGCCCCCATCTTACTAGGGCCCCAAAAAAAAATTTAGGGCAACATGTCGCGCTCGCCCCTCACATCGCCTCTCTTACTCTCTCGCCCCTCACATCGCCTCTCTCGCGCTCGCCCCTCACGCCATCGTCGATTCGCCAGCTGCCCGGCTCCATTCCACCATCTCCGTTGTCGGCGGTCTCCACTCCACCCTTGCCATCGCCGGTCTCCCCTAGCCCTACCTGAAGTGTCGCTGCCTCGTTGCTTGGACGTTGGACGGTTGGGCCCCCTCCATGTCGGTGCCTCAACTCCTCAATGGTCCTGTCTGCCTCTGCCGTCCGCGGTCTGCCCTTCGCCGTCCCCAGTCTGACTCCGGCACCGGCAGTCGCCGCAGGCCCAGCCGGCCAGCCCCCTACCCCCAGATCCACCATTTCGCCTCAGCCCTCAGGCCCAAATCTGCCGACTGTCGTTGGTGGTTGGTAAGGTACGCAACACTGCCTGTATCTGCCTTATGTGTAATGTGTTACGCCCTTACATAATTTTTGTGTGATGGTGGATGAATTTAATTATTTTCCATTGATATAGGTTTGATTTTATTGAATTTTTGATAGAAAAATATTAAAGTTTGAATTATTTACTTATTTTTATTTTAGGATTGATAAAGTGAGTCATGCCTCCTAAAAGAAAATATCAGTTAGGATATCAAAAAAGGATAGAAAAGCAACAAAAAAAACTTTCTCAAATCGCAAGAAGGTGCTTTTGAGAAATTTTTTATTAAGCCACGAAGAGAAACAAGTGAAGAAGAAAATGTGGATGACAATATGGAAGAAAATGTGGAAAACAATGTTGAAGAAAATTTGAATGAAAATGCAGATGAGGATAATGATGCAAATGTGGATGAAAATCAAGATATGGGTGACTCAGTTGATATTGCAATAAATGATCAAAATGAAATTAATGAAGAGGACAATATATCATATGGGCCTTTTAACATATTTGATCCAAGTAATTAGAATGCAATTGATATAAAACTAAGAGATTTCTTAGTTATAAAAGGCCCTATGAGATAATGCAATATGGATTATCTGAAAGATTAAAGAAATAGACATTTCTCCACGCGTCATTATTTCCAAATATTGCCAAATGGAGACAAGCGAGAAAGGTCTTGGTTATTGTATTCTTCCATTACCAATAGAGTTTATTGTTTTTGTTGTAAGTTGTTTAAGATACAAAATACAACTCTATTGGCTAATGAGGGATTACAAGATTGGAATAATATTAGTGGAAAACTTAGAATGCATGAAGGTAGTAATGAACACCTTGTAAACATGAGGAAATGGATTGAATTAAGCAAAACATTGGCAAGAAGTGAAACAATAGATCAATCTGTGCAAGAGGCTATACAAAAGGAGAAACAACATTGGAGAAATGTTTTGCGGAGGATTCTTGGCATTGTAAGGGTTCTTGCTTCTCAAAATTTGGCATTTCGGGGAGACAATGAAAAGATTGGTGACGTGAGGAATGAAACATTTTTGGAAATAATTGAAGAGCTTGGTGAATGAGATCTTGTAATGGGGGAGCACATTCGGCGTATCCAAAGTAAGGAAATACATTATCACTACCTTAACCATAAGATTCAAAATGAATTGATTAGGTTGATGGTTGAACAGGTAAGAAATAAAATTCTTGAAACAATCATGACTGCTAAATACTTTTTAGTGATACTTGATTGTACTCCAGATATCAGTCATGAAGAACAAATATCACTTGTGATACGATGCTTAAATCTGTCAACAAATCCCATACAAGTCAAAGAATTTTTCATAGAATTTTTGGTTGTTGATGACACTACTGGGCATGGACTTTTTAATGTGCTTGTTGAAGTTTTGGAGGATCTCAAACTTAATGTTGGTGATATTAGAGGGCAAGGATATGACAATGGTTTTAATATCAAGGGAAAAAACAAAGATGTACAGAAAAAGGTGAAAGAATTAAATTCCAGAGTCTTTTATACACTGTGTGGTTGTCATAGTTTTAATCTTGCTCTTTGTGACATGGCTAAATCCTGTGCTAAAGCTATATCATTTTTTTGAGTTGTGCAATGTATATATGTCTTATTCTCGTCATCTACAAAGTGATGGAAAGTGTTTAAATCTCATGTACGAAATCTTACGGTGAAGCCACTTTCACAAACACGGTGGGAAAGTCATGTTGAGAGTGTTAAACCAATAAGATATTATGCACCACAAATACGAGATGCTTTAGTTGAGTTGGCAAATATGGAAACAGATCCCAAATCAAAGCATGAGGTTGAGTCGTTGGCAAATGAAATTGAGAATTTTGAGTTCTTAGTTGCAATGATTATATGGCATAATGTATTGTTTGTTGTTAACAATGTTAGCAAAGCCCTTCAAGTTGAGGGCATGAATATTGATGTTGCTATTCAGAAACAAAGAGAGTTGCTTTCTTATCTTGAAAAGTACAAAGAAGAGGGGTTTGTGGAAGCCTTAATTGAAGCTAAAGAAGTTGCAGATGCATTGGAGATCGAGCCAGTTTTTCGTGAAAGGTGTACCATGCGTAGAAAGAAACAGTTTGATGAGAATGCACATGTAAAAGTGACACATTCAGCAGAGTAATCCTTTAGAATTAATTACTTCCTCTATGTTGTTGATCAAGGCATTAATTCAGTTAAGGAAAGGTTTGCACAATTTCAAATATATGAGGAAATGTTTGGGTTTTTGTTTGATTTGAAGAAGTTGAAGTTGCTGGAAAATAAATGTTTGCTTACTTCATGTAACAAACTTGAAAGCTTTTTAACCGATTGACAGCATAAAGATATTGATGGGAGAGATTTATATACAGAATTGAAACTCTTGATAGATGGTTTCCCATAAGAAGTAACAAGACCAATTGATCTGTTGAATCACTTGATGGAATTAGATTGTTGTTATCCAAATGCTTGGATTGCATATCGGGTATTATTGACCATTCCAGTTACAGTTGCATATGGGGAAATAAGCTTTTCAAAGTTGAAATTGATTAAAAATTATCTTCGGTTAACTATGTCTCAAGAATGGTTGAATAGATTAGTTATGTTATCCATTAAAAATGATTTGGCAAAAAAGATTGACTATAAAACATTAATTGATAATTTTGCAAATGCAAATGCGGATGCAAAAGGAGCAAGATTTTTATGATATTTTTTGGCAGGTAATAATATAAAACAAAAATGAAAATATTTGTTTATTTATAAATATTTTTTTTACGATTTTCATGATATAATATATATTTTTCTTTTTCAATGCAGAAGAAGATGACCATAATGCAGATATGAGAAATTGATAAAGAAAATTATGTTTGCTTGTTACATAGGTATTTTTTTGATTTAACATTTCTTAAGAATTATATTATTTATAAATTTAGTTTTATATTTCATTTTTCATTCCCTAAATTTCTAAAATCACTTTGTTTTGTTTCAACTTGCAGACTTAGTAGTTTACAACCTCACCACATGTCACGCCCCCGAATTCCAGGGAACCCGGAACCGGGTACATGACTTCCCCTTGCCCGCACCCGATAGGTCAAGGGGTTGGTGACTAGCACCAATGGAGACTACACCGCGGGTGGTGTCTCAAATATGCAACCCTGTACAGTCATACATCAAGGGTAATCATGTACTTTCCCATATATCATCATGTATACAATAAGTCAAATAGTCATACATACATCACATCACGAACAGTATACAAATACATCTGTCCACGGACTCATGTCCGCGATATAACACATAATAAAATACAGAATACAGTACTGTATCATACATCAGAGTAGTGGGCACGTCCTCCTGGAAGAAAGTCCTCCACTAGTCTCGGGTCACACCTGAAAAGGGATAAACAACAAGTAGGGGTGAGCGACAAGCTCAGTAGGTGACCCCAAAACTTCCACATCATGCAACACATATAAGTCTATACTATATGCTCAGTGTACTCGTGCACCGTGTAGTGTGCATAATCATCACGACTTAGCCTGCAAACAGACATCAGAACTCAGCCTTTTCACACAGGACAACTTGTCCACGATCTTCCATGGGATCCCAGCTCAGGGCACTCAGCCCTAGCTCCACGAGCTCAACGGCTCAACTCAGGCCTTAGCCTGTCCACAGCGCAATATGCCCGGCCACAGTCGCCACACAGGCCTGCCATCGGTGCATATGCCTGCCACGTCAACCACATAGCACCATCGGTGCATCACGGTGAGAACCCAAATAAGTCACGGAGTCCATGCCCCAATACCTCACACCAACATACTAACATTAGTATGGTATGTCATTCTCAACCTTTCCTTTAGAACTATAGCCAGTCTTCACAAGTAAATCCTCAATCCTTGATTTATGAAGGAAGTACCCATAGCATCTATGTTCTTGAAATCAAAAGTCCCAGCATTGGGTTCCTATAGCATAACTAAGATAATATGATTTTTGGGGATTTTTCTGAGATGTCTAACCCCACTTTCCAAAAATTCACCACTACGAACTTTTGGGTTTTTTCGAGATTTTACACTAAAACCCAATTTTCACATTTTGAAATAGTGGGAATTAATTTTTCTAGTATTTTTCTTTAAATCCAAATGGGGGGTATTTCGTTATTTACATTGTAACTTAAGTATAAAACTTGCATAGGTTGCAATGTAAATAGGTCCAGTCCAGTGCTGTTGCACTGCCTCGTAGCTTCAGGACTGTGTCACGGGGTCAGCCTTTATAGCAGCTTAACCCGTACGGCACCTAGTTCCCACCCGTACGAAGGAACGCTAGGTCAGCCTAACTCGTCGCATTTGGATCGGAACCCATCGATCCGTTGTAAAGCAATTGTGTAGGGAAGCGCTTAGCAGAAGATCGATTTAAACAAAGGCAACAAACGATTGTATTGAATGCTTGAAAGCTTTACAACATCACTCCCCTACATATAGATGTTAACACTTTTCTGGCTATGTCGCCAGGAGACATCATATATGACCGAAATCTAAAATCTCTACAACTTACTCTATAAGCTAAGTACAACACTTTACAAAGGGGAAATATCCCAAAATGGCCTAAGTATGCTAGGATAAGCCTCGGTCCGTGACATTCTCCCCCACCCGATTTCGCAGCGTCCTCGTTGCGTCTTCGGCTTCCTCGAACTTGTCGAACTGCTGGATGTAGCGTTCGGTTTCTTCCCGGTACTCTTCAATCTCTTTGGAGAATTGCCCCATTTCCTCTTCCTTCTCCCAGCTTGACTCTTCAACCGGCCTGTTCTTCCATTGGACGTAGTACTCCACCCGGCTTGGATCTACGCCCCTTCTTGGCACGACTCTACGAGAGTGAATTTTCTCTATCTCTTTATCGTAGGTCTTGCCCGTTGATCTTGTTGGTGTCCGCACCGCCCGTTGTCCGCTCGTATCTTCCAAGTCTTCGTGGTAAGGCTTGAGCAAACTAACGTGGAACACCGGATGCCTTTGTAAGCTAGTCGGGAGGTCTAATTTGTATGAGACCTTCCCAACTCTCTTAAGTACTTTGAAAGGCCCCTCATATCGGCGCACCAAACCCTTATGCAATTGTCTGAGTGCTTTGGTTTGGCGCGGAAGGAGTTTGAGCATCACCATGTCTCCTTCCTGAAATTCCAAGGGCCTCCTTTGTTGATCCGCCCACTTCTTCATCTTCTTCGCCGCCTTGTGCAAGTATGCCCTGGCTAGATCCGTCTGTTCATGCCATCCTTTTGCAAACTTGAACGCCGCGGGGCTCTTTTTCCAGTGTACCCCCGAGTGATGGAAGTGGGCGTCAATGGTTCTTTGCCCGGTTGCGAGTTCGAACGGACTCTCGTTCGTGGACTCGCTCTTCGCAAGTTATATGAGAATTGGGCTATGTCCAACAACTTGGCCCAATCTCTTTGATTGGCACTCACGTAGTGCCTCGATACTGACTCCAATAAGCCATTGACACGTTCGTTTGGCCGTCTGTTTGTGGGTGGAAACTTGTTGAGAAGTTTAAGTCCGAACCCATTATCCGGAACAGCTCGGTCCAAAACCGCCCGGTGAATCGTGAGTCCCGATCGCTCACGATTGTCTTTGGAATGCCCCAGACTTCACCACGTACTTGAAGAATAGTCGGGCCGTGTCGTCTCGCGTGCGATCCTTCGGAGCTGGAATGAAAACTCCATACTTAGAGAATCGGTCGACCACCACAATGATCGTACCGCATCCTTCGGATCTTGGGAGACAAACAATGAAGTCCATCGAAACACTCTCCCAAGGTCTTTCCGGAGTAGGCAAAGGTTCTAATAATCCTGCCGATTGCCGATTCTCTATCTTGTCTTGTTGGCACACAAAACAAGTCCTCACGTACACTTGGACGTCCTCGTAAAGTTGAGGCCAATAGTAGCTCCGTTCCACCAACGCCAAGGTACGATCGACTCCGGGATGGCCAGCCCACCACGAGTCGTGACATTTTTTGAGGATATCTTTCCTCAAACTTCCCCATTTAGGAACGTACACCCGTTCCCCTCGAGTATGGAGCAAGTCATCCCTTAGCCAAAATCGCCGCGTCTTCCCAGCTTTGACGCATTCCACCAAAGACTTGGCTAATGGATCGTGCTCCATTCCTTCCTTCAGTTTGTCCACCAGAGGGAATTGTGGTTGGCTAATGGCTGCGAGTTCTGCCTTTCGACTTAGTGCATCGGCCACCACATTATTTGTGTCTGGTTTGTACTTGAGCACAAAGTCAAATTCCGCTAGGAGTCCTTGCCACCGTGCTTGCTTCGGAGTTAAGTTCCTTTGAGTTAGAAAATAACTCGTAGCAATATTGTCCGTCTTCACTACGAACTTGGACCCTAGCAAATAATGCCTCCACACCCGAAGGCAATGCATAACTGCCGTCATCTCCTTTTCATGCACCGCGTACCTCCGTTCGGTGCCATTGAGTTTCCGGCTTTCATATGCTACAGGATGCCCCTCCTACATTAGAACTCCACCGATGGCAAAGTCTGAAGCATCCGTGTGAACTTCGTAAGGCTTTGTATGGTCCGCGGTGCCATCACCGGTCCATTTGTCACGGCTTGCTTCAACTTCTCGAATGCCTCTCGGCAAGCATCATCCCACACCCAAGCCTTGTTCTTCTTTAATAGTTCCGTCAAGGGTGCGGCAATGTGGGAATAGCCGCGGATGAATCTTCTATAGTAGTTAACCAAGCCAAGGAAGGAACGCATTTCATGGACTTTCTTGGGCGTCTCCCATTCCTTGATGGCTAACACTTTCTTGTTATCCATCTTCAACTTGCCGCCGCCGATAATGTGACCCAAGAAGGGCACTTCCTTCTTCACAAAGTCACATTTCTCCTTCTTCACAAAGAGTTGGTTCTCCCTTAAGATTTGGAAAACCCATCGTAAGTGTGCCTTGTGTTCCTCCAACGTTTTGCTATAGACGACAATGTCATCAAGGTACACTACGACGAATCTATCCAAGTATGGTTGGAAGATCCGGTTTATCAACGTCTGGAATGTGGCGGGGCGTTTGTGAGGCCAAAGGGCATCACCAAGAACTCGTAAGAGCCATATCTTGTGACACACGCCGTCTTTGCCTCATCACCTTCGGCTATCCGCACTTGCCAATATCCCGACCGCAAGTCTAGCTTTGAGAACCATCTCGCAGCACCAAGTTGATCAAACAGGTCGGATATTAGTGGGATGGGGTAGCTGTTCTTCACTGTAATTTTGTTTAGCGCCCTATAGTCAATGCATAGCCGCATCGACCCGTCATGCTTCTTTTGGAACAACACCGGTGCTCCAAATGGCGCTTTGGATGGCCGAATGAATCCGGCATCCAACAAGTCCTTCAATTGTTTCCGAAGTTCCTCCAACTCCGGTGGTGCCATCCGATAGGGCACCGCAGCAGTAGGCCTTGCACCGGCCTCTAACTCGATCTTGTGGTCCACCTCCCGCTTCGGCGGAAGTTGTTTGGGGAGTTTGGGTGGCATAACGTCCCCAAACTCTTCAAGGACCGTCTTCACTTCGGTTGGGGGCTCCTCCCCAACAGTTGGGCATCCTTCCTTCACCATAGCAATGAAGGTTGGTTCCTGTCGCCTAACTCCTTTAGACAGTTGGAGCGCCGAAAGAGACTTCGCCTTGAGCTCTTCCTCCCGCATTACCTTCACCATGCACGTTTTCCCCTCGTCCATGATGCGCATTGTGTTGGTGCTAGGAATCGGAATTGCCCGCACCTGGTCAATGAACTCCATCCCCAACACCATGGGATAGTCGTCCATCGACACCACGGAGAGATTCACCTTGCCTCTCCACTCGCCAATACTTAGCTCGACGCCTCGAGCCACGCCATGGATTGGCTGGCACCTGGAGTTCACCGCCTTCGCCCAGCCCCTTCTCTTCTTTGTAGACTATCCCCCGGTCTACGAGCTTCTTCGACCTTGATGAAGTTGTTGGTCGCACCCGTGTCCACCAAGGCCTTAGTTTCAAGGTTGTTGGCCTTAGCGAGCACGTACATGCGGCCCTTTTGTCGTCCGGATGGTGGCACCTCCACCTTTGCCTTGATTGCATTAAGGAGTTGCAGGGAACCAAGTCGTGGATCCCTCGCATTCCTCTCTTCGTCTTCGTTGATCATCGCGGAGAGCTTGGAGCGTTTCGGGCACTCGAACGCCTTGTGAGGGCCTTCACAAAGGAAACAGGAGATCCTTGGCTTCTCCCCGTCCTTGGAACCATTCGCGAAGTGTTTTGGGCAAAAGTCCTTAGACGGTTGGAAGGGTCTCCCTTTTCCTTCACTCCGGTTGTGTCCCCCACGTTTCTCCTTGTGGAACCTGTTCGCCTTGGAAGTCGATGAAGAACTGGTGGTTTTCTCCGGCTTCTTGTATTCAATGAGTGATTCGGCCACCGCCATGGCCGACGCCAGGTCCTTCACATTCCTCCGCTGCAACTCCAGCTTCGCCCATTGTTGCAATCCGTCCATGAAGGAAAATAATGAATCCTTCGCGGACATATCCGGGATCTCCAATATTAGCTCGGAAAATTCACGGACGTACTCCCGCACCATGCCTTTGTGGGTAAGGCGCTGAAGTTTCGCCCGGGACTCGTCTTCCGCGTTTCGGGGATAGAACGGGCCTTGATCTCCCGCTTGAAATCCGCCCGATTATCAATGATACATAGGCCGCACTCCTTGTCGGCATATCGTCGCCTCCACCACACCATAGCCGAGTCGACTAAGTATAGTGGAGCGGTCTTCACCTTCTTTGCCTCGTCGATGATGTTCAAGGCATCGAAATCTTGCTCCATGGTCCAAAGGAAGTTGTCTAACTCCCTCGCATTCCTTGACCCAGCATAGGCTTAGCTTCTTGGCACGTCGATTTTGGAGCCTGGAATGGCCGCCAACGCCACCTTGGGTGACCGCCATCTTACGAGAGAGACCAATCCGCCTTGATCTCTTTGATTTCCTCTTGCATCGCCAGGATTTGGGACATGAGAGAACCCTTCAAGCCCTCAAATCAAGAGTTCATGTCGTCCATGACGGAGTTGAGAAGCCCTTGCATCCTCCCATAGCTTTCCTCACCCTCTCGAGTCCGGCTTTTCGATGCTTTCGGTGTGCTCCTCGACCACCTCCATCCGTTCGGCTAACGCCAACTCCAATTTGGCTAGCCGACTCTCCACGGACATGTTTCCCTCGAAACGAACTTATCTCTCCTCCGTTCCTTAGCGTGGTGCTCCTTGTCGCGGCCTTCGTGGTCGCCACCACTAATGACAACAGATCCTCCGTTTGTCATTTTTGCACCGTCTCGAAGTTTTTGATTGTTCCACCGAACTTTAGCACCAACCTGGCTCGATACCACTTGTCACGGGGTTAGCCTTTATAGCGGCTTAACCCGTACGGCACCTAGTTCCCACCCGTACGAAGGAACGCTAGGTCGGCCTAACTCGTCGCATTTGGATCGGAACCCATCGATCCGTTGTAAAGCAATTGTGTAGGGAAGCGCTTAGCGGAAGATCGATTTAAACGAAGGCAACAAACGATTGTATTGAATGCTTGAAAGCTTTACAACATCACTCCCCTACATATAGATGTTAACACTTTTCTGGCTATGTCGCCAGGAGACATCATATATGACCGAAATCTAAAATCTCTACAACTTACTCTATAAGCTAAGTACAACACTTTACAAAGGGGAAATACCCCAAAATGGCCTAAGTATGCTAGGATAAGCCTCGGTCCGTGACAACTGTGACTCATAGCGCAGCTGAACGTGCCTCGGAGACTCGTAGCGGGGTCTTCATCTTCGCACCGCCTGAAGACTAAGCGGGTCTTCGATCTTCGACCTACGAGGCTACAAACTTCGATCTTTCGGCTACGAACTTCGACCTTCGGACTACAGGTCTACGAACTACGAAGCTTCGAACCTTCGAACTACGAACTACGGGTCTACGAACTACGACCCTACGACCCAGAACTTCGGATTTTCGTTAGTTCGACCCAGTAACGCGCCAGGGTACTGTTCATCGTCGTTTTTGCCTGTTCTTCTTCTGGAATCAACTCAGCAACCCCCAGACACGCACAAACACGCATCCTATACAACAGACTGCGATATTTACTTTAAAATGCGTCCAGAACGCCTCTAAATCGCACACAAACAACAGAAACACGCATCAAATTCTAGATTTCTAGAAATCTAGATCTAAACCCAAATTTCCATGGTTGACTTATCAACCCTCATGAAAAACACAATTAATCAACCCCAAAATCAAAGAAACATATATCCACAATGATATAAAACAGCTCTTAACCACCGATCTTAAGCTAAACCCTTAAATCTAACCCAAAATTGGTTTTCCCCAAATTCTAGGGTTCATGCTCAATTTCATAAATCATGATAAATTCGTGCATACCAAGCATAGAATCAAGATAAGAGTTCAAGGACACTTACTTGAAGTGAATCTTTGAGCTCCACGAACCCAAAATCGCCAAGGCTTCCAAGCTCTCTCAAGCTCTCTCTCTCAAATGCACAAACGTGAAATGTAAAGTGAAAGCTTCCTCTTTTTTTTTTTTGCTGCTATTTATATTTCTGCCAGTCAACTGACCTAGTCAACCATTGACCCAGTCAATAATTGACCTCCAAGGCCCTGAACTCCAAATTGAGTCAAACTACAGTCAAAACGCTCGAAATGACGAGCACAACACTAAACATATATTATTACACCCAAATGACCGCCCAAACGCAAATTCAACCAATAAACCCCGAAAAGTCAACAATCGGATCAAACGGGGCCCCGACTCGGAATTGGGCCCAAGTACAGTCAAAATGCTCACATCGACGACTACACTACCGTCCAGATAGTTACATTCCCATAGAATGACTATCTCTCAAAACTACCCGAATACGAGTCTTTACACCACAAGTCTGGAAATTTACAACATTGGCATAATGTTAGTCTTAACTTTCAATATAATGGTAAGTTTTAAATTTCTTTTTAGATGTCTAGGGGTGAATTTAATGAAAACTCTATTTGATCATTGATTGTGGTGATAAAAGGTTTGGACCCCTAATACAAGCCTGGTTTATTCATTTTATAAGAAGATATTGCTGAGTTTTTTTTTGAATTTTTTTTGTGTTTTTTTTCATAATTTTTTATAGATATATTATCTTAGAGGGGCCTCATTTTAAAATTTTGCTTGAGGCCCCCCAAACTCCAGGGCGTGGAGCACTGTGTCTATGGGAGTGTGGACTGTGTAGTCTATGAAGGCAACGTAGGTGCCACATAATTGGAAAAAAAATACCCCTAAACTATTACACTGGACTGGGTGCCCTAGGCAGCTACGTATTAAGCCTCCCCCTCAGTCCGGCCCTATATAATCCACAAATCAAGTAAATCACAAGACGATATTAAACACAAAATAACCCAATATAATGTTTTCAAATATGATAGACGTTTAAACTAGTACAAAAACAATGATCAAAAGGCTCAATATTACTAAGGTTATCTTGGTAATCTTGGTGTTGCCTCTTCTCATTTCTTAGCAGGTGGCTTGTGTTGCTCATTGGATGGTTTGAGTCGCTCCTTGGATGGCTTTCGCCTTGGGTTGCTTTGCCCGCTCTTTTCTTTTTGTTTCTGTATTCTGGTTTTTTCTTTTTGGCTTGTTTTGTATGGTTTATCTTTTGTCTTTTGTTGTTTTTTTCTTTTTTTAAGTTATGGCTTTGGTTCTCTCGGGAAGCTCTTTTTCGGGGGTTTTTATTGAGGTCTTAGTGAATCTTAGCTGGTTTGTTTGGCTCTAGGGGATGTCCCTAGTTCGGTCGTAATTCTTGTAATCCTTTTCTTTCCTTTTGAATAAATTTTACTCTTTCCAAAAAAAAAAAGGCAATATTGTGACAACATTGACATTCATATGTTAAATGAATACTTTTATCCAGTAAAATCACATCCATGAAAATCTAATTATTAAACAAGCATTAAACAAAAAATAAAATTTATTAAAAGCATGTCAAATGTAAAGAAAAGTAAGGTTGCTCATTAAGT
This sequence comes from Taxillus chinensis, assembly GCA_023512835.1. NCBI lineage: Eukaryota > Viridiplantae > Streptophyta > Magnoliopsida > Santalales > Loranthaceae > Taxillus > Taxillus chinensis. The sequence goes on from CM042089.1 coordinate 10,034,047, forward strand.
AAGCACCAAACAAAATGCCAAACACTAGTCATGGTAAAACACCCAATTTTAAACAACATATAGTAAAGTACGTAATGATAAACAATGTCTAAAGTAATATTTAATATATATTAGAAATAATATGAGAAGGCAAGATACTATTAAATAAATAGACATCTCAATGATTATGAAGCAAAACATCTGCAACAAAGAGCTACAAACAACATGATTATTAAAAAAATGAGTGAAGTTTAAGATCACCAACCCAAATATCATATTATAAATATATGTTACCTTATTTAGCCATTCATTTAATATTAGGTTTAGAAAGGCTAGAGGATTGAAGAATTCTTTTCAAATTAATAAAAGCTTGCAAGTTAAGAGTTACCAACAAATGATGCTTACCCTAACAATATTCAACATGTAAAAATGAAAACAATCATGGTGCGAAAGTGTCAAAACATTTTAAATTATATAGTTTTTTTAGGAAAAGTTTATTCTTAGGTATATTATGTAGATAATTTGTACAAGAACATCCTCGCTGTCATTGGATTGACATGAATAATTTTTTTTAAAAAGAATTAATATCAATCCAATGGTAATGAGGATGTTCTTGCAGAATTTATCAGCACAATATATTTGTATGTAACATTACTCTTTGTTGAAATCTTATAAATTTTTAAAATTAATGCCACTTTCCTTTTCGAGAAAGTAAGGATCCTTCCAACTTTCTTGGTGTATATTTTTTTTTTCTCATTATCACTTTTTTTAAGTAAATAGTTAAACAAATATTTGATTTTTTTAATAGCAACTTTGGAGGGACACAATACTTGAACGATGTAAAAGTACATTTGAGTTACGATTATTACAAAGTAAAGTGAGCTACAATCCTTTTCTCACCGGATAATCTTTTAAAAAAATGATTGTTGTAGATATTTAATGATGCTTTTGAAAACATTAACTATTATTCTATCATTAAAGGATTTTTAGAAAAAGATAACGGTTGTCAAAAGTATCATATTATTTTTTTTTCAAAAAAAAAAAATCTTAAATTGTATACAATCACATTAAAAAACTTGCCAATAATATATCCAAGTTAAAAATATGTCATACAATGAATAATATCAAATCCTAACTACAAACTAACTTTAAACAGAAGAGAATTTAAAATTATTTCTATATTACAAGCTAGCTGATCTTCATAAAGCAAAATGGATCAATCTTCGTTTGAGAGAGTTAGCCACATAGTAGGACCTTGCATAAATTTAAATATTGTGTGAACCTCACTTACTTTGTCAATCAAATAGCCAAGGAGACAGAGAAAGAGAACACATTCAGCCTTACATTTTAATTTCAGCGATCATGTTAGTTTAACACGGATTAAGTTCATAATTTAAATATTCCGCTACATGTTTTTTTTTTAAATGAAGCCGCTCACACCCTTTTTTTTAATATTGTTTATGAACCGACAGCTATCTTTCACTGGATGGAAACTTAGCATTTATATACACAGTTCATAATGTCTACGATTACTAAAATAGAAGACACACAATTCATAATATTTGCAATTAATGAGAGATACTGTCACTCATTGGGTTACCGGTAATATTATAGCTTAACAATTTGCCACATTAAACCAAATTAACAACTACTTAATGCCAGCCACCTACCGAATGTGTATGTATTATATATTTATATGTAGGCAGGATACTACATACATGCGAGTTGCGACCGTAGAAACAACAGAGATACCAAAGTTTAATAATCTTTGGAATGGAATTAAGCTTAATACAATTATGTTTTATTATTAAATTAGTTTTAAAGAAGTTATGAGTGCATTAAAGTATTGACATTCAATTCGTATTTTTTAAAATTATATATAAAATAAATATCAATCATATATAATTATAAAATATTTTTAAAATTTATATTTTATTATTATTTTTTAAATCATAAACTTTTATTATATTGATTCTTTAAAATTAATGATATTTTTTGAAAATAATTTTAAATAAAATATAAATTTTAATAACGTGTTGTATATATACACTTTAAATATGTTGTTGAATATATGTACTATATATAAAAAATATTTCGCGAATCCAAAACCACCCTCAAACGGCGTTAGGGTTGCGTACCACGCAGTTCCTATATAAGCTTTCGCAGCACGGAAGCCATCGACCTCAGAGCAGTCCACTGCCCTCCCATCTCTCTACGTCTCCGTTACTACTTCCGTTTGTGTTTCCGCCGCCGCCGTCTCCGGCGGTGAGCACTCGCTTGCCGTCGAATACCCGGCCACTATCCGGCTCCTCTTCCCTCTCCTCCCTCTATCTTAGCTCCCCCGAAAAAACAAAAAAACAGACAAAACAAAAAAAAAACCAAAAAAAGCGAAACGTTTCATAGATTTCCCTGTCTCGTACGTTTCGGTGTCGCGTGTTTTGTTCCCCCTTAGGGTTTGATCAGAAATAACAAGAGGAGAGGGAAGAAGATAGGCAAAAAAATCGAAAAAAAATCGAATATTTAGAAAAAAACACAGGAAAAGAAAACAGATTCGGAGTGTCGGAGATGGCTCAGGTACAAGTCCCTCCTCAGGCCGCCGCCAATGCCGCCGCGAGTGGCGGCGCCGCAGGTGGTCAGTTTGGCACGACGTCTCTTTACATCGGAGATCTCGATTGTGGCGTCAGCGATTCGCAGCTCTATGACATCTTCAACCAGTGGGGTCAGGTTGTCTCGGTTAGGGTTTGCAGGGACTTGAGCACTCGGAGGTCTCTCGGTTACGGTTACGTCAATTACAGCAACCCGCAAGATGGTGAGTTTGCGAATTTGTACTTCGTTGCGCTGTTTTGGCTGACGCTACTAATTGCTTAAGTTGTTGATTGTGGTGTCGCATTTTATATTTTGTTGTGGTAATTGAAGACATGAGTGTTTATTTATTTATTATGATTGAGAAACTCGTACATTTCAATGGAAGGCCTCTTTAACTTTTAAGTAGATACAAGCACACGACACCAAACTAAAAATCAAAATACATTTTCAGGTTTTCATCGTTCTTTTCTTTTCTATTCAAATAAACAAAACAACTGAAGCAAATTTGAAGTTTTCTTTGTGCATTAAGAAAAGTTTGTGATCTGCTGAGGTTAGCTTAGCTACACAAAAGCTTATGGATTCAAAATGTGCACATATTTAGTGAAGTCTATGCACTGACTGGCGTACACAACCATTATCATATATGATATCATAAATTATGTTTTTGGGGGCACATATGTATTAAGTTTCACGGTATCCCTTCCTTACACTACATATAATATCATACAAATTTAATATATCTATAGCATTCCCATCCTATTTCATCGATATAATTATAGTATTTGTTTTGGGTAGTCATAGAAATCTCTGCCATGTGTTTTTCTTTATATGAAAGATGATTTGCCACACTTTTTTAGGAATTATGAGCTATTCCCTTTGATTTCCTTCTTCCATATCTTTGTCAAATGTCGATATTGATCACAGCTGCAAGGGCATTAGAGGTGATGAACTTTACCCCAATCAATGGGAAGCCGATTAGGATGATGTATTCACATCGTGACCCTAGCATTCGTAAAAGTGGGGCTGGAAATATATTTATCAAGGTATTGGAATAACTTCTTGATTGGGTCTTTTATGTACCCTGCATTGTTTCAAGCTTTTTTTCCCTGTCTGTCATGTTTTCTGAACCAGATCCTGTTGTTCTTAACATTGTAGAATTTGGATAAGGCAATCGATAACAAAGCACTGTTTGAAACATTCTCAATATTTGGGCCCATCCTTTCCTGCAAGGTTGCCACAGACTCCGCTGGCCAGTCAAGAGGTTATGGTTTTGTGCAATTTGACAATGATGAATCTGCTCAGAAGGCTATAGGGAAGCTGAATGGCATGCTTTTGAATGATAAGCAAGTCTTTGTCGGTCCATTTCTTCGCAAACAGGAAAGAGACACAGCCAGTGGCAGTGCCAAGTTTAGCAATGTCTTTGTGAAGAATCTGTCAGAGTCAACAACTGAGGAGGATTTGAAGACAATTTTTGGCGAGTTTGGAACAATCACTAGTGCTGTAGTGATGAAGGATGGAGATGGAAAGTCTAGATGCTTTGGATTTGTCAACTTTGAGGATGCAGATAATGCAGCTAGATCTGTTGAGGCTCTTAATGGAAAGAAATTTGATGATAAAGAATGGTATGTCGGAAAGGCCCAGAAAAAATCTGAAAGGGAAGTTGAACTTAAACATCGCTTTGAGCAGAGTATGAAGGAGACAATTGACAAATATCAAGGGCTAAATTTATATATTAAAAACCTAGATGATACGGTTTCTGATGATAAGCTTAAGGAAATGTTCTCTCAGTTTGGTACTATTTCCTCATCTAAGGTTTGTAGTTTCAATTAACTGAATGTGCTAGCTGTTTGCAAAATTTCCATTTTCACGTGTATGACATGCCTAAAGGTTTTGTCCTTTATCTTTAAATTCAGGTCATGCGTGACCCAAATGGAATAAGTAGAGGGTCAGGCTTTGTTGCATTTTCAACTCCTGAAGAGGCATCTAGAGCTGTAAGTTCAAGTATATTGCAAAACTATATAACTATGCAAACTAATAAGAGGGCATTATCTTTTTGTTTATTAGCTTGTGGAGATGAATGGCAAGATGGTGGTTAGCAAGCCTCTATACGTTGCACTTGCACAAAGAAAAGAGGACAGAAAGGCAAGGCTGCAGGTGCAGATTTTTTTGTTGAATTTTTATTTTGATTATTTAAATTTGTCCATTTGAGGACTTCTTCTGGGTCCATCAAATTTTTAATTATAATTTATCAGTTATTTTAATTGTATGATTTTGATCTATAGATGTTGGGGGCATATCCTTACATGAACCTTAAAATTTCTGCATATTAGGTTTTTTCTTCTTATTCAATGATTAATTGGTCTTCTTTGGCGTCGCTTGGGATTCATATTATTAGGCACGCACAAAATGCTCTGGGACATATTTTGAATTGTTTATCCTCCAAACTGTCAGGAAAGGTTGGATTGAACTTTGCTGTTTGGTTGGATTAAACCTTCCATATTAACAGCTGTAAAATAAATTATTGAATTTAAATTATAATTTTAATTTATCAGCTTTTATTATTTTAATTGTATGATCTACAGATGCAGGTGGGCTCATCCTTGTATAAGCGTCAAACTTCTGAATGTTAGGTGTTTTCTTCTCATTCAATGATCTATTGCCTTGCTTTGACCTTGTGTGCGATTCATTTTATTAGGTCATTATATTAGCTTCAAGGACTGCTAACGTAAGGCTCTGGGACATATTTTGTATTTTTGTGTCGACTCTCCTTTAACTGTTAGGAAAATTCATATTTGACTTCACCTGTTTGATTGGATTAGTTCTTCTAAATTAACAGATGTGAAAGAAACTATTGAATTGGCGACCTTTTTTGAGTAAGAATTGTTCTTGTTATTCTTTTTGCCCTGAAAAACCCCTGACAAATGGATGTGGTCTTTCATGGAGCTGTATTATATAATTATTCCCCAGTTGGTTAAGTTAGTTTTCCGCAAAGTTCTGCTCTGTGTATGTATTTTTCCATTTGGTGTGTCGATTATGTTCTTACAAATGGCTTATAGTCATGTGGCTTCTAAAGTTCAGTAAGAAAAATTATTACTGCTTATACAGGTTCAATTTTCCCAGCGCCCTGTTGGAATGGCTCCTTCGGTTGCTCCTCGCATACCTATGTATGCTCCTGCCAATCCGGGCATTGGCCAGCAAATTTTCTATGGTCAAGGTCCACCTGCTATTATTCCTCCACAGGTACTTGCTTCCTGTCTATTATTCTGAAAAGCCACTCCTTGTTACCGCCACCAAACCCCTCTGAAATATTTTTCTATTTGCTGCACTTCCATGATAGTTGGTACGCAATGTTTGTGTTGATTCATGCATTTGTTTTATTTATTGAAAGTTGATAAATGTCAAGGTTGATGTTTGACCATTGCATTCTACTATGGCAAAGTTGGAGCCTATGCAATGTTTAGTGAGAATTGGATCAAAGATATGACTTAGATATATGAGCATTTTTATAGGCGGAAAGTATATGGAACTTTTTAGCATCTTTTCTAGAGTGTTAAAACAACGACTAAGGTTTGTGTGGAGAAAATCATTATGTTCCTGATCCAAGTACTCTTGTAGGATTTTTTACAACCTCCTTATTTTGGTAAGCTATAAGTTATTCATTATTTAGCCTACACATTTTAATCCTCTCTTAGTTGAATTGTTGTAAAGTTAGTAGCAACTCGCGTTATGTTATTTACAGTATAGTCAAAAGTGCTCATCCCAGCACTTAAGTGCATGAAGCGTAGCGCCATGGACTTTCGATGCTTTAGAGGAGGCCAGGCGTAGTGCTTTTAGTGAAGTGCGTGCTTTGCCGTGCTTTGTGCGCTGGTTGGTTTCGGGTCTTTAACCTTTAAAAAAATAAAATAAAAAGAGCTATCAATTGCGACTCTCCATTGATGCCAAGCGCTAGATGATTGACGAGCAATGGAAGATGACAAACGAGGTCAGACCTTGCGGCCTCCATCGACGTGACTTCTATCGATGTCAGGCGACGAGTGACGACAACCGATGATTCAACAGCAGATGGTCCAATGCAAGATGAGCAATGATGTCTCAGACCTAAGAATGTGATGACGCCTCTTTCTCCGTCAACAAATCTCTTCCCCCTCGCTCTTAAGTGTGCACGAAAGAGATTATAAGAAGTGCGTATATAGTAAGTGTACATTGTAGCATATATGAAATTTTGTTTCAGCTCTTCCTTTTAACAACCCAGTAGCCGTATACTTGTTTCAGATATTAAGGGAGGATGTAAGTGAAACTAGATATTCATAAGTCATTAATAGTTCAAATATTAACAAAAAGAATAAATAATATTAAATTTAAGAGGTAATTTATAAATATTTTATTTGATGGATCATGGTATATAAATAATAAATATATTTGTGCATCATTTTACTAAAGTGAGTGTTTTTTTTCTTTGCAAAGCGATAGAGTATTATTTGCACTTCAAGTGCACCTAGCGCTTTTTATAACCTTGGTTTTCCGTGAAAGGCGATCATTGTTTTTCAATGTCTGAACAATATTGATGAAGAAATATAATGACTAATGAGTTTTTTACTCACGTTAAGACAATTCATTTGTACTACTTTGGTAGCATCTGTTGCTGAATTGTAGTGGTATAAACTAACATGTATGTATGATGCTTCTACTTTTGATGTTGTCATCCATTAAGCTGTAGGATACTGGTATCTTTTGACTTATTTGTTTTCTTGATTGGATAATCTCAGCCTGGATATGGGTATCAACAAGTTGTTCCAGGCATGAGGCCTGGTGGAGCTCCGATGCCAAACTTCTATATGCCAGTTATGCAAGGGCAGCAGGGCCAGCGCCCAGGTGGCAGAAGAGGATCTGTTCAGGTGCAACAGAACCAGCAGCCTGTACCAATGATGCAGCAGCAGGTTTTTGTACTTTCAATATTCTCCATGAGCCATATTTTGTTCGTAAATCATTATTAATGTTAATTTTCAAATGTTGTTTTGTATAAGCAGATGCTCCCAAGGGGGCGTGTCTTCCGTTACCCCCAAGGACGTGGCCTGCCTGATGTTCCTATGCAGGGCGTTGGTGGTGGCATGCTTTCTGTTCCATATGATATGAATGTCATGCCATTGCGTGATGCAGCAGTGCCTCAGCAAATTCCTATTGGTGCTTTGGCAAGTGCTCTTGCCAATGCCACTCCTGACCAGCAGAGAACGGTCGGTTTTTCCCTCATTTATTTATTTCTTCGTATGTTGTTTCTTGTGGGCGATTAACCGTTGTTCTTTAGGATTGAATACTGCAAAACTAGTCTGCTCACTATGTAATTTTGTTAGCTGCGTAATTTTTGTGTAATCACGTGTTTCAGTTGGTAAACGTAAATACATACAAGATATTTTCTGCAAGAAACAACCGTCTAAAATAATCATTGGCTCATTGTGATTTTTAGATAACTGCAGCCACATATCTTACGTGAGCTCTGAGCTGTACTAATTTTCTTTGTTATATTGGCAACACGTAGATGTTGGGTGAAAATCTGTACCCACTTGTGGAGCAGCTGGAGCCGGAAATGGCAGCCAAGGTAACTGGGATGCTTCTGGAGATGGACCAGACTGAGGTGTTGCATCTGCTTGAGTCACCGGAGGCTCTGAAAGCCAAAGTGGCTGAGGCGATGGATGTTCTTAGGAATGTTGCCCAGCAGCAGCAGCAGGCCAACAGCCCAGCTGATCAACTGGCCTCCATGTCCCTCAATGACTGACAACCTTGTTTCCAGAGTGTACGCCATCCCGCCATCGATACCATCACATTTCTTATCAACATTTCATAAAGCTGTACTTTGGTTTTAAACAGCGTGTATGCTTTGGCCGACTTGGAGAGTTTTCCTTGATTTGTTTGCCGGAAGTAACAGTTTGATCCGTGTGTGGAGTTTATTTTAACTCGGCCGCTTTAATTTAAGTTTATTATTGACCTATGCCTCTATTATTCTTTGTGTTTTTAAATTTGCCTATCTTGAAATTTTTGGGAGGGCTTCCCAATTTTCTTAAAAACAAAACAAATGTTCTCAGAAGCAGCAATCAACACCCACAGTCCAGAGTTCAGCTGTAGATCCTTCAAACCCAAGAATCTTCTCCCAAACCCAAGGATCTGCTACCTCTGGACGACTGGTCCGAGCGCCCAACTGGCAATACTTTTTTTTTTTTTTATCTGGTCGCATTTGTTACCTACCTGATAGTTGGTCACCTTGGAGGTTTTTCATTCACGGCTTTATCTCTGCAAATCCATGTTGAACGACAAGGACGAAAGGAGAAATCTCCGTCTCATTAAAATAAAAAATTACACATTTTTATGCTAGTTACATATTCATCCCACGATCAAAAATTCCCTGCGAGTGAGAGTTGTTAATCACGTTTTTTTTTTAAATCAAATGTAATATATTACAATATAGGAACCAAAGACCATCCTGAAAATCTAGGGATCAAAGACCAACATTTAATAAAAATCACTGGTTTTAAGAGGTTCTATGAGCGTATGTGGTGGTTGATGACCGTTATACTAGTATATTAGAGCATCCACATCAATATTGATATTTTTATTTCTAGTTTAGGGATAAATAGTATATAATTTACTTATTTTTCAAAAACATTAAACATCTCATTCCTTATTTCTATCTACATTCATTCTTTCATTCATTTTATATTATTTTCTCTCTCATCCTTTCTTTTATTATTACCAATAAAAATATTATAAGTATAATAATATATATTAAAAAATATTAAATTAATATTTACATGAAAAAATAATAAATAACTTGAAATTTTTATTTACTTATCCTTCAAACAGTTGATTTGGGTTGAGTTGTCATTAGTCATGGTAACGATCCCATAAAACCATAAATTTATTAAAAGGTGGTGATGAGTTTTTTTCCCTAGCGAAGTATTCTCTCATAACAGACTATAGACATCTCAGCCCGCCACCAACCTTGGCTGCGCCCATTGCTCATTCTCCTTCTGAGCTGGCCACCCACCATAAGTTGTGCCTGCCACTAGGCCCACATTGGTAGTAGTGCCCCAGACTGCTACCACGTAATGGTGCCTTTTTGCCTAGGGATTTTAGAATTTGAGAATATAGAAAGAGGATAGATTGGGTAAAATAACAATTCATGAAAAAAATAGATGAAACAAGATTTGAGCATCATTTGCCAAAACGTTACTATAACAAGTTAAATATTGATTTAGCTTGGGCTTTTAACTTATAAAGACTGGAGATGCTCTTACTATTTGATTATAATATTATTTTAAAAAATTTTTTTGTTTAAAGAACGAGAAAATTAAAAAGAAGAGAAATTTAAAAAAATAAAATAAAATATAATTATTTAAAGAGTATGAAACAAATAGTATTGATCAAATTTGAATTAATGTTATTCATAATGTCAATTTTTTTTGTTAAAATGAAGAGGCTTAAAGTAAAGTTTTAAAACAGTTGTTATGGATGATTAAACAAAGAAACAGAAAACATAAAATCACACAACACAGGAACACCAGATTTATGTGGTTCACTCTAGAATATGGCTACGTTTATGGCCAGCAATAAAACAAATTCACTATATCAAAGAGGAGTACAGATTACAGATCTCATAAGCATGATTACTAGATTTATGTGGTTCAAATTTCTTAATTGCAATTACACTCACGAGTTGTAAAGTTATTTATCTAGATCTTTATATTCATTGTTTTGATCAAACAAAAAGAGTTCTTTAGTAGCACAAAAGATCTGGACATTATTATTCAAAGAAGACTTGATTTTAAACATTACAGAATTTTCTCATGTTTATTTTTTATTGCGGGAAATTCTATGATTATTCACTATCTTTGAGCTTAAATTTAATTTTCTTAAATACTCTTGGGCTATATACTATTACCTGTTTTTTTTTCTCATTTTCTTTAATAAGGACTTTGTTGAATATATATGTTGAAAAAATGAGAAAAATTTATTATTTTTTGGAATAACCTAAAATTGCTCCTTGTTTTTTTTTTTTTTTGAAAATTTGTTCTTACAAAAAAAATATAAATCTTTAAAATCGCTGCAATTTATAGAATATTGCTAGTGTTCCTTGCATATTATAAAAATGTACACATAAGGGAAGCTAGATGTATTAATCGATATTAAAATTGGAGATTTAATGGAATCTAATAAAAATATAAACATTTATGACATGTTTGGTACATAGGAAAATAAAGAAAAGGAATCATATTCAACTCCTTTCCTCTTACATACAAAATGTGGAAAAGGAATTAACCATTACGGTAGAAATCTTATAACCCCATATAAGAGTAAATCTATTTTCTTAATCTACCAGGTTTACAAATGTTCGCTCGCTCTCTCTCCTCCTATTGCTGCCCCACCTCAAAGAAGGCTGACTAAAAAATGGAGAGGTTATTGGAGAAACATAGTGTTTTAGAATCGATGACAAAGATGAAGAAGAATAGAGGTAATGATGGTGGTGGGTTATAAGAAATGGGGTTGGCATTAGTGTTTTAGAGTTGATTGGAGGGGTGAGGGAAGTGAGAGAGGCGCGGAGAGGCCAATATTGTCCAAGGATGCATGATTCTTAGATGTGTTGGGTGTGAGCTTGGCGAAGATTTGCTGTTGTTAATAGAAGATGAGGAACGAGTGGCTTAAAAGAGCCAAAAGATGAGGCATTATGTGGTGGGCATTGAGGAGATATGGTAAAGGGAGATGATGAGGGTATTTTCATAATTAGTTTAATTTATTACATTTTATTAACTTGTATTCCAAACCCAGATAAGGTAATAAAAAAATTTATTCCAATTTTTATGTTAATCTCATTCATGATTATGTTCCCCCTAATATAATTTTAGCACACCAAATATGACCTTAAGCCTAAACACACCATGATTTATTTCCTAATAGCATAAATAAAAATAAATAGGATCAAATGATTACAAGGTTAAATATCTAATGTTTATATCCTAATTGTTCTGACAAAAAATAACCGTGTTAATTGCTACTGTTTTCAATTTATTTTCCATGATATCCTTGCATGTTTATACTTTAAACAAAAAATGTTTTCAGATTTTTGTCACAAGGGACGTGAGTTATATATTTTTTAAAATAAAAATATTTTTAATCAAATAGAACTAAGTAATGACAAGTAGAAATTCTTTTTTTAATAGATTCCAATTTTTGGGCGTGGAAAGATATTAATTCTTTCTCACATGTAACTAACTTTCAAATTTACTTTTGGAGATGTAGACCATTCATAATAGTCGACTAATTACACCCATAATGGGTTAGTGATAACTCTTTTTTTCTTCATATCATATTTGGTTTAATTCCATTCTGATGATGCCTCAACCATATCAATCCCAAAAAGTCAGTAATGATCCTAAAAGAAAATGGATGACAACGACTAACAACTCTGCTTTAAACTATAAAGAGTTAAGCCATGATCTTATAATTGAGTGGTACTCTTTAAATTCATTCTCATTAAAATATTATAAATTTTCTTGTTAGAATTTAAGGGTCAACGTTCTAAAATCAATTGGATGTAGAAAAAATTACCTCTAGTTCTTCTATATTAAGATTTATTTGGTTGGTTACTTTCTATAATGCAGGACTCTAATGCACTTTCCTCATGTGGCGACATGGATAATACATACGGCTGAAAATCATAAGGCAAAACATTGAGAACAAACTCTTCGCAGAATGAACATCATAAGTGAAAATACAACCTTCTGATACCTTATTAGAATCTAAAAGTTAAAGTCCTAAAATCAATTAGCTATAAGAAAGTCTATCCTTGATTCTATAATAGAATCTATTTTGTTAGTTACTCTTTGAGAAGCTTCTCCTATGACATTCAAGTTAGCTTGCAAAACAGGGCTATGAAAATTGCGAAATCGATATAAGCTTCTACTAACGTTATTTTTGGTATTAAAATTTCTGAGTGGTCTAGAAACTTTGTAAACACAAGTATGTTTTACTTTAAATCCAATTTTCACAAAAATAAAGTTTAAAACTACTTTGGAAAATGAACTCAAAATCAAACTTAATTTCCAAAGCTAAACAAAAAAAAACATTATTTATATAAAATATTCGTTCTTTCGCCCATCTTCTATGAAATGCCCGAAGTAAGCAAATCAAGATGGCAGTACCCTAAGTAAAGTACAAATACAAAGCTTTCATACCAACTAGTTTTATATGGTTAGATCCATTGCGCCATCTTCGTTTAGATCTCATATGGATGAACTCATCAATAGAGAGAGAGAGAGAGAGAGAGAGAGAGAGAGAGAGAGAGAGAGAGAATGCGTTAGGGTGATTTCTATCGTCGACACCATGGTGACTGCGGGTTACTCTTGATGGTAGGTAAGGCTAGTTTTGTTCACTCATTTATGAGCATGGTTTTTTGATATATTTCTATTTTTTTTTAAATTTCAAATATAAAATTAAATAAATGTTTATTATTTATAAATAATTTTAAGTTCATGTGACTCATTATTTTTAAAAATAATATTATCTTATAAAATAGTAAAATACCCTTTAATTTTCGTGGCACATTTTTATAAACTTATTCATGCAATTGAAAAATAAAAAAAAAACATAATTTTAAAATAAAGTGTAAATAGCAAATAGTTGAATAAAAGCTAAGGTGTCTTTCAAGTCTAAATTATATTAATAAAAAAAAAGTTTTATATTAATTAAAATATCATTACTTACATTGTTTTATTCGAATCTTATGGTACTAATGGTTGTTAAAATTACATTGTTTTATTTTAATAAAAAACATATATTTATTTAAATCATTTATCGACATTTTTATAATATTTATAGTTTAAAAAATACACACAAGTTATTAAATATAAAAATAAAAAATATAATGGGTGCCCATAGGCTCCCATTAATGGGCACAAAGCATGGAATTTGATGAGGCTTTTACGGGCATCTGCATGCAAGCACAATGTCACGGGATCAGGATTTTCACATGTGCCGTACTTGATCACCCTGGTGGGTGCTTCAAGTAAGTCAAATCGAACGAGGCACATGTAGATTGATTTCACCCTACTTTGGGCTCATGAGGAGAACAACTCTAGTTCCTGACTAGTTTGTGTATGGATGATCAAGTCTTATATTCTTCATCAAATCCTCAATTAACGACATACTCTTTGCATTTACTGGTTCGATACGTTTGAACTATGAATGAGCTCTATCGATCTCCCGCACGAATTAGCTATCTTTCCCGTTTGTACCAGCTACGCTTTTCACCTTGCCTCTTCTCAAGTAGCACACATTTGTGCCACTTGGGAAACACCCGCCAGCACCACACTGTTCGAGGCATGACATCCTCTCCCACTTGATTTTGCAATGCCTTTGTTGCGTCAAGGTGACATCGGAGGAACCAAGATCGTCCGGCGCGCTCTTTACGATTCCTGCAATGCCACTATGTCCCTTTCACGCAGGTACTCCACCCTGGCATGTTGACCAGCAACTTTAGGGGACACGATGCATGCAAGACCTTCACCTAGTTAACCCCCATCGTTTAGGGGCTCCCTCCCTGTTTGGGATTAGGGACCACGCATGTTGGTCGCGAAAGTGCTCAACACGCTTTCTAGATACGGGCCGCAACTACTCTGATACAACTTTATCACGAGGTCAGGGTTTTCACTTGTGCGGCACTTGGGCACTCTGGTCCTCGACCAGTAGCGTACTCTGTAATGACTCGTATTTGAGTGACGTTGTAAGTTAATTTATTGTTATGGATGATAATATTTAAAATGCGTGATTATTGACGTGAGCATTTTGGCTGTAAGCAGGCTTAGTTTGGACTCTAAGGCCTCGTGAGGATATTTTAGTATTTTGAGTCTATTATTATTATTATTATTATTATTAATACAATTATTTAATATTTTGAGTTTGTTATTATTATTATTATTATTAATGTCATTATTGTAATTATAATTATTATTGTTAGAGTTATTAAGGTAATTACTATTATTATTATTATTATTATTATAAGTTAAAAGAAATAAATTAGATTAAAAGGTATTAAGGGGATTGAAAGAGAAAAAAAGGAGAAAAGAAAAACCCTACGTTTATGCGTGCAGTCTGGATGAAGGAAGAAAGTAGAGAGCGTTCCTGATGTTAAATCCTTCGAAGCTTAATCCAGGTAGGTGAATCTAGATCTTTCATTACTCTATTACATGAACACAGACTATTAGAGAAATACACGTTTTGGGGGTGTCGTCTATGGCCGTGCAACGTTGGGTGTTCCTTCCCAGGGGCGAGGCTATTGTTCGATTCTTCCTCTGGGCAGATCTACAGCGGCGTCTCTCTCCCCCGATGTGTTCCACTTGCTGCGTCGTGGGTCTTCGGTCGTTTTTTCGATGACTTCTGGAGCGGATCGGGTCAACGCCTTCTTACGTTTTCTCTTGTATCAAGAATTATTATTATTATTTATATTAGTCCGTTGCTGGTGAACCAGGCCGATTGGCCTGGTTTTGTTTCCCTTTTTCGCGCGACACATCAGTCGTCGCTGATGTGCACCCTTTGTATCAAGTATTATTATTGTTATTTATGTTAATCCATTGCAGGTAAACCAGGATATTTGGCCTGGTTTTGCTTTTCTTTTCCACGCGGGACACATCGTGAGCCAACACCATAGAATTTGGAGAAACGGGCATTGAATAGTAGATAATAATAATGACCTATATAATACAATAATAATTTAATAGCTTAGACTATTAAAAATAAGATAATCTTATTATTAGATTATCCTTTCCCTATTAAAGTGATCACTATCCGCTTAGGAGATACATATATAAATCTGAGGGGCTCGCATTATTATTGGGTCGTTGGTATTACTATAATTTGGGTACGTGGTCGTTGGTATATCAGGTTTGGTATCAACTAATTTTACCATTCTGTATTATTGGAACTAGGGTGTGATAGGCTTTGAAACCATAGAAGACTTGTACAAGTTATAACAACACACAGGCCATATCCTATACCTATTATATATACGAAAATACATAGATATATAGGCATGTCAATGTATATTAGTTAAATATATATATATATATATATATATATATATATATATATATATTCATAAGTATTGTTGGGTGTTATTTCATTAGTCTAAAATATTTATAAATATAGTTTAAATTCAATATTATTAACTTCACATTATAAATATTGTTTGAGCTTGACAGTTAGTTTAATATTAGAAATATTATTTGGGCTTGGTTTGGTTAGTCTGATTAAATAAATATTGTTTGGGTTTGAGATTGTAATTCAATACAAATATTGTTGAACTTAATATTGTGGTGTAAATAATATAAATATTATTTGTGGCTTGACATTATCAATTTGATGATATATATATATATATATATATATATATATATATATATATATATATATATATATATATCATTTATGGTACGTTATTATTAGTTTGATGACTTAAATGTTTTGTTAAGCTGTGGTATTGAATACTAATTATTGGAAAATTTTGTTTATTGATTTTATGTGAGGAATTGGTGGTGGAGTTGGTTGAGTTAACCGCAGGTCCCACATAGGGCGGGCAAGAGGCCGCGGGTCCCCTATGTGGCTGGTTAACCCAGGTCCATATGTGGCAGGTTATCGTTATGGACACCACAAGTCCCACATATGGCTATTTAGTAGTGATTGAAATTCTTGGAGTTGGTAGTGGGAATTCCGTGGATGGTTGTGTTACCAATGTGAATCATTATTGACTGAAATGTGATGTGATGTTTTATTTTGAGATTTAATGTAATCTAATTGTGATAGAATATAACACTACACTAGCACAAGCATACACTGATCATATAGATCTAGGAATATATGTGATAGGGTACTGGAGATAGGGATCACCTACTGGGCACACGTGCTCACCCTACTTTATTTTTATTTTCTACAGGGTGTAGGGAGTGGCTGGTGGAGCCATAGCGGCGCAGGACGGGACAACCTTGGTGTAGGATTTATCTTATAGACTTCGGTTGTTTACTATTTTGTTATTTTATTTTTCGGACTTGGGTTCGTGACAGTTGTATTAACTTGATTTGTTGGACCTTATTATTGTATGTTTATGAGTGATGATTCATTTTAGTAATATTGATTGCACTAGTGTCACGCCCCGGATTTCCAACCCGAGGAAACCGGTACGTGACTCCCCTTGTACCCACACGGAGGGCAAAGGGGTTAGGATGCAAATCCCGAATTTAACATTTTAAACATCCATAACACATTTCAAGAAAATAATGTCCATAAAAGTAATCCACAATCCAAACCAGTCTTTATTACAACAAAATCCTTTCCAATCCATCCCCACTGGGGTTACATCAATTCCCATAAAAAAAATAACATAAATGGAAGAGAGTAAAATAAATAAGGTCTTCCACCTTGGTGTATCCACCTAACGCCCGTAAGTCCTTGGAAAATAAGCAAACACAGGTAGGAGGGGTGAGCAACCACCCATGAGGGATCAAGTCTCCCCAACCCTTCCCATGTTCCTAGCGGCTACATGCATGTGCATGGTGTAGTGACGTGGCAGTATGAGAAAAAGAGTAAAACATTTCATACAAGCGGGCGTAACCCCAGCCCCAACCTGGCTAACAAACATCTCAAGCAAGTAATTTAACCGCCTCTTCGGGCCCGTTGATTTAACCGCCTCTCAGGCAAAGTAGTTTAACCGCCTCTTCAGGCCACTGGTTTAACCGCCTCTAGGCAAAGTAATTTAACCGCCTCTTCAGGCCGGATACTCATGCACACAACACACACTACGGCCACTTAAGCATAAAACCAAACACTTGGTGTGCACCCATTCACAAGTGCACAAACCCCCATTCAGGCAATAGAACAAACACCCAAAGATGCATACATTCACCAAATCACAAGTCCAACCACACAGGCATATTACCAAACATGTAATAGGCATATACACACAACTATATTCACACAGGCATTTCATCGAACATATAGCATGCAACAACAGAATCACACCAAAATGCCATTGAAGGCCAACATCCATATAGGAGATCACACCTATATGGATTACATATTTATATATAAACAGATATAATCCATAATCTGCCCTAGAACCCTAGAACAGAGGAGGATTTAGGAAGAACAAAACCCCTACCTTGTATGTTCTCCTGCTCCCGCTTCCACGCAAGACTCCGACCACCCACGCAAGACGCTCCGGCCACCGGAAGCTCTCCTTCCCTCTCTCTCTCTCTCTCTCTCTCGGCCAGTGGTGGAGCAACAAACCCTAACCCTAAAACAGAGGGGCTTCTCCTCCTTATATAGACAACACAACATCAAAACGACGTAGTTTTGATTAAGTGAATCTCAGCATCAAAACGACGTAGTTTTGATGGAACAAGCTATGACCTTCCCACATCCATACACACCAAAATATTCACAATTCCAACATGGTCCTTTGGGAAAAACATGCCTGCACGCCAATTTGAACGCCAATTCCCCAATTGGCGTGCAGCCCCAAATGCACTCAAAATTCACCCCAAGCCTCCTTGCATCTTGTAGAGGTCTGAGAAGCAAAAATATGCTTGCACGTGAAATGGGTGAATTCACGTGCAGCTCCAAATGCTCTGAAATTTCTGTGGTAGGTAGAGGACCTCATTCTAAGAAACTTTTGTTCTTGCACGCCAATTGTTTGAGGCCATCTACCCCCATCAAAAGTGAGCTCCAAGATCAGCCAAAACAGCTTAAAACCGCCTGTATACGCATAGCATCTTCCTAGGGCATAAATGCACGTTACCACTTGTCACATGCACCTCCCAAAAGTCCCCTATTGGGCTCATCTCTTACCTCAAACTTGTGCACCAACATCCAAGGTGTTTGTGGTTAACTTCTTACACACGGGTTACACACGGGTCATTACATCCTCTCCCCCTTAAGACTTTTCGTCCTCGAAAAGAAATGACATACGAGGAAAACAAACACAAGCTACCCATTTGCCACACGGCGAGCCACAACACCCAAATGGGTCATACACCGCGTACAGCACATAACAAATAACACATATCCACATGTCACAAATACACATCTCAAAACACAATAATGCATATAACACATATCCACATGTCACAAATACACATCTCAAAACACATCACAAATATGAACACATGTCTAAAAGACAAAACAAACACCAAATCATATACAACTAATACATCACTATCCCTTGGCCAACAGCCACCTCCCACGCTTAAGATTGTTCGTCCTCGAACAATTCTGGGTGCTGCTCACGCATCACGGACTCACGTTCCCATGTCTCCTCCTCAATGCCACGGTGCTGCCACAGCACGCGAACCAAAGGAATAGCACGACCACGCAAAAGCTTCTCTCGCCGATCTAGGATACGGATAGGGGCCTCAACAACGGACATGTCATCCGCAATATCCAGCGTCCCCCAATCGATCACATGAGTGGGGTTAGGGTGATACTTCCGTAACTGGGACACGTGAAACACGTTGTGCACTCAACTAAGCCGCGGTGGTAACGCTAACCGGTAGGCCATGGGCCCTACATGATCCAGAATCTCAAAAGGACCAATAAACCGCGGAGATAGCTTGGAACCTCGCCCAAACCGTCGATGTCCACGACGTGGAGAAATACGAAGAAACACATGATTACCAACAGAAAACTCCAAAGGTCGCCGCCACTGATCCGCATAAGATTTCTGCCGACTTTGAGCTGATAACAAACGCTAACGAATCAACTTAACCTTCTCGGTAGCCTCTTGAACCAACTGTGGTCCCAAGAGAGCTGTCTCCCCCACCTCGGTCCAACACAAAGGTGATCGACACGGCCGCCCATACAATGCCTCAAAAGGAGCCATCCCAATGGATGCCGATAAGCGTTGTTGTAGGCAAACTCCACCAAAGGAAGGTGAGTTGCCCACGAACCCCCAAAATCTAACACACAGGCCCGTAACATGTCCTCCAAAGTCCGATTCGTCCTCTCT
Source organism: Taxillus chinensis (assembly GCA_023512835.1). NCBI lineage: Eukaryota > Viridiplantae > Streptophyta > Magnoliopsida > Santalales > Loranthaceae > Taxillus > Taxillus chinensis. Next base: position 10,053,650 of record CM042089.1, read on the forward strand.
GTCCTGCCGTCGGTCTCAGGGTGGAAGGCCGTACTCAAGTGAAGTTTGGTCCCCATAGCCTCCTCCGCAAACCGTCCGAAACGGGGAAGTGAACCGCGAATCCCGGTCGAGACAACCGATGATGGTATTCCATGCGGTCTCACATTCTCGTTCATGTACAGTGACTCAAGGTCCCAATAGAGTCCCGCTCGCGAACGCCCAGGAAATGGGCCGACTTTGTGAGTCGATCCACAATCACCCAAATCATATCCTTCCTCCCAGGTGGTGGGTGGAAGACCGATCCACAAAGTCCATCGCGATGTGGTCCCACTTCCACTCCGCTATGGGCAAGGGCTGTAACATGCCCGCCGGCCGCTGATGCTCAGCCTTCACCTGCTGACACGTGAGACACCGCGAAACAAAAGCAGCCACATCGCGTTTCATCCCAGGCCACCAAAAATGTCCTCGAAGCGCATGGTACATCTTCGTACCCCCTGGATGCACAGCAACTCTAGACTGGTGAAACTCCCTCATCACCTCATCCCTGAGAGAAGAAGCCACTACCAACCGTCCCTGAAAAGACAACTCATGCTCAGGACCCTCTGTCCAGTCCTCAGATAGCTCCCCAGCCTCAATACGGGCACGGAGAACCTCACACTCAATGTCACCCAACTGTTCCTCCCGGACGCGCCGGTACAACTCAGGCACAACTACCAAAGGACTCAGGACTGTCCCACTATCACGAACAACAGGCTGCAGCTGCAACATCACCAACTGCTCCATCAGCTTCCACTCTCGCACGGCCACCTCAGCTTTCCCTTTTCTGCTCAACACATCAGCCACAATATTACCCTTGCCCGGGGTATAGGCAAGAGTAAAGTCAAAGGTCTGCAAATACTCCACCCATCTCCTTTGCCTCAAATTCAAGTCCTTCTGAGTAAAGATATACTGAAGGCTCTTGTGATCTGAGAACACCACAAACTTCTCCCCCAAGAGGTAATGCTGCCAACTCTTCAGGGCGAAGATGACAGCCGCTAACTCAAGGTCATGAGTAGGATAATTCTGCTCATGAGGCTTCAGTTGCCTTGACCCATAAGCCACCACACTGTGCTCCTGCATAAGCACACACCCCAAACCAACCCTGGACGCATCACAATACACCTCATATGGGATATCCTCCCGAGGTAACCTCAACACCGGTGCAGTGGTCAAACGGGTTTTGAGAGCCTCAAACGCCTGCTGACACTTGTCAGTCCAATCAAACTTCACGCCCTTCCGAGTCAACGCTGTCATAGGAGCTGCCAAACGGGAGAACCCCTCGACAAAACGACGATAGTACCCCGCCAAGCCAAGAAAGCTACGGATCTCAAAAATGTTGGTTGGCCTCGCCCACGATGCCACGGCCTCAATCTTGGCTGGGTCCACCCTAACTCCCTCAACTGACACCACATGGCCAAGAAAGTGAACCTCCTGCAGCCAAAACTCACACTTGCTAAACTTAGCAAACAGCTGCTGGTCCCTCAAGGTTTGCAACACTGTTGCTAAATGCTCCACATGCTCCTTCTTGGTCTTGGAATACACCAAGATATCATCAATAAACACCACCACAAACGAATCCAAGTAGGGAGCAAAGACCTGGTTCATCAAATGCATGAACACCGCTGGCGCATTAGTGAGCCCGAAAGGCATCACTACCCACTCAAAATGCCCATACCTGCACCGAAAGGCCGTCTTAGGGATGTCCTCCTCCCTAACCCTGAGCTGGTGATACCCCGACCGTAAATCTATTTTGGAAAACCACTGGGCTCCACTCAACTGGTCAAACAGGTCATCTATCCGAGGCAAAGGGTACTTGTTCTTCACAGTCACTGAATTCAGCTTCCTGTAGTCGATGCAGAGACGAAGCGTGCCATCTGCCTTCTTAGCAAACAGCACAGGAGCACCCCAAGGTGAGGTACTCGGTCTGATATACCCCTGGTCCCCCAACTCCTCTATTTGCCTCTGCAGCTCCCTCAGCTCGGCTGGCCCCATACGATACGCTACTTGGGAAATCAGACCCGTTCCCGGCACCAACTCAATGGTGAACTCCACACTCCTCTGCGGAGGTAAACTCCTCAACTGGTCAGGGAAGACATCCTGAAATTGGTCCACAACAGTGGGCCACACCCTCTTTTCCACCATACCCTCCTCAGCAAAGGTCAGGGCTGCCAACCTGTGGGTAATGGCACCCCACTGGTCCAACACTGGCCCGGCCCGACTCGCCTCACAGTCCCACTCCTCCTGCAGGGTGCAAGAGGTCCCTGCAGGTGTCACGAAGGATACACGCCGCCGATAACAATCAATCTTGGCGTGGAAAGCCATAAGCCAATCCATACCCAAGATCAGGTCAAACGTCCTCAAAGGCATTACATACAAGTCAAAACTCAGCTCCACCTCTCCTAGGGTTAACACACAGTCACGACACACACGCCGTACCTCAATTATGCCTCCCACCGGAGACTCCACAACTAGGGGCCTTGCGGCCTCCACACAAGCTAACCCCAAGCCATCAATAAGAAGCTCGGCCGCGAAGGAACACGATGCACCCGTATCAAAAAGAACAGAAGCTAACGTAGGGGAAATCAAGAGGGTACCTCTAACCACCGATGGTCCTGCTCCACCCTCAGCTGGTGGGGGTGGTAACTCAGCCTCCTCCTGGTACGTCGCCTCCAGCGCAAACACCCTTCCTTGGCCCGTGCCACTGGTCGGCTCACTCACTGGACGCTTCCCGCTAAGGTTGCCTCCAGCTTCAGTCTGCTGCCGCTCCGGCCTCCCCTGGGGTCAGGTCGACTCGATCCTGCTCGACTAGCCTGCCACCGACGAGCTGGTCTCTCTGCTGGTGTACGGAACCGGTGTCACTCCTCATGCTGGATGCCATGCCTCCAACTCCTTTGTTCTTTACTCCGGCAAACCCGGCTCAAATGGCCTTCTCGTCCACAGCTATTCCATCGCCAGTTCTTCTTGGGACACTCCCTCTTGAAGTGGCTTTGCTCCCCACAACAATGACAACCGCTGGGGAGTCCTCCTGCTGGACCTTCCTGTCTGCTACCGCCAAAGCTAGACCTCCCCGGGGGGGCACCGATGGTTGTCCCCAAGTGCCGCAGAAAAAACTCGTTATCCCTTTCCACAGTCTTGGGCCGCTTGGACCCGGAATCACGCTCCAACCCACCCTGCAACGGGCGACCCTGATGGGTCTGCCTCCCATCATCCAGCTCCCTCTCAGCTATTCGGGCTGTCTCCACAACCTCAGCATAGGTCCTCAAGCGTAGAATTGCCACCCTCTGCCTAAGGGCTGGCCTGAGACCCAAGGTGAACTTGTGGGCCTTCAGGTCCTCCCTTGCCACGGTCTCGGGAGCAAACCTACTCAAGCTCGGAACTCCCGCTCATACTTAGGTACCGTCCTGGATCCCTCGCTTCAGCCGCCGAATTCTTCCCTCTTCGCCATCTCACTAATTCGGGAAGAACTCATCATGGAAGAGTTGCAAGAACTCCTCCAAAAGCATGAGTTGCACCGCACGGCTCCCTGCGACACTCGTCCACCACTCCAAAGCATCCCCCTCTAGCTGCCGAATTACCAGTCGCACCTTATCCTCTTCCCGGGGTAGGAGAAAGGAGAACATATGCTCGATCTGCCTCAACCACTGCTCAGCTACCACAGGATCACCTTCCCCCTTGAATCGCGGAGGTTGTTCCTTTCGAAACCGTGTCACCATGTCATCCTCTGCACGAGTCGGTACACCACCCAGCGAACTCTCACGCTCACGAGGCAGCTCTCCTACTGGTGGTGGTGGTGGTGGTGGTACCACCTGCTGTGCTGCCATCTCACGGCGCACCTCCTCCCGAACCTCCTGCCGGAGTCCCTCCCGTAGCTCTCGTACCTCCAGCCGGATGCCTTCTCGTAGCTGTGCCAGCAACAACGCATGCCCTCTGACGGACGGTCCCGCACCCGGACCCTCATGGGCAGATGACTCATCAGCCACTGCCCCGGACGCACGTGTCACTCTCCTCGGCGGCATTCTTACTACACGAAGTAAGAAGCACAACGTCAAAACAAATTTATAATCTATCGCGTCACTACCTCTACCCCACTGATCAATTCCACTATCACATGACATTACACACATACATCGTATCAATCACATTTCACGATTCAAGACGCATTGCCAAACAAATCAGAGTTGCATATTTCACTTAATCATTTTATCTTATCCACAGTTTAGCACACATTCACAGCAAATGCAACTAGTGCCCTAATGCCAATGCATGCAAATCCTACCACAAGACTGGACTACCCTAAGTACACCTTGGAGGCTCAAAGAGGACCATGTTGATCAGGCATGTCCCTCCAGGCTCCTCCAAAGGACTTAGGATAACCAGGTCCGTCACAAGAATTTTGTCCGCTTTGGCCAACCAGTCTTGGGCCTCGCCCTCATGGCCTGCCCCGCACGGTTTTGTCTTTGGGCCTCGCCCAAAACGCGTCCCTGTGAGGTGAGGTATCCGTCCCCTCCTATAAGGCGGACTTTGTTCTCCTCACCAAGCAATGTGGGACTAACACCCACTCATGGGTTGTTACAATCCACCCCCCTTAGGAGGCCCACGTCCCCGTGGGACCATGGCACACCGCTCCGGGTCTGGCTCTGATACCATCCGAGATAGCCCGGCCCATACCCGTCACAAGAATTTTGTCCGCTTTGGCCAACCAGTCTTGGGCCTCGCCCTCATGGCCTGCCCCGCACGGTTTTGTCTTTGGGCCTCGCCCAAAACGCGTCCCTGTGAGGTGAGGTATCCGTCCCCTCCTATAATGCGGACTTTGTTCTCCTCACCAAGCAATGTGGGACTAACACCCACTCATGGGTTGTTACAACTAGAATAATTATTGATTGCTTGTGAGTTGTATTGGGTCATTGGTAAGTACAATGCTACCCCTGTTGTGGTATTGTAAAGGATGTGAACTGTCACCAACCCCTCGACCCCTAGAGTGGGCGTGAGGGGCGTCACGTTCCCAATTCTGTGGTTTTCGGAATTTAGGGGCGTGACATACTCCTCGCATTTAACCGGGTTAGTATGTCTAAACTCCGAAGGGGCTCCATCGATCTCCCGCACGAACTTTCGTGGAACCTTTCCTATCCGCACATGCTATGCTTTCCGCCTTGCCCCTCGTTAAGTTGCACGCACCTGCGTCACTTGAAAGACGCTTGCCAGCACCACGTTGTTTGGGGCGTGACATCTAAATCTTTATGACGGACTCAGGGTTTTTACTTGTGTAGCACTAGGCCATCCCTACACAAACTGGTCAAGAACTAGAGTCACTCTCCTGATGAGCCAAAGACATGACATGTAGAAATCTGTGTTTATGTTGATTTATGAAATAGTCTTTATTTTATTGATGTAGATTGCCTCGCATCCGTCTCTGACCCTCCCGTACCACATAGTTTCGTTCGTCTACCGCCGTGACTCGTGAGTCCGTCAGTGTGAGAGACTGTGTCTGAGTGATTTATTTGGGCTTTTTAATTTATTCATACATTTATTTGACTTTGTTGCCAACTTGTCATATGCTATGAATCTGTGACTGTGATGGATTTTTATAGTGTTGTGTCATATCAATTGTCATAATAACTCACTCGTGCTATAAATGTTTTGCCATATACTGTGAAAGTGTGAATATGTGATGGATACATACCTCTCTCTCCCTACATAACAAATAAATACAATGGATTAATTAATAAATGATATATATATTTGACATATTAATGTTCTAACTTTTCTCTTAGCATGATTAAAATGGAACCTTTTTTTTTTGCCTATTTTTTTCTTAGTATAATTTTATTTCTGGCAGTTTTTTTCCTACAAGCTGATTTTTATTTTAATAAGTACATGACTTTTTTTTTCCTTGCAACAACTTTCCGAGAGTATCCAACCATATAAAAGTAGAAAACAACGATGGTGCTGAATTTGAAGGGCAATATGAGGCTAAAGAAATAAATGGAGAGAATTATTTTTTTTATATCGATGAGATGAATAATTAATTGGATAGCTCGGACGGTGGCAATTACGAATGGTATTGAAGATTCATGTATTTTAAATTTATAATTGTAATAATAGGTGACAATTATGTGGAAATTATCAAATATGCAGTTGCAATTTTTATTTGGAAATGATACACATTTTTATATGTTAATTTTGAATTTTAAATATTATTTTTATAAACAGATGTTTTTGTTCACAAACAAACGAACAAATAGTTGAATTGACGAACAAACAAACAAATGAAATTATTCATTTATATAAAATATTTAAAATTAAATAAAAAAATATTCATGAACAGCCGAGCAAATGAATGAATAATTTTTATTCACAAACAATTATTTACGAGCTATTCGTGAACATTAACGAACGATCTCGAATACTTTGATTTTAAGCTCGTGTTTGGCTCAGTTCGTTAATAAACAATACCGAGCCGAGCTCAAACACCTTAGAGCTTGGCTCGATTTGAATCATTTACGGTACTACTTATATAATAAAAAATAAACTTTAATATATATTATACATAATCAAATATAAATTTTTACATTTTTTCTTTCATATACACACACACAAACATATAAATAGTAATAATAGGTATTATTTAACACTCCAAATAAAAAAAATATTTAAATTTAAACATAAATTGATTATTTTATGAATAATAGTATTTTTTTGGATAAATTTAATTAGTAAAATTTATATATAATTTTAATGAGAGTGTTAAAATAATATTTATTAATATTATTATTTATATATCAATATTCTATGTTATTATAATGGAAAAATTAACTATAGATATATTATATATACATAAATATTTTTCTTATTTTTAAACTAGTATAAAAAATAAATTAATAAAAAAACTAATATGGTTGCACAAAATTATCTGCGCAAACGACTTAGAGCACTAGCATTAGCTTCCTCATCGGTTTCCCTAAATTTACAGTTTTAAACTACTTTTTGTTTTTCTATACAAATATGCATCACAATAGATTCCCTAAATCAAACTTTATATTATTAAAATAATATTTTATATCACTTATTTTATTTAATAATATTTTTTTATAATTTAATAAGAAATAAAAGTTAATATTATGGAAACGTGCAAGAAAGAAGTGAGAGAAAAATTTTAAATATAATTTAATAATTATAGGAAGTGAATAATATTTTTCAATATATAGAAATACCGTAAAAAAGAAAAAAAAACAGGTGGTGGTATGCGATCCGAGTATTCACTACGTAGCGTTGCGCGCGTGCTCTCTCTCTGTATATATAATAATATATGTACGTGGGAGGGGAAAGAGGAGAGAGAAAATGAGAACGTAGAAGGATAAAAATGTAAAAGTGATAGTGGTCCCCAGTCCTGTCGGAACATAAATGAAATGGATAGTGGACGTGTAGTTGTCAGAGGTAGCCAGCCCTTTTCTGGCACGGCCCACACCTACGACACACACACTCTTTCTCTCTCCAACGCCCCCAACCCCCTCCCCTCTATGTCTCTGTTTTCTCCACAAGGTCCATCCCCTCTCTTTTGCGGGAGCGGGACCACGCTGACGCTGCTGCTCTCTCACCCACAGTCTCTCTCTCTCTCCCTCTCTATGATTCTTCATCGGATGCGCTTATTGTGTCGGTGGGAAAAAAAAACATTTAAAAAAACATTTCCTTCTACCGCTCCTTTATCGGTGTACTGTTTTCCCAGGAATTGTCTTTATGGGATTTCGCTTTTTTTTTTTTTTAATATCCGGGTAATTAAATAGTTACCATTGACATTCATTCCTACCTCCCACGGTACGATTGTGTGTTGCGAACCTGGAAATGCGTCACTGTGAGTGGGATGTGGGAACACCAATGGTGGACAGAGCAATGAACTCTCAACTGCTTCATGCTCCATTCATACTTGTGTAGGCGAGGATCCGTCATCAGGTTCATGTTAATTTCTTTACTGTCCATTTCACTGAGCTTCTTGAATGAAACCAAGAAATTGATCGAATGAATATGTGAAGAGCTTGATCGGGTCCCCGGATTGAGTACGTTGCTTTCCTTTTGTATATGTGTATATGTAGTTTTGGGCGCGTTACGTTTCTCTCAGATTCTCAAAGTTACTCGAACGAGTTAGTTTCTTTAGCTAAACCATTTGAACTTGCGGATGCAATTGTGCAGGCGGGTTAATAAATTAAATTGGGCTTTTATAGAACTTTTTAGGATGGATGTCTGTTGGGTACAACATTTATTCACTCCAACAGGCGATATGTAATGTTTTCCATTTTTGGTTGTTGGGAGTTGATTTTCTTAGAAAATGATAGCACCGTTTAGTTCCATTCATTGCAACTGTCCATTTTTGGCTATTCTAATTCTATTATCCCCGATGGTCTCTGAATCTGGTCAGTTTGGTGTCACAGGACTTGATACTTCTCTTCTCATTCTCACCGTATAACTAAAATCATGGAGCATAAGGGATGGCTGTGGAGGAAAAAGACTAACGAGAAAGCATCTGTTGCGAGGGAAAAAGTTGAGAAAACCTTAAGAGGGATCGAGGATGAGGTAAAATGGAAGTAGTTCCTCTTGTTCTGCTGATTCTTATTAATTGTATTTCTGTTCCAGTTTCCCAACTTTGTTGTTGCCTTGTCTGAGCGGTATGCAGATTCATGCTACGCGTATATAAAAAACTAATATCTTAATATGAGCTTTTAGTTTTACCAGTGGAGTTGTCATATGAGTGGTGGTGAACTGCAGGGCTTCCGAACAGAAACAGAAACAGACGAATTAGTAAAAAGTCTAAATGGGAAGCTAGTTTCTGGTCCATGCGATTGTAATGCTAAAGAAGAACTATTAACAAAACAATCAAAAATAGCACAAGAAGCTATTGAAGGTAAATCTTCATACGGACCCTTCCCTGATAGTTTCTGTTCAGGCTAATTCTATGAATCATGAATGCATGCCTTTCTTTATAGGCCTGGGGAGGGCAGAAGCTGAAGTGGTGTATCTAACAAAAGAGTTGGATACAGCTTTACAACAGAAATTGGCTGCAGAAGAAAAATTAAATTACATGGATTCTGCCGTAAAGGAATGCATGCAACAGCTAAATATGGTTAAGGAAGAGCAGGAGGTGAGGGTTTGTGACGCTGTTGCAGCACAACAGAAGTTGGAGATGAAGTTATCTGATGAAAGTAGAAGGGTTGAAGATTTGGCTGCTGATAACACTCAGCTGAGTAAGGCTCTCCTTGTCAAGGAAAGGTTAATTGAAGACCTAATTAAATGCAAGTCCCAAGTGGATGCAGAGCTCAGTGCGTTAATGCCTAGATTAGATTCCACAGAAAAGGAAAATGCTTTTTTAAGATACGAGTTTTGCATGCTTGAGAAGGAGCTGAAAATCAGAAATGAGGAGAGGGTGTATACCTGGGAATCTGCTGAAGCATTACGCCGGCAACAATTGGATAGTATGAAGAAAATCACAAGGTTAGAAACTGAATGTCAAAGATTGCGCGCCTTGCTGCGGAAGCGGCTTCCTGGTCAGGGTGCTTTGGCAAAGATAAAGAGTGAAGTTAACATTCTGGGAAGGGAGCAGGAAGAAATGAGGAGAAGGAGGAGGATGAATCCTGTGACTGGTGGCCTTGTCATAAGGGACTCCTGCTCGGAAAAATCAGTAGAAATTCCAAGTGAAAAAATAGGTTATCTTGTAGACCAATTATTCCAAATGGAAGAAGAGAATAGGATTCTCAAAGATATCATGGCCAAGAAAAACGAAGAGCTTGATTTCTCAAGAAACGAGTGCGCTAAAACAAGCACTAAATTGGCCCAGCTTGAGTCCCAGCTCGGGCAACATTTTAAAGATAATAAAAGTATGGAGCCCATGAAGCGCCTTCCCATATCTAATGAAATTTCCTTACCACTGGGTTTCAATGTTGGCAACGGGGATCATACAAGCAGTCCGGGATCATGGGCTTCTGCCTTGATTACTGAACTAGAGCATTTCAGGAATGAGAAGGTGAAGAACCCATCAGAAGGAAGTATTGAAGTACCTGACATTAGGTTGATGGATGATTTTGTGGAGATGGAGAAACTGGCAATAGTTTCTGTAGATGCACCTTCTGCAAGTTCTAATGCTGCCTCAAACTCGGACATAGTGGGTAAGGAACTTGTAACTTCATCACACTGTCATTCTAGCTCAATTGACATGAAGGACGACATCAGAACAAGAGATGAATCAAGTTCTAAATCACGTGACTGGCTCCAGGACGTTCTGAAGGCAATGTTGGAACAAAATCGTGTTTCAAAAAAAAGCCTCAGTGAACTTCTCGATGATATTAAAATTGCCATTGCCTATATAAACAATACAAGCACTGAAGCTGATACAGAGGCAACCCCAAGGTATTCCATGGAATCCAACCCACTCCATATTAGTGGCTTCATCACCTGGAAATCTCCAAATCCTTCTCAGATAGTGGATTCAGAAGAAACTGGCAGTCAAAAACTTCAATCTAGATTGAGCAGTTCAATTAGTAGACTTACAGAACTTATCGAGGGGATCTGCTCAACATATAAACATTCAGAAATGGCCACAGACTTTGTTCATGTTTTCCAGTGGAAAAGTTCTGAAATGATTCCTGTTCTCCAACAGTTTGTTCAGGCTTGTAATGATGTTCTGAAAGGTGAGGCTGACATGAAAATATTTACCGATGTGTTGGCCTCTGTACTGGATTCGGTTATGAAAAATTGCATTGCCTGTCAAGATGTTTCAAGTGTAAAAGATAATAAGATTAAGGGCCACTTTCTTTGGGACCAATCGCAGTATAGTGGGGATGAGTTTGGGGCAGGACAGTGTAATCCATCTTCAGAATCAGATAAAGTTAATGTCTCAGAAGATAAGATTCAGCATAACGTTCCAAAGGAAAATATAAAAGGAAAAGGTGAAACGGAGGAGATCAAATCCGGTAAGGAGGATCTAGAAGCAAGGCTGCGCTCAGCTACAGATAGAAATGAGGCCTTGATGACTCAAGTCCAGGAAATGGAACAAAACATGGGAAGACTAGAAAGAGAAGCAAAAACTTTAAGGGAATCTAATGAGGTTATTGAGGATCCGACTGAAAATCAGACATTGATTAATGAGGATCTTGAAACACAGCTCACAGTTGCCAAAAGTAAGCTGAATGAGGTTCTCCAGAAGCTTTCTTCCTTGGAAGTTGAATTGGAGGACAAAAGTAATTGCTGTGAGGAGCTCGAATCCATGTGTCTTGAGCTTCAACTCCAGCTGGAAAGGTACCATTTGAACTTATTAGTTTCCTTTCTTCTATAAACCTGAAACAATGGACCTTTTTCCCATAAGGAGATCTTTCTTATGGTGGCTCTTTTGTTATTTACAGCACTGCAAAGAAGGATGATTTAGCGTACAATATAGCACAAGAGGGAATGCAACTTCAAACTGTAAGTTTATATGCTTTGTAGTTATTATGAAACAAGTGCTTAAAATGTGAGTCTATTAAAAACAGACATTATATCTGAGCCATGCTATCCCCCCTCTCCACGAATACTTTGAGAAGCAAGTTATTAACAATATCAGACCAAGGGCTGCTGTCCATATATGCAGGGCTTGGAGGTGCAGGAAGTTTCAATGAAGTTAACTGAGTGCCAAGAAACTATCCATAACTTGGGGAAGCAGCTGAAATCCCTGGCCACCTCGAAGGAAGCAAATATTTCCGATAGGGCCTCCTCCAATACAATCAGTACCCCCAAGCATAAGAACTCAATCCACCGGGCCTCTTTGCGTGATCAGTTGAAGGTTGAGGCTGATGTTGAGGTTCTGAAGTTTCCGAGGATTAAAAACAACTTAAGCAGCCTAGAGACAGAAAAACCACCTATCCTTCAATTCAGTGATTTCAATTCCTCCCCACCTCCAAAAATCCTAGACAAATCTCCTGGTTTAGAGGGGAAAACAGGTGGTACAGTTGGAGTTCTTGCTGTGATACCGAGTAAAAAATCAAGTACTGGTGGCTTTCTGAGGAAGCTATTGCGCAGAAGGAAGAGAGGGATGAAGACTTCTAAATCTGTTGTCCCATAGTATATGATGCATGGTGAAACGAATGAAGCTGACAGTGTTCGTATGTGTTGATGAGAGGGATCAGAAATAGAGAGAAGATTTCTAATCCTATGTTCCATAGTACATGATGCATGGTGAAACAAATAAACCTGACAGTGTTTGCTTGTGTTTCTGAGAGAGATTAGAGATAGAGAGAAGACTTAATCCTTTGTTCCATAGTACATGATGCACGGTGAAACAAATAAAGCTGACAGTGTTTGAATGTGTTGATGAGAGAGATCAGAGATAGACTTTTAATCCTTTGTTTTATAGTACATGATGCATGGTGAAACAAATAAAGCTGGCAGTGCCCCTAGTTTGAGTGTTGGAGAGGAAAACTACTAATCTTTGGCTCACTGTACATGATGCATGGTGAAACAAATAAAGCCTGGCAGGGTTCGTAGTTTGAGTGTTGATGAGAGAGTGAGAGAGAGAGTTGTGTTATGCATTTATCTTTTCTTCTGCATCTTTCAAGCAAAGGGCATAACAGTATATATGTTTTTACACATCAAATGGAGGAAGAGCTTTCGGATCAGTTGTGTTGCTTTACACATAATGTTACACGTTGTATTAGATTAAGAAACATGTTGCTTCAGATTGTTCTGGGTTTGGGCTTCTGGTCGTCAAGTCACGCTATGGAACATAAAGGTTTGGGCTGTGGCAGGAGTCACCTTCTCACCTACGACCCATGCCTAATCAACAGCAGCAGCAACACACACACGTACGACCACCAAAGAAGGAAATGTAGAGTATGTTATGCCATGTGAGTCTTAGCATGTGAGAATAGCTTATATGCGTCACGTACGGGCTACATTTGACATTCTCGTCCATATATATATATATATGCAGTAGACGCCATATAAATTGCTACTGTAGTCTTGAACTCAACCCACTTCCTGTATTGATATTTTTTTCCCACTTTTGTTAGTGCCAGTACCCCTTGCCTCTTATGTCTCCGAATCTTGGTTGGGCAAAAAAATAGTTATTGAAGGGTGTTTAAGGGTTGAATCACTCTCGCATAGTAATCCTAAATAGTTATTATTTTAGTTTTATATATATTGAGAAGTTCTTAAGTATTGCTTTAGTTTAGTGTAATCATTTATTTTTAGTCCAACAAGTGTTCGAGTTGGAGCAGGCGGATCACCTCTAATAAATACACTTTTTTGCAACACATTCGTGTCTATCGGGCAAAGGGCTTGGCGATAGCGTATACAACAAATGGAAGAAAGGCTTCGTGGGTAGAGTTGATAATTGATATACCATTTTTGCTACAAGCTATTTTTATCAAGAAACAGCTTCCTTGAGGTTGTTGTGTGTTTGGGCTGTGGCAGCGTCCTTCAGTTCCAGCAATGCATCTTCAAAGCACTTTGCCAGGAACTGTGGGTCGGGAATGATGTCTCTGGCCACCAGGATCTGCATCTCAGCTCTTCCTGCATAGCTCAATACATGCATTGTAATTGCCTGCACCAACAAATATCTCACTGATTTTAAAAAAAAAAATCATAAAAAATACAAATAATAACGCCCTGCGGCGAGCTAGCGTAATAGTACTCACATGGGGTAGGGCAGATGAATTGACCCTAAGGTAAGTTACGCGGTTGCCAGCAAACATGATGTCTTCCGGCGGTCCAATAACATTAGAGAACGCAAAGGTAGTGTTGCAAACAATCCTGTAATTGAGTATGAATGCAGCCTACAGCACAAACATTGAAAATAAATAAATAAAATAGAGATTGCATTTGGGCCCCCACCCCAAAACAAAAACAAAAAAAAAAAAAAAAAATGGGAAGCTTTCAAATTGGATCTTCTTATGAGTTGTGATGAGGGTGGTCTGGGGCAACCTCACAGCATAAAACACTTTGTACGACAGCGGTTTCTTAATTTAACTGAAGCCTGTCCCATTGAAATCATGAACTGTGATTTTGCAAGCAAACACATAACCCCTAGTCAAAGAGGAGTCACAGTTCAAATTTGCACCTTGGATCCGAAGCACGACATCACGAGATGCCCAATTTTGTAAGAGAGCTGAGCCTCCAAGGACAACTTTTTCCTGTCAATCATGGCCTTGGCTCTCTTGAGATACTGCAGGGGGTAACCGCTGCCCTTGTGATAGAACACAGGCAGGAGCATCACTCCAAACTTGTTGCCCCAGTTTGATCCCGATTTACTTTTCATAAAATCCGACAGCTCCTATCCATTATTAATTAATGCCCAACAAAACAAATTTATTGATTTATCAGTGACAGGTAAAAGCATATGCAGTGTAAAACCATGTGTAGACTAAATGTATGATTCACAACATGGAACTGACCTGTAAACCTGCTTGTTTTCTTAAATTCACCATTGCAAGCCCTGTGATTTGGAGGCCCTCTGGGAGAGCTAGTGTACAATACACACCTCAAATTAGTCACAATACAATACCCAATTGGTATATACTTCTTACTCTTATGTCATAGATAAGAATAAGATATTAAATTATTTACAATGACATTACAAATGATAAGATTTGAGTAATAGTACAATATTGTTTTTGTAAATATTGGTAAATAAAAGAATTAAATAATACAGTTGTATAGTTTAAATTGTTTTTATATTTTTATTTGAAAAGTAAAAAAAATTCTGGATATCATGATATTATTTTTAAAAATAATTAACCTGTTTTTAAAAATAATTAGACTAAAAGTTTTTAAAAACATAAAGAAAAGATGGGAAAGGATTTATTTTATATAATTTAATAATCGTAAAAGTTAAATATAAAATTTCTATTATGAATTTTTTTTTATTACTTTTACATTTTTTCAGGAAAAATAAACTTTCAGAAAATAAGTAAAAAAGTAAATTGTGGTCAACTATTTTTTAAGTTAGTCTGGTTAACTTTTACAACCTAAATAAGTGAAATAAGAACCTCAACAAATATTTATTTTTAACTTATAAAATATTATTTTAATAATGTTTTGATTGTTATCTGGGTAGTGCACAAATTCGGTGCTCCTAAGGATGAGATTGGGAACAGGTCAAGATCCACTGCGAAAACTCCATATGGGCCATTCAATTTGTAGCATTTTTGAGCTCAAAGAGTAAATGAAATTGAAGATCCCATGAGGCATAGAAGATTTGTGGCCAATATTGGACCCAAAGGGTCTCCATTAATTATTGAATCTGTGGCGACGAGACCGGGGAGCAATCAATTGGGGGGAGTTGGAAACGGACCAGCTTCGTGGCCAACAGCGTCAGCGTGGGAGAGATGACGTTGCGTTGCGTGTAGGGAGAAGATGACGGCGCACATGGTGATCAGAGATTAATTCAAAATTTTGAAGTATAATAAGTTCTATAGAGGACTTGGAAGTGAGCAACGTCAGCAGATAAATAAATAAATTAAAATTTATTAAAATTTAAATTTTTTTCTAATTGAATTTGCACAAAAATTAACCGTTAGATCATCTTAAAATTTTATAGACATAATACATACTATATGAATATTCAATCTAACGGTTGATTTTTAAAACAAATATCGACAAAATCCGAAATAAGTCAGCTCACCACGGTGGTGAGTTGACGTTACTCACCAGCGAATCTAAATCTCTGACAAGACAAGACGAAGTTTTTAAAAAAAATGTGGCGGTAAAGTATAAAAGTGAGAGAGAACGTTACGAGTAGAAGAACAAAAGTGGCTTCAGTCGTGAGGGTATTTACTTTTGGTCGAGATATTTTTTGTTTTTATTTTTAAGATGCGATGAGTTTTTTTAGTATAAAAATAATAAATATTTATTTAAATTTTTAGGTCCTAAATAATAAAAATAATATTTTATTATTTTATTATTTTTTATTTTCAAAAATATTATTATATTTTAAAAACAAACAGAAATTTGAAAAAATAAAGGTATATTTTAAAATGTTATGGTTATTATATTTTGTTTTTAAAATGCTATAGTTATTTTTGAATGGAAAAAATTAAAAATAATAAAAAATTATTTTTATTTTAAAGGTCTTACAAAATAAAAATATTTTTAATTTTTAATTTTTACTTTTTTTTACTAAAATACAATTATATATTGAAAATAAAAACAAAAAATATATGTTGATTGACATGATTTTGCAAGACTTCAAAATTGCCTTATATTTAATAAAATTTGGTGGTTCAACCCTCGGAAACAAAGTTAAACCAAACAAAACCTAATATTAAAATATCACCTTTTGGGGTTCGGGCATCCAAATATCTTGAGAAACCGGATGAAATGGCACCAAAAAGAACATCATTGATAGTCTGAAAAATTAATAAATAAAATAATACATCATAATATTTTTATATTTTTATTAGAAAATACATTAATCAAAATGAAGGAACATACGATCCTAAAAGTAATACTAAGAATCTGAATTGTTAAATTTATTTTTCAACTGTTCACTTTTCATTTAACGGATAGTAGTACAGTTAAATGACAGTCGAATGTTGAAAAGAGATCCAACACAACAGATTAAATATTGCACCTCAGACAAAAAAATTTTACACAGTGCCTTTCTTTATTCTTTTTCTTCTTCTTCTTATTATTTTTAAGCTCTTCCAAAAAACTAATTTGGAATTTCGATGGCGTCATATTGACTTTTGTGATTTAGTTCAATGGATTATATCATTATTTTCTCATAATAATAATAATAATAATAATAATAATAATTTGATGTTTATCATTATTTGGAAAGAGTTAAATACGGGGGGATTGTATTAACTAGAGTAGTTAATGTTGGATTATGGATAACAAAAGGACATACCAAATTGGGTAGTGCTTTTTTGACCGCTTTCATATCATCTAGCCGGAACCTCGCCGTGACCAACTTCCTCGGCCACAGCTCCACCCCCGCGCCGCCGAGCAGAGTGGTTTTACGGTCACGGACCCACAAGCTTCTCCCTATAAACTCCGTCACGTAAATCAACGTGAACCAAATCACCTGCACCACAGTCCACACCCTCTTCCAGAACCCACGCCCTCCGGGACCCACCCTGCCGCCGACTACCGCCTCCGGCAGCCGATCTGGATCAGCGGCGCTCCGGCAACACGCCAGGAACTGCGTCATCAGGGAGATCCCATCTCCCAGCGCGTGATGCACGCGCAGCACCATGCACTTGTGGGCCCCTAGGATATGCACCTCCCACAGGGGCTTGTCTGTGCTGAGCGGCGACGACAGGGACAGATCCGCGAGGTAGTCGTTGACCGCCTGTTCGTCGCTCACAGCCGCCGCCTGGCCTCCGTCGCTGGCGGAGGCGCCCAGCGGGCCGTCGTGGACGATGATGTGGCTGTCGAAGTCTATCTCCGTCTGCCGCCACAGCTGGCGGTCGCGGACGAGGAGGCTGCTGAAGCGCGGGTGTGCGATCATGGCAGAGCGGACTAGGCTCGACCGTACGGACGCGACGTCAGGCGGGTCTTGAAATCCGACGGCGACGTTGATGATCTGGTCCATCTCCGGGCGGAGGAAGAGGCGGCCGGCCGGAGTCACCGGTTCGTCAGTCGCGGCGTTTGCCGGCGAGCCCATATTGTCGGCTGCGCTTTTGTATCCGTTCTTGCTTGGGGACGAAAATAAATATTTTTTTCCGTATGAGCTGGATATTAATTGAAGTGGGGTGTGGAGTAGGAGGGAACTCATAAAAATCAATAAGGCTTAGTTTCTATTTTTAAATTAATTGTTTTTATTTAATATAATTTACTTTCTATTTCTTCTGTTTTTTTCCCCCATTTTACTCATTGTTGTCCCTCTTTAGGTAGAATTTACTTTCTACTTCATCCAAAATTTTCCTCATCCCTACCGTACCGTTGGTAGTTCTATTTTTAATTAATTAGATGAGTCTAATTTTTAATATTGGAAATGCAGTACGATGAAAAAATAAATATTACTTTCTTCCGTCAGGTTTACTTTGTTTGATTTTGTTTCTGTATTTATTGAAAAACGCACCGAATTTTTATTTTAATAATTATTTGGAGAATAATTTTGATTACAAAGTTGACTTTGTGATATTGAATCATAAAAAAAAAAACTTTGGAAACTTTTTATTCGGAAACGCTGCTTTTTGGATTGATATGTAAAAAGAAATCAATAATTTTATTATCCTGTATAGCATTATTCAAAAATTAAAGAGCAAGAATTCTATAAAAGGAGGCTGCAAATCAATAAAGTAGATATTTAGAAATTTTAAAACAATTTCACACATCCACTCTTTCATTTATATTCTTATATAATAAAATAATATTTTTTAAATAATTATTTATTATTTTTTCTTTCTCCATTATTTCTCATTATGCTTCGAATTTATAAATAGCTATCATAATTAATGTGCAATGAAAATATTTTAAAAAATAAAGATATGATTTGCAGATGAACAGTAAATATGTAGAGCTAGTATATATGCTCTAATATGTTTTCATGACAGTAAAAAGATTTCCCCTTCTTTTGTTTTTTACTAAGTCTATCTTTTTATTTTGCCACGACTCTTATAATTAATTTTTTTTCTTAACAATAATTATATATATACTCTATTTTAATTTTTTTCAAGAGTTCAAATTATATTTTTTAAAATTTAAACATCACGATATCAATGAAACCCTAAATTACAATGAAAGGTCTTAAAAAGTTTTTATATAGACTTTATTTTAAAAAAATCATACTTATATTTTTAAAAATGGTGATTATGACTTGAGGATATAGATTATAGCTCATTCCTCATTTTATAAATAAAATATTAAAAAAATTGTAGTTGAGACTCTTAAGAAATTTTAAATAGTTAAAATAGTGACAAAAAAAGCAGAGAGCATAGTCGCAGCGCAAAATAGTTGGGATGAGATGTAGTGATGAATAACACCTCGTGGAGTATTTTTTAAATAAAAATTCCTACTCCCCCACCCCCCACCCCGCGCCTCTTCTCTCCTCCTGCGATGATGTTACAACTCATCGCCAAATTTGACGAATATTTTTATATTTACTATAGCTAAAAGCTAAATGTTTATCTTTTGCCGCCGATGCAAATATGTTTTAAAAAAAATTATTAAATTTTAATTTTGCATTGGTCTTTGAAATACTCTAAGAGATCGTTCCATAAGAGATTAGTGATTCTTGTTTAGAAAAAACAAATAGATTTAATTCATAAGAGATCGTTTCGTTGTGTCGTGCGAAATAGATATGCTATTTATGGACAATGTATGTAATGTACGTATGGCCGAACAAAGGGCAGATGGCCACAATCCAGCCGTCTTATCCTATATCATCCTCTCCTTAATTTGTTTTATTATTATCATGATTGTTACAACTGATGAATAATAATAGTTAAAATCAAACGGACCAACAAAAAAAAAAATAGTCGTTTTCTATTTTTAAGTTTTCCTTCCTGCTCAATGACACGGATCATTAAGATGAGGACCATACTAGCCAAAAAGGGGACCATTCTAGCAACAAAAACCTCAAGTCAAAAGATGCCCAGTATGATCCAAACAAGTGACACGCCTCCGGCCAATTATATATATATATGAGTCGTGCATATGACGGCATAGTCCCATAGATTAGGTAGCATTGACCTAATCTTATATTAAAAAGAATCAGAACAGTCCAGCATACAGAGATGACACCTGGCCGTGGGAAGAAAAGGAAGAAAACAGCGACCCAAAAAAAAACAAAACAAAACAAAACCTTGCAAAAATGCAGGAATTACCAGAGTTATTAGGAATGATTATTGTTGTTGAAGCAAAAGTGTTACAAGTGAGATCACTGCTTTTTTCAGGAAGCACTTATGAATCATGTGAAGGCAACCACTAAATTCAATGATTCTTCAAATTCACCTAACAATCTACTCCTGCCATCCAGAAATAATGTTGCTTAATCACACAAAAAAGGATTAGAAAAGGTCTCCAACTCCAAGTCCGAGGATAATAAATCCAAAACTGATTTAAATCCATTAATTTTATTTGAGTTTGATATTTTCAATAATAAAACCTAATTGGATCACTTTTATTACCCAAATCATCCAATAATTTTATTTGAGTTTCGATTCAATAATAAAACCCAATTGGGTCACTTAAATTACCCATATTCAATTACTCCATATATATTGTGATGTGTAATATTTTTGGTCGACATTCACTGTATTTTGTCTTGTTTCATATCTTTATTATAATCTATATATAATTGATTATAAACCTACCCAAAAATCCATTGAAATCAAACGTAGAAACCCACCAAATAAACACTGCTATCAATAACTGTACTTTCCACTAGCCTAACCAGTACAACTTACTACATTCTCATGTACGCTTGCGTTCCAAATCTGTGCTCATTACACCTTATTAAATCTATAACTGACTAAAATAAAGCTCACAAGTCAAGTGAAAGAGCTGTTCCTGTCGTAACTTAAGCATATGATGCACGTATAAGAAACTCCCAGGCAAAGGAACAGATTAAGTTAATACAGAAGTGAGAAATGTTGAAAATAAGGGTATTCACGTGTTTTGTTCAAGATTATTCGAACATTGCAATTTCCCTAAACAAAAATGTCTAACGCATTTGAGCTACAGGCTCAATGCATGGCTCAACTATGAATTGCTGCCCAACTTTACCACCTTAATTCACAAATTTAGAAAAGATGGAATGAAGCTACGGAGTAGTTTACGTTGGTCAATCAATACTTAAAAAAAAAAGGGAACAACAGCTTCAGGTAGTATCCATCCAGGCTCTTATCGGCAAATTGCTTAGAGACAGACATCACACCAATTCACTGTGTAAATTTCATGCAAAAATCACTTTGGTAAAAAGCAACCACCCATACATTCTTGACAAAATTGAAAATCGCCCGTCAAATATATTTCCTAGAAATACACATCCATCCATAGATGTGTATTTCTTTTTCAAAAATTTTATGGCAAAATTTTCCATAAAATGCTGAGAGAACACCATAGATCACTTGGTAAAAAGTCAACGTACCTTTCTTTTTCGTCCTTGAGCCATACAATACATCAGAGATCATACATTCCCAAAGAAGCAGGACACCTGTGTTGGGGGTCTGGCACTGCAAAGGGAATCCTAATACAGTTAATAGGTCGGAGGACAGGCTTTCCTTCAAAGTTGTGTCCAAATATCACACTGCCCTGATGGTGAATGAAGCCATTTTATTGGGTACAATAGAACAGACGCTGATTTAGTACAGTCATAGAACAGTAAGCCGCCAGTCCATACTGACAATATCTGAATGGAAGTGCGATTCCCAGGTATATAATAAAAAGCAGTCTTGGGCGCACATAGCTTCATGTTGCCATATGAGAAAACTACAAACAATCTGACATAACAGACGCTGCAATTACCTACGGTTTTGTAGCTTCTCTCCACCGTAAGAATGCAATAACACGAATATGATACTTGCTTGACGGGCTGTGAGAGAATCGAGGTTTTTGGCTTTATTGAGAAAATAAACAACGCCCAAAAGACATTATATACAAAGAACAAAGAATAACATTATGTTGGGCTTTAAGATTGTAAGAACAAAATTGCTATTACAACCAAAACAACGGTTGATCAATAAATGACAGGCTGAGGCTGTTTGAAAACCAAGAACAATCAATCACCTGGTTGGGCTGCAAATGTTCCCAACTCAAGCAATAGGATTTTGGTGACCCTCCGAAGATTCTCTTGCCTTTGTAGCCAATGCCGTTCTTATCACAGTGGTCTTGCTGTCAACTGTATCCCGTGTAGTACGGTACTGAAAGCTCTGATCGTCTAATGAGTCATCTCCCCCTACATCAGCCAAAGCCGAATAATCACCCCTCATGAGCAACACATTATGCAGTATAGAGCAAGCGCCAATGTAAGCCACTGCCCTCTTGAACTCCTCCTCCACTGGCTGCCTCAAAACACCCCAACTCTTCAAACTCGAGGCGGCTCTAAGCGCAGAGAGCCGCATTTTCCGGCAAGCAGCGTTAAAATTCTCTTCTGGCGAACCCCAAATGGGATGAGCATAGGGAACCATTAACCAAGGAAGCAAAGGGTATCCTAAATTCCCGACCAAGTACTGATTTACGCCCTCCCCATTCACTAGAACAGAGGGACCAGCCAACAAGCCCCCTCGAGTGACATCCTTAAACAGAGTAGAAGACCTCAAAACCTCCGCATTGCTCTTGTCGCCGCGAAATCCCGCAGCGATGCTCAGAATCCTAGAAGACGAATCGACCACGATTTGAGCAGCAACTTTGCCTTCGGACAGCTTATCCTTATCGGCATTGGCAACCTCAAACCTGGTACACTCGATCACCCCACAACAATTGGGCAATCCGGTGAGAGCTTTGAACCCCCCGGAAATGGAATCGAGCTCGCCAGCGTTGGGGAAGGCGACCCAGAACCGGAAATTGGTGCACAGGACGCGACACAGCTGCTTGGCGCAGAACCTGGCCGCGGAGTCGGAAACCCCGAAGCGGCGGGCGAGTTCGGGGTAGCCCAACCCGGTGGCGAGCCGGAAGAGGCCGATACCGAGGCGGACCTCGGCGGGGAGGTTGAGCGGGGACCCGGCGGGGTCGCGGCACTCGAGCAAGGGCTCGAGCAGGCCGGAGAGCCACTCGAAGGTGGACGCGGTCATTCGGAAACAGAGCCTGAACGAGTCGGGGTTCCGTGAAAGGACGGCGATCCGAGTCAGGGTCCCGTACTCTTCGGAGTTGGATTCCGGGTGGCGGGACCGCTTCCGTTTCCGGGAGGCCGGGAGGAGGGAGAGGGAGGCGGCGAGTTGGGCGGAGGAGAGGAAGTGCTCGATGAGGTGGGAGAAGATTTCCCTGGAATTCGGAGGATTTGAATTTAAATTTGAAAACGAAATTGGGACGGCCGGAGAGGAGGAAGGGCAGAGGAGGACGGCGAGGAGGAGTTCGGGGACGATGGCGGAGAGTAACGCTGCCAATTCCCGAGATTCCATTTTGCTTGCGACTTTATTTTTATTTTTGATATATATATATATAGTATGTGTATTAATAATTCAATACTAATACGTATGTATTTTAATATAGTATGGAGTCTCTATTCCTATTCTATCTTCTATGGCCTATGGGCTATGGCCTACGGGCCTCCTTTTGTTTTTGGTTTTTTTTTTGGTTTTTTTTAAGGCACGTGACAAATGAATTTTCCAACAAACCGGTTAGGTTGGGTTCTTTTATGAACAAAAAGTAAATGCATTTTAAAAAGAAAAACAAATCTAACCTTTTATAATTACGTTCAATAATTAAAATTATTTGAAATAATGCATTCTTTAGTATTTAAAAAAAAAACTCTCAAATCTCATATGGGATTATAATCAATAAGCTATATCCTATTTTCAACGCCAAGCCTTTTGAAAATTTTGATTTTGATTTTTTTAATACTATCAAGCTGTTATCCTCTTTATTATTATCATAACTTGTTTGTCCTTTTGTTTTTAACTCAAACTAATATAAATTAAGTTTTTACTCCTAAACATATTCATATTTGTTTATATAAACAAATTGAATCGAGTTAATAGGATGTTTGTGAATTAATTAATGTTTAACTCTTAAATAAAAGTGTTAATATCCATTGGTTTAAGCATTTTCATTATTTGCAAAATGCATACAATAATTGTTTATAAATGTTTTATCGAGTATTTCTTTATTTATTTATTTATGTCACACCCATTTTATTTGGATTATATATTAGCTAAGATTTTTATTTTTGTTATTAATTTTTTGTTAAAATAAATTTTAAAATAAATTATTGTGTTACTATGTACAAAAATAAAAAAACCAAAAAGGGAGTATTTATATTTCGAACGGAGTGCTAAAAATTGAACCGAGAGAGAAGACATGCAAAAATTGCTAGTGCACCTAGAGCTTGTTGATGATGTATTCGATAACTTGGTTTCACTTCGATAAAGATTATCTCTAGCTTTCAAATTTGTGGCATTGGTTTTCCTTCTTCAATAATGTGTTGGTTTATCTAGATTTTGGATGTAACACTTAGGGCTCATTTGGTATGCATAAATCAAATTGGAGAGAATGTAATCAATATTGGAATGAAGTCAACATTGGAATGTAATCAACATTGAAATGAAATTAACATTGGAATGGAATGGAATGATTGATTAAATTTTAATGTGTTTGGTATGCAATGTAATAAAAGGTAATAGATTAATCTAATTATCAAAATATCTTCACATTAGGTTAAACCACTTCATCCAAATTTGTATATGTCCAGTCGTCGCACAACATGAGCCGTAGGGCCTTGTCGAAACTTCATATGGTTTCGAAACGGCCTCACAACGCCTTAACGGCCTCCATCTCCTTCGGCTTCAAGGGGGTGGCTACAAGAGAGGGGGGGGGGGCAGCAGCGGGCGAGGGAGAGAGAGGGGAGGGGCAATAGCTGGCGGGCAAGGAGAGAGAAGGGAGGGGCAACAACTGGTGGTGGCTGGCGGGCAGGGAGAGAGAGGGGAAGGGTGGTGACTGGCGAACGGGGAGAGAAAGAGGAGGGGCGGCAGCTAGCAAGAAGGGAGAGGAGATAAATGAGGATTTCTCAAATTTTTATTGGATATAATTGTCCATTTTATTCACCCTTCTAAGGAAATGCTTGTAAATCTCATGGGTGAGAGTAATTAAAACCACCCCATTTAAGGGCATATAATTCATAAGGTAATCACTTATTTTCCTGTTTCATACCAAATGCGAGAAAGAAAACAAATTTCATTCTATTCCTTTCCATTACCTCATACCAAACATGTCATTAGTGAAATTCTGTACACACCAACCAAATAAGAAAACTTTTCAAAGTACACAAACAAGTATGGCTTAAGGCATGTCAAATTCAACTGAGTATGATTCAACAATCTCAAGTATGGGTTTTCAAATATGCAACTCTTCTTCTTCTCTGTCTTTACTTTAATCTCAACTTTTAAATACTTTTTTACCCTACTTGGGGCGCCTATGAGGACCTTTTGCTCCTTCCATGGAAATGATTGTGGGGACTTCCATAAGTCTATATTCCTCACAAGCAAAATAAAGTCCAACAAATGTAAACTTAAAATATGATAAAGATAATTATTTTAATTTTAAAATCATGGCTAACCCCAAAAAAAAAAGATAGGTATGTTTGGTCATCTACCACCTAAGGTAGCTAAAAAGAAATATCTACATTTACTAGAACTAGTTTGAAAGTACAATTATATATGGGGAAAGGTTAGAATTCCCACAACACCCAATAGCTAAGAAATTCCTATGAAAGGTTGGGAAATAAAGGTCATTTAATTCTTAGTATCCTTGAGCAGAATTACCTAAGAGCTTCCAAGAAAAATCGATAAACAAGTTATCATAACCTCTTAGGATAAAGCTTTTATAATCAATGAAATTTAGTTGCGAGAATATTCTTATAAAAATAAAGGGACCAAGGTCACCTAGTCTCCCAGATAATACTCCAAGAATGTTTTTTTTTTCAGAAAGGCCTAGGAACGGGTTGTCTTGGTTTCCCTAGTCAATGCCTCCATAACCACTGGACTCTTTATGGCAGGAGTTTGATAACAATGCAAAGATTTAATAATAATGTCCTCAATAATCACTTAGACCTAAAGACAAGATAATCAGGCTTTTACATTTTTTAAAATTATTTTAAGTTATTTGATTTAATTAAAATTAGAATATATTTTATTCCCTAAAATCAACTGCGGAATAATCATAATTTGTTTATTTAATTATTTTTAAAAGGTAAATAGTAACATAATTTATTTTAATTAATCTATATTTTAAATAAAAAATAACCTAATTAAAAGTCTTCATTTGTTTTAGTTTGTATTAATAATTTAATTAGAACATACAAAAATATAATTAGAACATACTAAATTTACCTAAAAATTATATAAGTTTATATTTTAAACAAAATTAATCATCTAAAGTTATTTTGATTACATAAAAAAAATACTAATTAAGGGAAATAGTATATTAAAAGGGGGGCATGAAATAAGAGTATCTACACTAACTCCTCTAAAATAAACAAATATTTATAGAAAATGACATATCCACTATATCAAATCCTTTAAATTTACATATTTTAGAGATTGGGGATAAAGTTTTATAAAAAAAAAAATTGCATATCCATCGTAAATCCTATAAATTTGCGTATTTGTAGTTTTCTCCGCTAAATTGCATATTTAAGTAATTATTTTAAAAAAAAAATTTTTGTAAATAGAGGAAAGAGAGAAAGTAATAAATAATTACTTAATAAATATTATTTTATTATATAAATATAGACATAGAGATGAAGAATGAGATATATGAGATTTTTTGAAAAACTTCAAATATTATACTGTATATTATCCAAAATAAAAATAGAAAATATGAAGTTGACAATGAGGGAGAACCACAACCTCCATGACTTAGCGACCTTAACCTTCTTCAAAATTTAACTACAATCATTTAAGATATTGACTTTACAAGGATGCTCTTGCTTTTCTATTTCTTATAGAGCAAGATCGATGTGTTGGGAGGTGGAGAGCTTCCCCTTTTATAAGCTTGACGAGGGAGCAACAAATTGATGGTGCGCGCTAGAAATAAAGTGGTGGTCAATGATTGGAACATGCTCAAAGCATTGTGGTGTGCTTGAGAAGGTTGTCTATTTCCATTAAATTCAAAAATCGACACCTTCCTATGGTTTAGCAAAAATGTAACAACTTGTTTGGCGAATAACTTCACATTTCTCAATTAATTTTCTTGTTTGGATCTCAATTTGTCACGTGTAACTGTTTAAACGAATTTAATTTAGATAAATTCCATGAATAAGATCGAGTCATCCCTATATTTAATCTTTCTTACAACCCAAGGGCCAAAGAAAATGATATTTGAAATTGTAGAGTAAATGTAGTCATTTTTGCATCCAAGTTCATCCAAATTTATATACGATGCTATTTTATCCTTACCTTTTATCAATCATTGGTGAAATTGAGTGACGTGTATTGTATTGGATAGATGATTTCTTTATTTGTATCTTTTTCACTTATTTGAGGTCAATCTGATCTCTGTAACAGAAGTTTTAAATTTTACAAATTGACACATAAATTTTGTTGAGGTCGCAAACCTTTGGCTAGTTTATGTTTTCTCTCTTTCTCTCTCTCTCTCTCTCTTGTGTAAATCAAATTGAATGATTCTACTTATAAAGTGTATATAGTTCAATTATGAACAAAACAAGACCAATTTAATATAATTTGAAGCTTTATAAAAAAAATTATGAATTTTTGAAATTCAATTCCATATTATATGCAAGAGTTGTTTGAACTATAGAAGATGAAGTATCTGAACTCAAATTGTGTGTGTTTGAACTCATAGGAAGGCATGAACTTTCAAAAAGAAGTTTAAGAACTGGGATAAGGGCATTAAAATTTATATTTAGGCCATCCAAATTAATTTGGATAAAGGCTTTAAAATTAGAATTAGAACTTTTGTATTTGGATTCGAGCTTTGGACAACTGATCTAAACTGTATTATTTTATTTATAATTTCTTAATTCATAATGAAACCAAACACGGTTAATTACATTAGTTAGATAACTTCTTTCTCTACTATTTTGAACTGGATTGAGGCCGATTTGATCAATGTAGATAAAGCTATAAATTTTTAAATTGTAGCGGAGAATTTCTAAAATTCTAGTGGATATTTGTGTGGGTTTTTTTTGTCTTGTTCTACTTATTGAATGATTTAAACTAAATGTAGATAACTCAGTTATAATGAGGGACCAATTTGAGGTGATTTAGAGCTTTATAACAAAAGTTGAATTTTTGAAATTAAACAATAAATTTTGCTTTAAATTATGAATTTCGAATAAGGGTTGCATTTTCTGGTTCAAGTGAGTCTCAAAATGACTATTCTGATGAAAATTAATTTGGATATTAGTGTTCACCCTAGTATCCAAACTGTTTGGATGAAGTTTCTGAATTACTATTTGAATAAACAAATTACGGTTCACCCTTTTTTCTTTTCAAAAGTTCATACAAGCATATACACACACATTTTTTTTTTAAAGAAAGCTTAAAAGATTTGAATTGGAAACTATTATTTTTTCTTTTAAAAAGGCAACATAGATAGTGAACATATAAATGAAACAAATGAAAATATAAATATAAGTTTCAACCTTTTACAAAATGTTGCCTAACAATACATTTTCATAATATATTATCTTATGTTTCCTTTGTCTTTATAACACAGAAATCAAAATTTTCAAAAGTGTGCTTATTTATACTTTATTGCTTTTTATAATATTGTAATATCCCGTACATGCATGTATTTGATGAAAATTTAGTTATTTTGGTTATTTTGGGATATAATAATATCATTATTTAATGAAAATTCGAGATTTAATCAATTAGGGGTGTTTTAGTATTTTTAAACAAGTTTTAACAGAAAAAAGAAACTTCATTTAAGGGGCTTACTTGTTGGACAAGCAATTAGTCTTTTAAGGAAATTAGGACTCTTGGGATGCCTCTATAAATAGATAAGTCGACCTATGAATTTAGGATGCTGATTTGTTTTAGGTATCTGAAGCCTTAGCCATCTCTGATAAAAGAGAGTGGAAAGAGAGATAAAAGCTTGGGGTTTTAAGCTGTTCTTGGATAATTCGGCGAGTGAAACCAGTTCACAATAATTGAGGTATGTGATTATATCCTTTAAGTCTTTTAGGATTAAATGACAGTTAAGATTGATTGAATTAAGGATTGAACCTATAATGAACAAGTTTTGCATGCAATTGTAATAAGGTTTAGAGTTGTGAAGTTAATCTGAATAAGAGTGTTAGAACTTGTTAACTCGTTATCTGTTAATGAGAACTTGATTGATAGGATGTCTTGAGGCTTAAAAACCTTAAATTTAGGCTTAGGGACTGAGTTAATGTTTGAGAAGTCAATTATGGTTCATCATATGTAAATTAAGCAACACATCAACATGAATTGAACGACAACTACATGGGGCATGTAAGGAGTGAACGTAGCAGTGCACGTGGTGATGGTCGTTATGTGCAATTTGTTTTATATTTTTGTTGGATAACCACTTGAAATAGCTATAAAATGATATATTTTATAGGCTAATCCGAGTTCTATGGAATTAGTTATGATTTTTCAAAATTGAAAATAAAACTAGGAAAGTGGCAGTACACATGGCGATGCATGTGGTGATGGTCGCTATGTGTAATTTTGTTTATATTTTTGTTGGATAGCTAGTTGATATATCTACAAAATAGTATATTTTATAAGCTAATCGAAGTTTTATAGAATTAATTATGATTTTTTAAAGTTAGGAAAAATATACAGCACCATGGGCACAACACTTGCCCCCAGTGGGCCTTGGTGCGTGTACGTCGCGCCCCCCCCCCCCCCCCCCCCCCCCCCCACCATGGGCAGGTTGTTTGCCTCCCCCCCCCCCCCCCCCCCCCCCCCCTTAGTATGATTCTTTCTGACTTTTTTGTGTTATTTATGATTATGTGGGACCCCCATGGGACTCTCTAGTTTGATATATTGAACTTTTATGTTTGTTGATAACATGTAAGTTGTGAACTTATTTTATTTGAACTTTTGATGCATGTTCTAGTATATAGTGCACTATATCTATTATAACGTGGTCCGATAAAGAACAATGGTCTAGTAAAGGACAAAAGCCCGAGAGGGAAAGGGGGATGGATCTAAGAACATTGATGCGGTAAGCATATCAGTAAAGTGGGTGATTGTTGTTAGATAATTGTTTATGTGAGTGGGCTTGAATACTACACTTGCACATTTATACATTGCATATAAAATCTGTTAGTTTAACTGACAAAAGAGTGTAGGCTGATAGTCACTTATTGAGCTGTAAAGCTCACACCTACATTGCTAAATTCCTTGCAGGTACTGAAGAGAAATTAGAGGGGCACTAGTAGTCAGGTGGGCCATGGTTTTGATGTGATGCTTATATGATTATAGAACTTATGATTAATATGTGTTATTTGTTTGAATTTTGATTTCTCGAACATTGTAAGACAGTTTAATTATTTCATGGTTTGTTTGTTTTAAAGTATTTTGTTTAATAGATGTCATTGGAAAAGTACTATCATACCCCTATTGTGTGACTATACTAGGGAGCATGAGACAAGGCTCGCTTTGTAGTCTCTAATATGTGCTGGTCACCAACCTATTAACCTTTCGGGCACATACATGGGGCAATTACGTGTTCACTTTCGGGCTTCCGGAGTTGGGGGCATGACAAATATACTTTTCAATTTCGATTAAAAGCATTTTGGTTGTGGTAATCTTGTTAGATACTACACCCCAAAACCATCTTGAATGTCATTCTTAATGATCATAAGTTTTTTTGTAAGGTCAAAATTCATATTATGGCTGAGCAAAAAAAACGTCAAACTGATTTAATCTGATAACCTGACCGACCAAAAATATGAATAAATTGAAAAGCAAATAATCCATTTTTTATTTAGGTGAGTTGAGTTACCCGTCAACTACACTGAAAACCAAATAAACCAATTAGATAAATGGTGCAACCTGCCCAAACCAACCAATAAACACTTCTATATGAGGAATTTTCTCAAATACAGTAGGAAAGATGAAAATTTTATGAATTGAAAGTAAAAATCTATTAGTTGCGAGCTTTTTAAATTAAATCCTAAGATATCTTTGATAATGACAATTTATTTCATTTGATTTGGTGGGATTACCTATCAGATTAAGTGTTTTAATTTGTGTTGATGTTGTGGATTTAAGGTGAGAAATTGGTGATGTTAAGGTTGAGCAGAAAAACTAATGACCTGATTTAACACGATAAATTGACTCACTAAAAACCGAATAAGTTGAAAACCGAATAAACTGATTTAGTCGGGTTGAATAATTTCATCAACTTGACCGAAAACAAAAAATTTAATCTATAAAATGGCATAACTTGCCCAAACCGACCGATTAACATCCCTAATTCATACAGATAAGATTAGATGAAAAGAGAACAAAATAACTTACCATGCTTATATTAATAACTAAATATTGTAATCAACAAATTCAAATAATAGTAAGTTTCAAGATACCTAGAACAACATTAATATCAAGTCTTTTAATTGTAATTTTAATTGTAAATGATACTTTTATTATAGTGATCAAACATAGATAATAATTCATATCAAATAATACTCATATGAATTCACATAGACTTACATTAATTCACGTATACACAAACATCTAATATCTCCCATTAATAATCTATACAAGAGAAGTCACTTACATGTAAACAATGAGAGCCCATAAATCAATCATATTGCAAACAATAAAAAAGTTATAAGCATCCAAAACAAGCACACTACAACATCACGAAGAGAAAGAGCCGAAATTGTGTGCTATAGTTAGGGCTGTAAATGAGCCAAGCCTAGCCGGGTACTAAGGTATTCATCAATATTCATTAACGAACCAAATCGAACACAAACATTAAATTATGGTATTTATAAATTGTTCATGAACATTAATATGGTATTCACAAAATATTCTCGAATAAGTGTTCACAAACTTCCGCGTACACTTAATGTGACAATATTTTATTGGTTCTGATCAAATTACAAGTAGTGTCCGACTAAATTACTAGGTCAATAGAATGTTGCAATGCCATGTGTGCATAGGAAAGCCTGCGCAAAAAACTTGTATATAGACTTTTTCATAAATTTATACACTTATCTCGACTACAATGTAAATTAAAAAAAATAAAATTATTAGTTTTTATTTGAATAACACCCCATAATTTTATTTTTCATTCATGCAATTAACTGAGTCAAATACTATTTCTTAATGAACAAACATAAATGTTATTTTAGCGAGCCAACACATGAGTTTATTCGTGAATGTTTAATTCATTTACAACTCTAGTTACAAGTACACGTAAGGACATATGTAGATTGTGTGCTACAATGCATGGTCAAAACCAAAAGAATAAGAAGAAGTGAAGTAATAATATAATATTATTGTTTTTCTAAGCACAACAGTAATTCTTGGTTATAGGTGAAGTAATAATTTTTTTTTTGAAAAAAAAAATGACCCTACATGTTGTACGGTTAAGGATGACAATTCTGGTCCAACCCACCCTAACCATATCGGATTTAACTTGTCCCACTAAAATTTTGGGTCAGAACTAAATATTACTTACGTTGCCCCACCTCGATATATGTTTATGTCTTTCATATATAAACCTCAATATATTAATCTCGCATTTTTCCTTTTGTTAACATGATTGACTGCCTCTCTCTCTAGTCTCGAGTCTCTACTCCGGCCTAGCCACAACGAGCAATGACTTGACTCCAGTTGTTTCTCTATTTCTCCTCACATACAACACAATTACACAATTGTTGATTGATCCCTTTTATTGTCTAGAGCCTTGTATATACTTGTTACATCGATATATAGGACTAGAGCCATGCCATCGTCCTTATCGGTAGATCTGCCATGTTTGCCCATTGCTGCGGCTACTCCCGTTGTCCAGTCGTACTATTGTCATCCTGCAGGTACTCCAACTGGCAGCCACTGTAGGTTCTCCTATTCTATCACTATTTGGTTTGTATGTATGTATTTATTTTATTATTAAAAATAGATATTTGTGGTGATATATGTAATGGTTTATTGGTTTATGTACTTATGTCTGCCCATATCCATAATAGATTATAAAAGATATATTTATAGTTATATTTCATCATTAATATTTTTATTCATAAAATTTTTAAATGTTAAATTTTATATAAATATAACACTTTGGGCATGTTTGTTTTGTCTATTTTTTGTTTTCATTTTTCAAATGTATTATTTTCGAGTATATAAAACATAAAACTGAAAACAACAAAATATTGTTTTCATTCTCTAAGACCTAAAAGTAAAAATAAGTTTTTGTTGTTGTCAAATTTTTTATTTTCTGTACTCGAAAACAGTTATCACATTTTGAAAACAAAAACAGAAAACACCCTAACCAAACATACTTTTAATGTCTCTGTTTAAATACTCCACGAAATGAAGTGTCTCTATATTTTGTATAAGTTGTAATGTCTTTCTATTATCAAGTAGTTATGTTAAAAATTTAAACAGTTGGCAGTACTTGTAAAGACTTGTATTTGAGTAGTTTTGAGAGATAGTCATTCTATGGGAATGCAACTATCTGGACAGTAGTGTAGTCGTCGATGTGAGCATTTTGACTGTACCTGGGCCCGATTCTGAGTCGGGGCCCCATTTGACCCGATTGTCGACTTTTCGGGGTTTATTGGTTGACTTTGCGTTTGAGCGGTCATCTGAGTGTGGTAATATCTGAATAGTGTTGTGCTCGTCATTTCGAGCGTTTTGACAGTAATTTGACTCAATTTGGAGTTCGTGACCTCGGGAGGTCAATTATTGCGTTCGGGTCAATTATTGCTGGGAGGCCAATTATTGGCAGCAGTATAAATAATAAAGAAACTGCATTATCCCTTTAATTTGCTTGGTGTGTGCGTGTTTGAGCAAGAGAGAGAGAGAGAAGGTGAAGAGCTTTCCTTGGTGATTTGGGGCGATTAGAGTTCGTAGATCGCAAATAATCTTTTCAGGTAAGTGTCTTTGAACCTCTTATCTCGATTTTGTCTTGGAATATGCATGAAGTTATCATGATTTATGAATTTGAGCATGAACCCTAGGTTTTGGGGAAAACCCAATTTTGGGGTTAGATATGATGATTTAGCATAAAATCTGTGGTTAAGAACTGATTTATATCAGTTTGGGTACGTAATTTTGTACTCTGTTTAGTAAAACGCGTGTTTGTGAGTGCATGGGGGGTTGCTAGGTTGATTCCAGACGAAAATCAGGCCAAAAACGATGGTAAATAGTACCCTGGGCGAACTGCAGGGTCGAAGTTCGTAGTCAGCAGCTTCGTAATCAACAGCTATGGAGTCAGCAACTGTGGAGTTAGCAGCGGCGTAGTCCGGATTAGTGGATCCGGATCAGTGGGAAGTTAGTCCGGATCAGTCCGTAAGAGGTTAGTCCGGTTCAGTGGGAAGTTAGTCCGGATCAGTCCGCAGGAAGTTAGTCTGGATCAGTCCGTAGGAAGTTAGTCCGGATCAGTCCACAGGAAGTTAGTCCGGATCAGCCCGTAGGAAGTTAGTCCGGATCAGTCCGCAGGAAGTTAGTCCGGATCCGTCCGCAGGAAGGTAGTCCGGATCAGTTGATACGGAGCAGTCCGCAGCAGTGTTCCGCAGCAGTGCAAGTGCACTGCACTGGACTATTTACATTGTAAACCATTATGCCTCTTATACTTAAGTTACAATGTAAATAACGAAATACCCCCCATTTGGATTCAAAGAAAAATACTAGAAAAATTAATTCCCACTCCTTCAAAATGTGAAAATTGGGATTTAATGTAAAATCTCGGAAAAATCCAGTTTTTCGTAGAGGTGGATTTTTGGAAAGTGGGGTTAGACATCTCAGAAAAATCCCAAAAAATCAACTTATCTTAGTTATGATATGGAGACCCAATGCCGGGACTTTTTATTGCAAGAAAATAGCTGTTATAGGTATCTCCTTCCTTAGTTAAGGAATGAGAATCGACTTGTGAAGACTGACTACAATTCTAAAGGGAGTGTTGTACACCTTAAGACCATATTGGTGTTGGTATGATTGGTTTGTGGATTTGGGACTTAGGTTCAATGACTTGTTGGGTTCTCACCGTGATGCACCGATGGTGCTATGTGGTTGACGTGGCAGGCATATGCGTTGATGGTAGGCCTGTGTGGCGACTGTGGCCGGGCATATTGCGCTGGGGATAGGCTAAGGACAAAGTGAGCCGTTGAGCTCGTGGAGCTAGGGCTGAGTGCCTTGAGCTGGGATCCCGTGGAGGATCGTGGACAAGCTAGGTCCTGATGTGGTTTGCAAGCTGAGTCCTGATGATTGTGTACACTACACAGTGCACAAGTACACAGAGTATGTAGTATAGACTTGTATGTTTGCATGATGTGGAGGGTTGAGGTCACCTACTGAGCTTGTTGCTCACCCCTACTTGTTGTTTACCTTTTTCAGGTGTGACCCGAGACTAGTGGAGGACTTTCTTCCAGGAGGACGTGCCCACTACTCTGATATATGAGTACTGTATTTTGTATTGTATTATGTGTTGTATCCCGGACATGGGTCCGTGGACAGTTGTATTTGCATACTGTTTGTGATGTGATGTCTGTATGACTGTTTCACTCATTATATGCATGATGATATATGGGAAAGTACAGAATTACCCTTAATGTATGACTGTACAGGGTTACATATTTGAGACAGCACCCGCAGTGTAGTCTCCATTGGTGCTAGTCACCAACCCCTTGACCTTTCGGGTGCGGGCAAGGGGAAGTCATGTACCCGGTTCCGGGTTCCCTGGAATTCGGGGGTGTGACAGTACTCAATATTCATGTCATCTCTATTTGCATACTCCACAAAATGGAGTCTTGTATAAGTTGTAATGTCCTTTACTTTGGAATACCATTGGACTGCATACTCCGTCTAAGTAGTGTCTCTGTCTGCATACCATGTGTCAATTAGAATGACATTTTGTTGCCAAAATTTGTATAGAATATTTGTATTTATATTTCAGCATTAATATTTCAATTTATAAAATTTCCAAATGTTATATTTTATATAAAAAATTGTTAGGTGTTGTCTGTTTTTTATTACAAATGTGTTGTATTTCTATTTTTTTTCTTAACTATTTGTTTGAATTGATTTTGTTTATAGGTACATTCAAAATATCTTGGATGAGTATGATGATGAAGATGAAAGTTTGGCACTAGAGATGAAGAAATTGATGTGCCTTTTGTATTTTGATTTTAATGATTTGATGTTTAAAACTATACATTGTTTTATTGTTTATATTTGATTTTGATTAATGGTTTCTATGAATGGCTTTTGGATGATTGTTTGATTTGAGTATTTGGATGGTTAGTATTAATGATTTGATTTTTCATAAAAAAATATCTTTGCTATGTGAATAAATCATTTTATACCAACTCGGGTTAGATCGAGTCAGTATTGTATGACTAGAGGATCAAGGCAGGGTGGGGCAGGCTCATGGCATAATAAGTTGCCCCGACATCCAGTGACGGATTTAGGGGGACGGTCATGGCTTTTCCTCCCAATATATATATATAAATTTTAATTATAACAAAATATATATTGTTATATGTATATATATAATTGAAATTAATTAGTTATATAATTTATTATCAGAAAGTGTTTGTGATGAATATGCTTCTAACTGTAATAGTGGTAAATAGATTATACGATTTTATAAAATTGTCTGACTTGGTTATATGAAGATTTAGTAAACTTTTTATGTTTTTATGTTATTATTTATGATTTAGATTGTGCTAATTGTAGTTTTAAATAACAGTTTATATATGTGGATTACATAGTTTGTATCTAGCCCCTCCTAATCAAACTTTCTAGATCATGTCCTTACTGATATCGAGGCAGAGCGTGTTCGAGTATTCACTCTGCACTTTTGAGACAGGGTCGAGTCACTTAATACTCGGTCTCGATCTGTTCCGTTGCCATAAGCACAATACCATATTCACAGTTTATCCAATACCCGTGATTGTCACGCATGTTAGGACTTTTTCTATTCAAAAAGTGCATGAAAAAAAATGAATTTTAGAAGTACATTATTTTGAAAAATAAAACTTTATATATGTATTACTTAATTAAGAAAATTCATTTTCTTTTCTATTACATGATATAAATTTAGAGGAATGCTACAAGCCATGTGTGTATGTTTCTTTTACATATCTATTAGTTTTAACTAAATCATAAATGTGAGACGACTTAATTATTAGGTTAATAAAATACTATCACGTTTATTTATAAAAAAAACTTATGCAGAAACATAAATTTATACACTTATCTCAAATACAATATAAATAAAAAATCTTTTTAGTTTTTATTTGAATGACGCACCATTTTTTTCACTCATGCAATTAACTGACATTTAATAGTCAACGGCACAGAGTTAGCGAAACCATAAATTTGGGAAACGAGAAGCCAATATTCACCTCACCACAAATGAGAAAATTTTACTCAAAAAGAAGAAGAAGGAAAAAAAAAAAAAAGAAAGTAAAAGACCCGCGCCCCCTCGCTGGCAGAACGCCACGGCCACGTCACCAACGTCCGTCAACCCGTGATTTCACTTTCCTTTTTTTTTTTTAAACATTGTTTATTTATTTTTTAAAACAAATTGTCCCAACTGCGTTGGGTAATCGTAGATTCGTAAATGCAAGTAAGATATGTCGATGAACGGTGGAGATTTATCCAGCACACCTTGCACCGCAAAGTAGCCGATTGCGGCTCCGTTCAATCATCTTGTCCCAACGCCCTCGTTTCCACTCGATTCTCTAATCTCTCCCTCTCTTATATCGTAGCAGATTACAGTACACCACAACTCCCTCTCTCTCTCTCTCTCTCTCTGCACACACACAGAGACAGGTTTTGTCGTGTGTCGCGATCGTTTCTCAGGTGCAGCGAAACCGTCGAGGTGAGAGAGAGAATTCACGAAACGCCTCTCTCTTTTCTGTCTGTCTGTTCTTTATCAAATCTCAACAACCATCACCGCCACCACCACCGCCACCACCCCAATTTCCGATCGGTTCTCTTCGATCGAGGTATCTAACAACGTTGTCAATTTGTCTGTTTTAGTCGATTAGTCGACGATGATCTCGGTTTTGTGCTTTCGTTTAATTTCTCATCTTTACTTTTTGTTTTCCCCTGTGTGGATTCCTTGCTTCGATTCGTGGATTTGACTTGGTTTATTCGATTGCGGGGGGAATAAAGAGAGGGATCTGATAATTTTGCGCCTCTGTGTTCTTAATTGTCAAATCTCTCTGTTTTCTATTCCGTTTCTTCCGATGTGGGTACGATCTTTTTTAACTATGTTGGTCTAATGGATTTGTTGGAATTGTTTTGTTTCTGTCACTTTTGATGTTAGTCTGATTAATCGATACTGAAATTAGTGTTTTCTGATATGTCGCACATATATTCAAAGAACCGACCTTGTGAAATTGTGACCTTTTCTTGTTTTTGGTCTTACCTGTGTTGTTTTCTCATCGTCTTTCTTGGCATATTTGTGTAGTTGGGTTTCCGGAACTTATAATGTAACCCCCCCAGGTTCGTCGTCCCCACCGTAGCAACTGAACCTTAAGTAGTGCTTTGTATTGTGGCAATTAGATGGAGCATTGTAGATTTTGAACGAATACATTTATGCTAGAGTGATATGTGTGTGTGTGTGTGTGTTCAGCGTATTAAGGAAAATACACCAGGCTTATGTAGGTTCATGATGTCCAAGCCTAAAGTTGGTCAAATTAAGTTGGCATAAGGGTGCTCTATGAGGAAGTACAGGGCGTTCTTATTTGGGCATGCAAACTTATATCTGGGCTCCAATCCATTGCTGCCAAAGGAAGAAACTTTTACGGTATAGTTAGGAATTTGTTAGAATAGTCAAGCCACATGAATTAGTGTACCAGTACTACACTGTTCTGATATACCGGGGAAGACTATAAAATTTGCCAATTGCAGTGATCCCTCACTCAAATGTTGCCCCACCTAGTGCTTGTAGCAGTTGATATAAGGTTAACTATTTTCTGAACCAATTTGATCAGTAGGTAATTCTTAAATTTAACAAAATATCAGGATCCTAGAGTCGGGGGATTTATTCCTGCTATCTGTTTGGGTAAACTATTTTCTGGAATTAGCAAGTTTCTTGTAGTTTTGTCTCTAAAAAAGAAAATCTGATTTGACATTTAATTCAAAGTGTAATTTTGGCTGTTTCGAACATACCCTTCTTTTTCCTTGCTACTTTTTTTGTTCCAGAAAACTCTAGTAATCAAAACTAAGCATGTCGCAGTTTCTCGTTTGATGTTTATCCATGAATTTTTTTATAAGAGTTCTTTGGCACGATAAATTGACACAATGTTTTTTTTGTTGTTGTTTTGGCTGCAGTTTAAATTTATGAACTCCAGTCATGAGTGCCGAATGTCGTCTCGTAAAACCTAGGTAAGGTGGAAATGTTGTAGGTCTCCTCCCTGGACAGAAGGTTTCAAATGGCTGTCGTAATCTTTTTGCCAATTTTTACTTGGAAATTTTGTATCAAGCTGGAGTAATTTTTTCCCTCTTCAAAATTTCAGGAATTATTTCCTGGAATTTTCAATTGGAGGAAATATTATGGCAATCGTCCGTTTTGCTTCATCTGCTAAAATCGATACAAGTTGCAGTTCTCAAATGCGTGCATCATGTAGTATTTTGTTTATTTTTCAAGGTGAGGATACGTGTTGCAAAAATCTTTCAATTTCAGTGTTTTATCTGTCTATTTCTATTTCTATATTTATATCATAGTTCTGTCCTTTTCTTTTTCTTTTTGGTTACTACCATTATATCTTCCCATTTCCCCCCTCCACTATTTTGCTTTGTCACAGGGATAATCTGATTGTAGTGCAGAGCAAACTTGCACAAATAGTAGTCTCCTATTGGTGTTGCTGCTGTTGTTCCTTATTATGAACACCCAGAAGGATATGGGCGTTTTGGTTTTCTGCATGAGTATTTTGTTTCCAGCTTTTGAATGGTAACATAATTTTCTGCAGTTGCATGATTTTATGTGTCCTGGGGAACTTATCAAGCCTAGCCCTTCTTTCTTGTAAAGCACCATACACAGATCTGCTTTTCTGGGAATAATATAGTGGTCCTCATGCAAGGGCAGAGAAGTACAGTTGATTCCTTCCCTGGAATGGAACAGGGATCCATTCCGAATAGCACTGGTACAAGTCAGCAACCCTCTTGGAATAACATGGTTAATCCAGTAGAAAGCCGCCTTTCTAATTATATTTTATCTCCTAGTGGGGCAAATTTTACACGTGGAGATGCTGTTGATCATGATGTCCACAGCTTTAGCGGCTGGAATTTGGGTGAATCTAGCTCTAGTTTGAATCGTGATAGCAGGATCATTGATGATGGGGCAAAAATGGGACACAATTGGTCATCCTCATTTGGTTCTCATGCTGGAGCTGGTCCACGGTCAGAGGAGAGGCGATTGGAACCATCTGATAATCTTCCTCATGAGAGTGTTGATGTAAGTCTTCACGACAGTCAAGTTACAAATAGGCCTTCGTTGTTTCACAGTTCTAGTTCTACTCATCGTATTCCTCAGAACGTCAATCTAAGCGTAGGATATATCTGCAATGGTAATAATGTTGGACAAAGCTTGCACATAGGTGGGCACACTAATCCTTATAGATCAGGTTGGTTTGACGCTGAGCAGAATATATCAGCTACTGATAATATTGGAATTTCTTCTGGAAGTTCTGGTCAATTAATGGACGAGAATGAAGCTGGATCAAGTTCTTCAGCAAGTTGGGGGTCGTCCTGCAAGAGAAAAGCTCTTGAGGGTACATCTCACCACTCTTATCCAGGTGGAAGTTCAGCTTGTTTTCTGCCATCTGATAACAATATATGGCCTGCTGTTCCTGCTCGATATAATGCTTCTGGAAGCTTAAGCATATCTTCAGGAGCTCCTCGAAGTGTTGCAGTTGGTGCCCCTCCGACAAATACTCCTACTGGCAGTCCTCCAGAACACCTGAACTCAAGTATCGGTGCTGGTATTAGGGCATTGGCTTCTGATGCATTCCCTTCATCAGGTGTTACAGGAAATGCTGAGAGCTCCTCCAGGAATTTCAATAGGAGAGGAGCTTTTCAATATCAACGAGAATCTCCTCCATTCAATCTATCTCTAACAGGGAATGCTATTCACTCTAATGCTTGCCTCCCCCATCAATCTTCTAGGCCAGCCCGTGTTAGTGATTCTCTTCATGCGAGATCAACTGCTAGAGTTGCAGGAAATACAAATGCTCCTCAAGGTCAATCTCATGTCATGAATATTTCTGGTTTCTCAAGAAATCTTCCTTCTTTCCCATGGAATGGGTCTTCTAGCTCAAGAGTTGGCAGTTCATCAAATTCTGTCAACCTTCTAGGAGAGAGGGGTGTTTTAAGAGATGAAGCAGTATTAAGAGGCAACCCAAGAAACAATGCAGAGTATCCCATGTTTGTTTCTGCAACTGATACAAGAAATGTGGCACAAGATCCAACAAATTGGAGTTTATCCACTGGAAATTCAGGGAACCCTGGTGCAGTTCCTTCCACTTCTCAAATTGGCCCGGGTGCAAGTCCTCATGCTTTGCCTACTCCTGGCTGGTTACCTAGTCGTAATTCCCCGGCACAGAATCAGCAAAGATTGTCTGAATTTTCCCCATGGTCTTTGTTTCCCTCTGTTGATACTGAGTCTGGTGTTCAGAGTGATCCTTTCACATCTTTCTCTTCAGGCCCTTCTGCTTCATCACAGGAGGCGAGAATGTCATCTGGTTCTAGCAGTCAGGGCCGTCAATTATTTTCCAGGTCTGCTTTCATGGCAGAAAGACAAAGTGATGATGTTTTTGGCTCATCACATTCATTCCGAGCCCTGGCTGCTGATATTGAAGGGAGGCACAGGCTGATATCTGAGGTTTCAATTCCAACTATATTTTGAAACTTTACAAGTTGGCAATTTGTGAACATTTTATTTTTAACCTGTGTCATCTTGATTGGCAATTTTGCATATATTGATACGTGGCATTTTTTTCAGTTCTAATTATTTTTCCAAGTTGTAATTTTGTGATTTGTTGGCATTTTTATTTTCAGCTCATGTCATCTTGGTATTGCAGTTGCGCCATATTAATGTGATGCTTTTAAAAACCTTCCCAAGTTTAATATATAGTCTCTCCTAATTAATTCAGTCTCCATTGCTTGTTTCATATTGGATTTATTGGCTCAACTACATTTACAATTTACTATTCACTATTCTTCCCGTATGCTTTCTTGTCGCTCATTAGAGACTCACTCTTGTCATTATATCTTCCTCATCTGCAATTGTATGCTCTATCTTGTTGTTCTGCACAGCTTTTCATCTAACTAACATCTATTTTAATTATAGGACAAGTAGGTTTGTGTTGTGATCGACACATCTTAATAGTTATAACGCAGCGATGGGTTCTCCACAAGATTGAAAGTTCTCTTAATTTTTCGTGCACTGCAACAAGTCATGACAAGAGGGGATTTTAGTTTGAAAGTGATAATCCTAAAATGCTAAATTGTGAAGTCTGTGAGGGTTATTGTCTTCACGTTTTTTATTCATATAGTGTCTGCGTGTTTCATTCTTCAATTTTGAAGGTTGAATTGTTGCAGGAGAACGCATGCTTGTGCTCTGACTTAAAAGCACCTTGGTGCATGGAATTGATATCTTTTGTTGATTGGCAGCTATATGTTTACTGATATAAAATTATCTAGGAACTGTTTTTGGTTTTCAATGCTCTCTTGTTTTTGGATGGTTCTTGCAGTTAATGTTTTGCGTTCAATAAGTACTAATACTAACAAGTTGCTCTTCTCCTTGTAGCAGATACGCCAGGTTTTGAGTGCAATGCGCAGGGGAGAGCAATTACGAGCTGAGGTTTGAGTTTAGTGTTTCTAATACGAGTACTCTGTATGCTGATTTAGTGATATACTTGAACGCGGTGGCTCCTGTAATTGGGTTTGGTTGATAAATTCTTAAATGAATCTCTCACGTTAACTTGGAGGGGCAGTGGGGCTGAATAAATTCTTAAAATGAATCTCTCACGTTGCTCGTCTCTGCACGGATGTCTTTGTTTTCCCAGGCCTTGAAAGTTCACTTTGAAGTGCTTGTTATTTTCTATATGAACTCAAAACAAAACGAAGCTGAACAAAATTTAGAAAAATAATTTTACCAACTTCCATGTTCGGTGTGGCTTTTGGTAGGTTTGATGGGTTTAATAAAATTTTCAATCATGCCAGCAGATTTCAGATCAAGTCATTTATGTTGAAGTTACTCCCTTTAAATACTGTGATGTCCACTGTCCATAATTTGTCTGCTTAAATGATAACCATGGCGGTGAATTTGTGCTGGTTTTTTGTTACGTTTATTTGAGCTATTTGTAGATTTGTAGTTATGGCGCGGTAACATTGACTTTATATATATGGGATGCTCACAATCGCTCAAATTTTGAGATCTGTTTACTTAAAGTTCATTCGCTGTAGTTGGGTGTTGATATAAACCCGGCTGCACTTAAACCCATATGGGAGCGCTAGATGTGCTTGTTTTGATGCAACCAATCTGTGTTGCCAGAAACTTCGTTAATGTAGGGAGATTCATGGGGTATTACCTTTGTTTTTGGGTTGCTTAACTTCTTGACCTGCTTACGGTGGTGTAGGATTACATGCTCTTTGATCCTTTCATATATCATGGAATGGCGGATTTACATGACAGACACAGAGACATGAGGCTTGATGTCGATAGTATGTCTTATGAGGTAAAATTGGTTCTCTACCTTCTTCTTAAAGAGTACTTCGGATGGGGGGTTGCTTTTATTCTCATAAATATCATCATTGGTTCAGGAATTGTTAGCCTTGGAAGAGCGTATTGGGGATGTAAAAACTGGGTTAAACGAGGAAACAATTTTGAAACTTTTGAAGCAGCGAAGATTCACAGTAAGAGCTCAATCAGATTTGGAGCCATGCTGCATATGTCAGGTAAACAGCTTACCTTTATATCCC
This sequence comes from Taxillus chinensis, assembly GCA_023512835.1. NCBI lineage: Eukaryota > Viridiplantae > Streptophyta > Magnoliopsida > Santalales > Loranthaceae > Taxillus > Taxillus chinensis. Next base: position 10,097,392 of record CM042089.1, read on the forward strand.
ATATGAATAAAACTTTTCGCGCTAACCAATTTATAAATTAGCCCTATAATTGATTCATCCATTTATCAAGGGGTAGTGTTGGTTTAAGACGTGAAATGTGTTGTGAATTGTTTAGTAGCATCCTCATTCAGACCCATGGCGCGGTTCAATATGGACATGTCTTCTAACTTTGCTGTGTTTGCAGGAGGAATATGGAACTGGTGACGATCTCGGAACGCTAGCTTGCGGGCACGACTTCCATGCAGGCTGCATCAAACAGTGGCTAATGCAAAAGAACCTGTGCCCCATTTGTAAAACTACAGCATTGGTTACTTGAGAGTATCATCCGATAGATGATTTGAAGGCTTCCCATGGTGGATGCTACCTTGGTTTTCCGTTTTCATTTCCCTGTTTGATGAGTGATGGTTCGTGAAGATAGGGAATAGAACCTCTTACGAGGAGGGGAAGAACACTGCAACAAGAACTTGTCACAGTGGGGTATCTTTGTGGAATTTTGCATTATTAGATGATTTGAATCACTATATGACCTAAAAAAAAAGGTCGAATAATGACAATTTTACTTGAGAGCTTAAGGTGGAGATTATCTCTGCATTATTTCAGTGAGCGTTGCCTCTGCTTTGTTATAAGTTATTTACATGTTATTTGGGGTTTAACGATTTTTAACCCAAAAAATAAATAAATGAGCAAAAATAGTGATTTGATCTCAGAAATAAAAAAAATTATATAAAATCTTTATATAATTTCACATTCCTCTCCTTTTTATTCTACACGTTGATAAGAAAGAATTCATTTCTCCCTCCATTCTTTTCTTTGATCCAATGGTATTTATATAAATTTTAATTTGTACATGTTTTCATGGGAAAAATTTATTAACCGAGCAATGTGAATGAATTATATTTGATGATTTACTATTATAGTAATAGTTTCTTGTTATAGATTTTTTAGTGTTAGCATTAATTTCTTGTTTTATAAATTTTATTAATACATATATACATCAATAATGTTTTTTTATAAATGCATCTAGGGCTGCAAACGAACCGAGCCGAGCTAAGGTGTTCGAATATGTTCGTTACTATTCCTTAATGAACCGAATCGAACACAATTCTTAAATTATGATGTTCACGAACGTTACTCTATTGTTCACGAACGTGTGTTCACAAACTTGTTCACGAACGTTTATGAACACAATTATAAAATCATAAAAATCTGTAAACAACTATATTAATAGTAAACAAATAAATTAAATATATATTTTTTTATTTAATAATAATATAAAGTATATGTTTATTAAATTATATTTAATAAAAATATATTTATATTTAATAAAATAACTTTTATACATATTAATTGATTTGTTAATATCTTGTTTACAACTAATTTTCACGAACACGAACAATATTTATAAACTGTTTGTGAACACTTGTTCATGAACGTTCACGAATATGATCACGAATATAACAATAGTGTTCCCAAACTGTTCATGAACGGTACTATTCCTTAACGAACGAACATAAACGATTTTTTACCGAGCCGAACGCGAGTTTGTTTATGAACGTTTAATTCATTTACAGTCCTAAATGTATCACTTAAAATTTAAAGGTTACTTAATGGTTATATCACAATAGTGATTTGTAGCCCAATAACAAGTTCTTCGTGATATTCACAAAATTCACAAAAATTTGATGTTTAGTAGTTGTTGAATTGCTAGAGTTTCATCTTATATACCCTGATCAAATGGTTATTATCCATAAACACGATCTTGATATTAATTTTAATCAAATCAAAATGTTTAACACTTTTAAACCTTTAATCCATTAATTATAAATGAGCAAACTTGATTTATAGACCTATTGTCAAAATCGTTTGAATCATTTTTGGTATGATAATATCACCTAGAGAGTGTTGTCACCCATATGTAATTGACCTTTAGCTTTTCTTATTAAAGTTTCTAGCGAACACATTTTTCAAAACTTCTTAATGATATCAATCAAATCCTTTTTTTGTCATCATTAATCTATAAGAAATAATATGAGAATTGATAAAAAGAATTTGCCTTACCTCATCAAGAATACTTAACAAGCCTTGCTTGCATTTGTAAATAAATTTAGAGTGGTATCAAGAAAAATATAGGTTGATGCATTATTGCTCAAAGAATAATGCTACGTAAAGGTAAATTATATAGGTAATTCACACATGGACATTTTTATTACCGTTGGATTGATATTATTATTTTTTAAAATTTTTTATTTATACCAATTCACTGGCAGAAAGAATATTTCTATACAGATTTTCTATACAACTTATGTGTAAATAAACTTTTCCTTGCTCAAAATGTTGAGACTTTAAGTCTTAAACCTTTTTTTAATGTAAGCTAGCTTCCCTAGTATTGTAAAAATGTCATGTCCTACTAAAGTACTAAGTTTAGATAAACTTTATACTAATAAATTTAATGTCATACTTTTAGAAACTTTTGCATTTTCTTCATACCTTAGAAAACTTTTGCATTTTCAAGAGTTCTAATTTTTTACTCCTAAACATGCTAACAACCTTAGAAAACCTTTGCATTTTCAAGAGTACTAAATTTTTTTTTTATTCCTAATGATGCAAGAGAGAGTTTCTAACTTGCACTCTTCATTTGTTGATATCATTCGGGAGCTCCATCTCCAAAGCATCCTTACAAAATTAATTGATTTTAAAACTAGTTATTTTTACTTTTAAAATTAAAACTAGACAACTCATGTTCAACTCCAAGTTCACTTCAAGAAAATTATTCTATGAATTTTATGTTTGCCCTCTCCTTAATTCAACTTTATCCTCTTACAGTTTCTTTTAATTTTTTAACTTGCAATACTTTTATTGCATTTCAATTCATTATTATATACCTAGAGCTATAAACGAACATAGTAATAAGATGTTCGAACGTGTTCATCACTATTTATTAACGAATCAAACCGAATATAAGTTTTAAACTATGATGTTCACAAATATATGTTTACAAACTTGTTCACGAACATTTACGAACATAATTACAAAATTATTAAAATATATAAAAAAAATTACACTATAAATTTATCTGAAAAGAGTACAATTAATTAATTATTAGATTATATTATTTTTATTTAATATATTTAAATAATTACTATACATAAAAATAACAAAAAAAAAAAAATTAAAATTAAGATTAATAAAAATAATATAAAATATATTTTTATTTAATAATAATATTAAAATATATACTAATTAAAATATATTTAATAAAATAACTTTTATACATATTAATTAATTTATTATTTTTATTTATAAAATTTTTTTCATAAATATAAATAATATTCATAATTTGTTCACAAAGGATATTATTTCTTGTTACAAGTGATATTATTTCTTGTTCAGGAACGTACCCAATTAGGTTACGATTGAATTAGTTAAAATTCTATAGCATTGCCCAACAAATAATCACCTCATCCAAATGTACGTGCGATACTCATATCCTCAAATTTTTTGATTTTAACTATTTCTAATTGAAATATTCCATATTTAAAACTCAAAAGGATTCAAACGCATCCTGTGCGCTATAATATAGACACAAGTAATCTACCCTCTCATATCCGGATGTATGTGCAATACTCATTCTCAAAAGCTGGATAAAGGTATGGTGGTAACTGCATCAACTGATAAGGTTGAAAAAGCTTTCCTTAACAAGAAACATTAAATGGGTTGAGAAAACTTTCCTTAATCGTTCCACAGCCTCCAGCCAAATATTTTAACATATACAAAAGCTACACAATTCCAAACCAGATAATGGTTGAAATGCAGAAAAATTAATAAAGTTGAAACTTTGTTTCCTCCATCACAGCTTGAAAACATGCCTTCAGGTATGCAAAGACCCTGTAGCAAGGAATATCTTACAAGCCGCAGCAGCAATACACCATCCATCAGAATATATGCACGATATCATAAGCAAAACTTGTTTCCGTTAAGGACAACTTCAAAATAATACATAAGCAATCTTTTAAAATATGATGTACAACATCTTTCTGTGTGAGTGTGTGTTGATCAACTGAGTCAGGTCATTATAATTTCATATGTTGACTTCAAAAAAAAAAAAAGGCTACAGAAACTACCAATGGAAAATTCTAATAAGTTGTCCAGCACCTGCACGTCATATGTTGCTTTGGTGCCCAAAAGCTCAGATGGATTGCAAATTATCATGTGTTGAGCTTAATAAAAAAGGAATCTAATTATATAGTCTGAATATCCAAATGAATGCTAATCTTATAGGAAGGATACGTCCAGAAAAGCACAAATGACTGCAGAAAACAAAAACACAACAGTGAATCACTATAACAAAACGGAGTATATATTTTTATTTTAACTTGGTATGGCTTATATAATAACTATATATAGTTTCATTTTTGAATAGCATGTTCAAGCTTCAAAACACGAAGCTGTGCATTTCTAATTCTGGATCAGAATCATAAGCATGATAGAACACCCACATGAGAAACAAAAAGGAACAGTCAGAAAATGAATTGCAAGAACATAGTGAAAAGATAAAAATTGAGTTCTTGAAGAATAAATTAATACTATAGAAATTTAATATATTAGGAAAGAGGTGAACAATCAACTTATAAGTAATAGAATGTATAGTGAATTCATGTGTCAAAAAGCATACCATAAGCCCACTTAGAAAGCCATCTAGTATGATCCGATTCCAGCAATCAAAGTAGGAGTTTATGGAAAACTTGGCCTTCACTGCAATTCCCAATGAAGTGATTGCCATTATCACAAAATAAAGGATAAACCCAGTCAAGCCAGTGAACCCCAAAATTCCAGCAATGACACCACCAATAATGGAGAGAAATGTCCGGCTGCAAAGAAGAATAAAGACCAGGATTATCACCATAACTTTAAATAAAAAATTACTAAAACGTAAATACCCTTCCAAAATTACTGAAGTGCCATAAAACAAGTTTATGGACAGGATTCCAAATATTGAAAACAAATAAATACAGTTTAACATCAAAACTTAAAATCTTCTTGGTGTAAACTTAAATGCTACACGTCCATCAAGTGGGATGAATCAAATTCATATTCAATTCAGTGAAATTGCAAATTCACAATGAATGCTTCCTGCAGGGATGATTGCTGTCCATTCTTTGATGGATTTTACTACCGGACGACGATGCTAAATTTTTCAACCATTAAAAAAATTCATGAGACCTGATAGCACAATTAGGTATTAGCACACAAGACTTTTTTTTTTCAAAAAAATTAAGTACACAATAAACCAGCAGTCTTAACCAAGGTAATTAAACTCGTGTTTTAACTCGTAAAAGCATATGAGTTTATGCATCCTCTTTATCCCATTCGTTCAAACCCATATACAGAATCGTGTTCTAACAAAATTGGAAGCAAAACCGTGAAGTCGCGCCGTTATGGTGAACTCAGATGAAAACACACTTACACAGACGGGACCACAAGAAATCAAATCAACACAAATTAGAAATCACTCGATCCCTAATTTCTTTTCTCATCTTCACGGGAATCACAGCTCAGTGCTCTGCAGTCTGCCCTACGCATACGCTGTCATGTAGCATGTGCATCATCATCATCATTCACGGGCCAACAGTATGCAGGATCTCTTGCTGGATCGGACCAGCACGGCAATGTTTCTCCTCCGATCCTCCCTCTGATGCAGCATCGAGACAACCTCAACGCGGCAATGCTTTCTTTGGATCTGTCTCTGGCAACAACCTCAGCCCTCCAGTCCTCCACCGATCCCTGGCAGGCCGTGAACGTTGTTTCCTTCCACTTCCATGCACACAGGTTAGAAATTGTTCCTTTCGAATCCAGTGCATGGTGTTTGATTCTATTTGTTGAGTTAAAAATTATTTGTTTGTAATAAAAAAATTAGCTATTAGAGAGTTTCCTTTTGTCCCTTTTGTTTGGATGCGTTAGAAAATTAGCCTTATGCTTTTATCCCTTCTATAATTAGCTATTATAAAATTAGCCTAGTGTTTGGATGCATTAGAAAATTAATACATCTAGAACATTAGACGGGATGAGTATTCTATCTGTATCTTAATTGATTGTTCATTGAGTTAACTGTAATTGTTTGGTTCTATAAGCCTATAATTGTTTGGTTCTATAATGATTTATATGGAAGTTGTGTTCTATATAATTTATTGATTTGCAGACTTCCTTTTTTCTTGTCTGAAATTGCCTAGTGCACTGTATTTCCTGTGAATATTTTTTGTTCCTAATATTAAGAAATGTCTATCGCAAGAAAAATCATTCATAGAAAGAATGCTCTTGGAAATAGATTTGAATTATTATTTTTAGAATTATTATTAATTTTTTAACCAAAGTTATGTAATTTTGATATTATATAATTTATTATATATTATATATTAAATTTAGTAAAATCTCGATTTTACGATTTCGCTTTTACCTAACCAAAATAATTTTACGTAAACTCTCGATTTTGATAACCTTGCTCTTAACTTTCCTCTCAATACAAATGAGATTTTAAAAACCATCCCCGAGGCCAGATGAGTCACACAATGAGTGTCTAAATAATATTATTGCTAGTAATGTTCATAAATCGTGTGGCAATATTTAAGGTGAGAACAATCCACATTTGAAATGTTTGATTGATGTGATCCAGTAATTGTATTACAGGGTTGTAGGTTTACCCTCTACAGCATACCCTGTTATTGATATAGCCACACTAAATATCAGATTAAAACAACTAGTGATGTTGCATCTATTGGACAACCAATACTGAGACCTAGAAATTTACAAGCTGACCATATAATGCAGGCAACTGTCATTCAACGCCCTAATGCAACTCCTTGCAGAATTCATTACTCTTATCACAATCATCTAGGAATGCCTTCAGTCCTATAAACACCTAAGGGACCACTTTATTACCTTATTAGTTGAAAACATTGGGGTTACAGAAGCTAAGAGCAGACACAACAAGGCAGTGTAACCAATTTCATCTCTATTGAATTTGAATATCAAAATAGTCTCTGACTCAACAAATCAAGTTCGCTTACTTTATTCTTTTTATTTATTTATAATCTTTACAGTGGATTTGATTGAAATAATGGAAATAGATAATGTTTGGCAATTCAAGAGACGACTTATAATGATTCATTAGAATTTAATGAAACAATGTTCCATTTTTGAATATTAGAATTCAGTTGGTTATTTTTTAGCACAGTACAAAAATATCAAATTATTCTGTTTAAATATGAATATTATTCTAGTAGTACTGAACTACAATTTTAATTAAAAAAAGCCTTATCGGATTTGAACCGATGACTTGCGTCTTCACACAGTGTTGCTCTACCACTAAGTTAAAGGGGCCCCTCTTCCCTTCAATTTATGAAGAGAGTTAATATTATAATTATATAAATTATGTTATTCTATATCCTATATTATATTTATATTATATAATTAAGTACATATACTCAAGTAAATAGCCCATTTAGAACTAGCCATTTGATTTACTGAGTGAATCAGGGGTGTAAAATTGTTTATTGCTATTGGGAGTGTGTATAAAAAGTATTGATGCAATTTGTACTAAACTTAATTTTTATTTTGGAGGACAAACCCATTACTGAAAGGGGTCTTTGTATTCTTCTTCTTCTTCTTCTTTTACTAAAATAGAAAATGCAATGTAAATAATTTGTGAATGACAAATCAAAAAATTTGATGGAATCAACAAAGATATGTTAGATACCATTTCATTATCACTATCAGTATGTTAACAATTTCAAAAAAAGGAAAAAAAAACTGTTCATACTATGTTCGTAGTATGATGTAGGCCGGGTAGGTATGCCCCATCGGCCCATCGTCTAGAGGTTTAGGACATCTCTCTTTCAAGGAGACAGCAGGGTGAACAGGTAATCTAATATATTGAGTCCCTTTTTGCTATCTGGAACTCTGGAAGCAGCATCTAAGCACACATTCGTATTGAACACCTATGAGTTCAGTAAACTTCCGGGGGAAAGTTAACAAGTCACTGTTTCTTTATAGTGCAAGTATGGATTGATAAACGAGAGGCCAAAACTCAAGTTTTGAAGTGTAAATCATAAGAAAGGAGCAAATTTCAGAGTCTATTTTTGTTATTTCTAATGTATTATCACTCAACCTACAAATTATGGTGTAAAATAGAACAGGGCCATGATATTGAATGATATTTCTAGCGAGAGAGAGAGAGAGAGAGAGAGAGAGAGAACCTGTAATAAACAATTTTCATGTTGCTTTGCATGTTTTCAGCATTGAAAGTTAGGACATTGTTTATGCCCTCAGTACATTTGTTCTCGTATGTTTTGGCATCATCGAGTACAGCCATATCTTGTGTTTGCTGTGGCATGAAAATGAGAAACCGAGAGTGAGAAGATTAATATCACAGACTGAGCCCTTCAAGTGTACTCAACTGACTCTTACTAGAGAATTACATAGAGTTCCTCCTTATCCACACATTACCTAATGGACAGAAACTGAAATTAGCAGAAATAACACTTGGCAGTGTGGCCATCAAACTCATCACGAGAGATTTTTGAAAACAAACGAATAAATAAATGTTCAATGAATCTCATTATTCTCATTAGTTCCTAAGAAAAAGAAAAGTCAACTAGTCAACAGCAGACACAACACAGTTCCATAATAACAATAAAATGATTAAAACAGGGAACCCGCATTTCGACATTTGGCCAGGTAACTAGTTCAAAATTCCCAACCTCAACCGAAGCAATGAATTCTTTCCGCCTAACCCTAACCGAGCCTCAAAACCCCACAACATTAATACACATGTAAGATTCCCAAGTCAATAAAATTTACCAACAATGTCCTGTGTTTCTCGGCGGAGAGTTAACAACCTAACATTAACTACTCGATAGCCATTCACATGCCCTCAAAACTACACAGCATACGATGATGATCTACAATATCAACTACAATTCCACGAGATATGTAACGGCGATAGCAAGGGTCAGTGAGTACCGGATAAGGCGGCGGAAACCTAGGATCGAGCCCTAGATACAACAAAAATTAAAAACACCTAAATTAGTACTACCTAGTTGTAACAGCTCCAAGAAAATTAGAGAGAGATGAGATGGTGGCCTTACTGGAGGAGATGGCGGCGCGCGGCGATCGGAAGAGAGAGAGAGAGAGAGAGAAGGCGAGTAGCGGGTGTGGGCGTTTAAGCTGAATCATAAAAAATAGATTTTATATAAAATCTTATTTGGTTTTAGGGGGTCGGAGTTCGGATCGCAGCTTTCCTACGATAACTAAAAACGACCACGTTTCATAAAATAAACCCCCACTGCAATGTCCTACGGCCACACCCGATCCCCCGCGACGCTGTCCCCCACAACAAGTCACATCACACCCTCTGCGCCCTCGCCCTCGACCTCCTTCGTTGCCGCCACCCTCTGCGACGTCGGCAGGGTCAAGGGATGTGACCGGCGGCGTCAAGGGAGTCGAGGGAGAGGGCGGCATCGGCCTCGGATGCGGTGTCGCTGCCGCGGCCGTAGAACTTTGCATGATGCATAGTGTGTTTATTTTATGAAACGGAGTCGTTTTAATCACCGTGAGAATTTTTAACCGCCGTCCAAAGACCCCTATATTGGTTTAACTCATGAAATATTGGATTATCGTATGCTTTATATTCTTTAAGATTTACAAAAAATATTTATGCATAGTATTGTTTTGAGCAATGTAAAATGTTGTCTAGGTAATATAATCATAATTAGGCATGGCAGCAAATCGGATCGGGCTCGGATACCGTCCGACTTAAACCCGACCCAACATTTTTTAAGCTGTCCCAACCCACCAATATGGCCCTTCAGGTCGGAGGAAGGTTTTTTAGCTTATTTTTTGCTTAAAAATATTGATATGGGGCGGGATGAACAAGATCTGAATCCAACTCGATGACATGTCAAGGCAAGATAGTCCGGGTTAGATCGGGGTGAGGCGGGGCAAAATTGTCATCGCCACTCATGATACACATATATAAGAGATTATGAGCATCTTGCTTGTGCATACTCTTTCTATCTTACACGCACATACGCTACACACTCAAACAAATGATATATATATAAAATGGGACAACTCAAAATATTATTTCGTATTGTAACTAGCTCCTATGTTTTTTTAGTTTTTATTTCATACCACTAGTTTTGCATAACTTGGGGTTTCAGATCAAAATAATATTTTGATTTGCCCCTCACCCCCCCCCCCCCTCTCTCTCTCTCTCTCTCTCTCTCTCTCTCTCTCTCTCTATATATATATATATATATATATATATATATATATAACAATACCTACACCATTTTCCTTTTTTGCATACAAAATAAGCTAACAGACTTAAATGAAAAAGTCATTAAGTTTTTTTCCTTTTCTACAAAATAATAACAATACCTACACCATTTTGTTTACAGCTCTATTGAGTTATCAAGTTGTATTTTATATTATCTTTTATTATTTTATTATATTTGCTAAAAAAACTTGAGTAAATTTTACTTTAAAGTTTACATATAAGAGCAACTCCAACCCACTTTGTATTATATACATGTAGACAATAAAACTTTAATTTTATGCTCGAACAAACTCTCACATAGCTCTTTAGATTTAAAAACTATTACAGTAATTTTTTACAAATAAAGAATTACTATTCATTATGTATATATTATTTTATTTTCTTATGTTTTTTCTCTCTTTCTCCTCCCATCTCTCGTTCTCTCAGGCGAACACACGATCGCCTCCCATCCTCTCATCCCTGTCGCCTTGTCCATCCCCCCATCCCGCCGCCTCCAAAACCCTTATCACCTTTGCCCCAAAACCACCCACATAGACCCCCTCCCCCTTACTGCCCTCCATATCCCGACACCAACACTTCATCATCCCTCCGACTCTAACAACTTACAAGAAAAGATGCTCTACCTTGAATCCTATGGCATCGACCTCTTCCACGTCGCCGCCCTCCATCCTCTCGTAATCTTTATCCCCCTTGCCCACATCTAATCCACCGTCGACTTCTTCACCTCCCTCAACTTCACCGTCGTCAACTTCCACCGCATCGTCAACATGTGCCCCAAGGTTCTCAGCCTCAAAGTATCCGACCATGCCCCTGTCCTCACCTTCCTCCTCTGCGAGGCTTGCGTTAACGTCCCTGACCTTTATCATGTCATCGGCCGCCGCCTCAGGCTGCTCTGCATCAGCATCACGCCTCCGCCCCCACCCCCGACACCATCTATATTTTTTAAAAAATATTATTTTAATATAAATACATATAAAATAAAAAGTTTATCAGAATTAAATGGGTAAAAATAATTCATAATTATTTTTTCTATGTAAATAAAAAATACAAAATATTTTTGGAGTTGCAGATTATTGATAAAAATATTTTTAAAATGATTTAATTAGTTTAAAAAAAATCATTTCCCAAGTAAGAAAGCTAAATTCTCATTTTGAGGATAAAATTGAAAGCATATGTTAATTGGACCTAACAAAAAGATCAAAGACGTCACCAAAATAAATGAAAAAAAAATACTCACATTAATAAAAAGACAATAATTATGCAATTAATCGGCGTAGCTTCTTTGTTATTAATACAATGATCGAATGATCGATTGGAAGAGTGTTTGAAAAATTATGCCTACAACTTAACCGTAAATAAAATTAAAAGAACAAGAGAGAGAATGGCGTAAAAGGGGCCAAGAGAGAGGAGAGAAAGCAAGGGAGGGAAGGAGGGGGAAGGAGACAGAAGTGCAGCGATTGATCACACAATTCCCAAACACAAGAGTGCCACGTCCTCTTAAGTCAGCAACGAACAACCAAACTCAAAAAAAGCGACTACACTCAACCCCAAAGAAGAAGAAGAAGAACAACAACTTTCTCTCTCTCTGTCACACACACACACACACACACACTTTCTCTCTCTCTCTCTCTCTCTCTCTCTCTCTCTCCTTATTAGCCGCGGAATCGAAATCGAACCGTAGTCACTGCGATTTCCGGCGAGCTCAATCAGGTCAGCAATTGACCACTCTCTCTCTCTCTCTCTCTCGCTCTCTGTCTACACTGTCGTTGTTCCTTCTTCGATTCTCCACACTTCGGATTGAACGCGTTCGCGGTGCTTCGCTCGCGACTTCACTGCTCGACCGATCTCCGACAATCGTCGCGCGTTGAATTGCAATGAAATGCTGGGGTTTGGATGGCGCAGGAATGTAATTTGCCGTTTGTACACTCGGGAGCCTGGGAAGCACAGGTTCAGTGATTTAGGGTTTAAATTCTGATCGATTGAGGTCTCGGGCCATGTTCGCTTCGATTTAGGGTTTTGGAGGGAGTTTGCAACCCTCTCTCGGAGGGGGATGTTTGGATGCGCCTGTGGCTTTAATTCATTTTTGTAGTCTGTGAATGTTGAGATATGAAACCGGAGCAGGGATTGAGAATTGATTTGGGGGATTTGAAGGCCCAGATTGTAAAGGGAATCGGTGCGGATAGGTCGAAGCGTTATTTCTACTATTTGAATCGGCTGTTGAGTCAGAAGTTGAGTAAAAGTGAGTTCAACAAGCTATGTTTCCGGCTGCTTGGGAGAGAAAACCTGCCACTGCACAATCAGTTTATCCACGCCATTCTGAAGAATGCTTGCCATGCCAAGACCCCGCCAACAATCCATGGAGCTGGTCCGCCGAAACCGTCGGTATTAAGTGGGAAAAGTTCATCCCCCAATGAAGACGGCCATGAGTGGAGCAGCGGGCCAGGTGTCTCAGCTCAAGTTCAAGCTTTGTCAACCTGGTCAAATGGGGTTGCTTTTCCAATGTCCCCGAGGAAAAGTAGGTCTGCACTTCGTGATAGGAAGCTCAGGGATAGACATGGTCCACTTGGACCGAATGGAAAGCTGGATTCTGCATCTCATCAATCAATGGCGACGGAAAATAATGGTATTAAAATGAGTATGGAAAATGGGGGGTTGACTCCTTGTGATTATCAGAGGCCTTTGCAGCATTTACAAGGACTGGCAGAGCAGCCTGAGAGTGAGAGGGATGTGTCAATTCAGCAGTCTGCAGAGAGACAGAGAACAAGTAAATCGTTTGATGGGCCATCTTCATCATACAGTAAAGATCAGATTGGTGCAGCCATTGTTGAATATGGGGATGAAGTGGAGCGGGAAGATCATTTGAATTTCTCTAGAAGTCCACTCACTGCCCCTCTAGGGATTCCATTTTGCTCTGCTAGCATTGGTGGGGCCCACAGAACTGTGCCAACAGCTAGCAATCGTAATTATGTTAGTTTTTTTGACAATGGAGTGCCGTATGATACTGCCATGCTGAAGAAACACATGGAACAGATTGCAGAAGCACAAGGCCTTGAAGGGGTTTCCATGGGCTGTGCTAATGTATTGAATAACATGCTGGATGTTTATCTAAAAAAGTTAATCAAGTCTTGCGTTGAGTTGGTTGAATCAAGGTCTTTGCGTGGGCCAAGAAGGCACCAAATTGTGGAGAAGCAGAATATTCAAGCAAAGCCTATTAATGGCTTGTGGCCAACTAATCACTACCATATGCAGAGTAGTGAAGGGCCGTCAGAGATTGTTGAGGAGCAAAGAATCAGTCACACTATATCTTTTGTTGATTTCAAGGTTGCGATGGAGCTACATCCACAACAACTTGGAGAAGACTGGCCATTGCTGCTAGAGAAGATTTGTATGCGTGGATATACAGAATAGATAACAATTGCCTTTGATCGATCTATGTTTTGGTTGAGAGGTCGATGGTTGCTGTTAGACAATTTTGATGCATCTGTATCTCTTCTTATGGCCATAATGAAGGCCAATTCAGATAATGCTTTGACCCTTGCAAAATGGATTGAGGGTTTGAGCACCCATAGTCTATATTCTCCTTCCCCAGGTCCTAATTGTGATCAGGAACTCATTTAACAGCATCCAAAGAACAGGTAGTTTCTACAGAATGCCCAGGTTGCACTGTTGAACCTTTAGCATTTGTGGCTCGGTTGTGCCATCATAACAAATCTTGAACCTTTTGTGTAATTTATTTCTCCAGAGGGAAACTAGGAGAGTCAACATGACTATAGTTCTTTGAGTTTTTCATGTAATTTACTGCCTAGAGGAATCTAAGAAAGTTTTGCAGGATACCATTGTGTAGAAAGCCTAAACTACTTTGTCACTGTGCTTTGTATTTTCAAGATTTGAGAATTGTTTAAATTTATATTAATAACACATTAACATCTTTTGGATAGTCTTAAATGATTTCAGGTTGGATATTAAATGACATCTGAATATTGACTTGCTGTTCACTTTTACGTTGTTGAACTTATTATTTTATTATTGGTTTGCAATGGTATTTCTGTATAGCAAGCAGGAATAAGAATGCGTATTACTCCAATATATTGGTTAGGCTTGAAATCAAACTTATCCGTCGATGTGGAGCACAACTTACATGCCACTGATAACAATCCTACTAGTCAACCGACTACAGTACTGTTGTAAGTTGTAATGATTGTTACTTTTCCTTTCACATCAGACCCTAAGTAAATATTTTTCCACATTTTCTTTATTTAGCAGTCCAATTATAGTCCTTGTTTCATATAGTTCTACGTTCAATGCAAATTGTTTTCTCTAGGCATAACAAAGCATGACTTGTATAATTAATAATGTGGTATTTTTTATCAGGAATTTGTCAAATAAAATAATAGAGTATTGCATGCCTATTTATTATTATTCCACGTGGTGTGTTTCACTGATATATGTCTTATTTATGTTTTGTTTGTGTTCTGGTCATAAGTAGTGAAAAGTAGAAAAGCTTGGACAATTTTTATGCCAGACTGCTTTTATATGTGTAAAAAATGATCCTATCTTGGAACAGTACTTATTTTTAAATCAAGCGATTAAAATTCTTTTTATGGAGGATGGGTTTTTGCTTGAAGTTTGTAAATTCATTGACATGAGGTAAGGTTCTGCCTGCTAAGTAAGGCTAACAGCGTTTAAAACATGCTAGGCATTAAAACTGCTTTATATTATACATCTGCTTTCTAAGTTTCTTTAACACCTGTTACGAATAACTGTGTCAGTTGATTCATAACTTGTTTTGGTTCTTGATGGCATTACCAAAGCATTGTTTTTATTTTTGGTAATATATTTATGGATCGCCTTATCTGTTTTGAGAAATAGAATACCAAACTACCTTTGTAAGAATATCTATTTCACATACATGATAATTATATGCATTCCCATTTACTAGAGCATGTCAACCTCAACCCCCTTTAAATGTCTTTCAGGTTTCAAGTTCTATATTCAAACTATGTCAGTAGTTTTACCTTTTCCAGGTAACTAGCTAGTGGTTTTTGGTAAATATTTATTATTTATCACTGATACATTGGAATTTAAGATTCAATGAAATAGAATTAGTAGTTCAGGGAATGTTTTGGACTAAAGTTGAATATAAATAGTGGATGATAGTTCAGGCAAAACAGAAAGTTTTGTTACATTTGGTAGCATATTAGTTGCATTTGAGCAAACATTATTTTGTTTGATTTAATTGCTTGTGCACTAATACTAGTTAATGATTTGATAGCTGCCCCACCCACTGCTGCTGTGAAAGCTTTATGTTTTATGGCATCCGTCTTTCTTTGTACCCTCCTTTGTTTATATCTTTAAATTCCAGATCCATTCATATTCCAAGTTCCAACCGGATTTTTTTGGTGGTTATTTTTATTCCAGCATAGGAAAAATCCTTTCATGGTGTACCTTTATGTCAAAAATCGGCCTTTTGAATCAGGAATTAATGAAAGCAATAATTATGGTATGACTTTGGTGGAAAATTCAAATTCGATTCCTCTCCGATTAAATTATATAAGCTGTTCAAGGGGCCTTAATGATTTTCTTGAAATATTCTTTGAACTTTTATTATCAGTTTGGCTCTTGGTAGAGATACTGAAGTCACACGTGGTTCTTTTGCCATGATGTTCTAGGAAGATGCAGAAGTTAGGTAACTATTATAAATAGATGTAAATATGTTTTGAGTATTTAAAATAGATAAATACGAATAAAAATAGGACAGCCATACTATTTCTTAGGGTGAAAAATGTACAGCATTGCATTTCTTATTGCTGGATTCCTTTTATTGGCATTCTTAAACTTGTTATGGGAAATGTGTGGTCTCTCAGGTATTGAGAATGAATTTAAGCATTATTTTCCTTCCCCATCTCAGCCTTGGTGCCCTTGGTAACATATAATCTGCCATTGTGAAGTAATTATTCTACCTAAAAGCAACTTTAAAAAAAAAGCAACTTAAACGGTTGGAATATAAGCCCTGGATGTAAATCTACTCTTAAGAGTCCCTCTTAAGGAAACATAATGATACATATTAAGGAAATAATAAATTCAACATTGGATGGTAAATACAGGCAACGTAGAAAAATAGAGCTCAGGACTCCTGACTATTGCACCATGTGCAGAAACCAAAGTTTCTAAGAAATTATGTAGTTTGCATGTAGGGCCCACATCTTGTATCAAGCTGTCTATACATGGGAGTAGCAAAGGGGCTTGTGAGCATTTGTACCTTTTCAATGTTTTACTGACCTTTCGTGTTGATGAACTTCCTAATGATTTTCCTTATGTACTTCTATGCATTTAATCATCACCCTCTTTAAACTAATGTGTCATTTCACTACTTCACCTGATTTTGCTCAGTTGCAATTTTAGCTTTTATGTCACTCGTTAAGATAATGAATAGGTATTCATTTAGAATTGAGAGAAGATGAAAAAAAAAATCTTACGATGACCGGAGATGAGAATATGATTAAGGTGAAGCCTTGGTATAGAACAGTGCAAATTCCAAGATGTTTGAAATGTTAACAATTGACTAAATACATGTAGTAAAGCTGCATGGATTAGAAGCTCACTATTTTAATGCTGAGGGATCAAAGATATGTCCCAACATCAAAAAAAAAATAAATGAAGAGCTTTTCATGTTAATAGATTATTTTGGAGGTAATGAACTATATTTTTTCAAAAAATTGTCTAGAAATGTTAATTATAGGACTTGCTAGAGGATTCTTATATAGGATTCTCAATGAGCTAAAGGGGTACATGGATTATCTAAACCATTGAATGATATTTGTTGATTTGGGAGGTTCGTTTTGAAGCCAGTGAGATTGTAATGTTAAGGATAAAAGAGTTTCAATTTTGCGGGCCTCAAGCCCATACACACATACTTGTATTTTTGTAATGAATTCACGTCCAAAACTGTGACTTATTTAAAGTTGTCATAATGCTATTAATTATTAGATTTCAAAAGTCACTTAGTTATGTCTATTATTAGCCATAATTTACCTGTGAATCTCCTTTGTGACTCTCATTCTTAGCCCTTGTAACTTCAAGGCCGACTCTATAAATATATTTCATTCCTCATGTATCTCGCTAAATTAATTTCTTCAAGTTAATTAGTTTGAAAAATTGAGGATTAAGGGTTTAAAATTGGAGAACGTAACTATAATTTTTTTAATATTACTAAAGTAGTAAAATGAAACAACAGACTAACAATGGGGCAAACCTCACAAGTATGCAAAGTTTGCTAACATTTTGTGAGATTTTTGATCCAAATATTCCTCAAAATGAATCTCAAAATAGGATAGGATAGACCTAGCTATCCATGTCTCAAGTTTGAAGTTCACAGTTTGCGACTTTGAAGTTTTATATTTCTTTGTATATTACATGTAATACTTTTTTTAGAGTTTATAACACTTTAATGTGAAATTGAAATGCCCCCAGAAGAATCATAAAACACACAGGGAGGGGGGGTTGTATTCGGTTCTGCCCCAAATAAAACTCCAATAATAATTATGATTCAAATGAAAGACTACAACCAAACCTGTAACAGCCCAGCCCACTCGTAGCCTGATATTGTCCGCTTTGGGCCTCGCCCGCACGGATTTGTTTTTGGTAGGTCCTCGGCCCCCAAAATGCGTCATGCTAGGAGAGGTTTTCACAGCCACCTAAGTAGCTTGCTTCGTTCTCCTTCCCAGCCGATGTAGGACATTACATCGATGTAAAGACTTGTATTTGGATAGTGTTGAGAGATAGTCATTCTATGGGAATGCAACTATCTGGACGATAGTGTAGTCGTCGATGTAAGCATTTTGACAGTACTTGGGCCTGATTTTGGGTCGGGTCCCCGAGTGGCCCGATTATTGACTTTTTGGGGTTTATTGGTTGACTTTGCATTTGAGCGGTCATTTGAGTGTGATAATATCTGAATAGTATTGTACTCGTCATTTTGAGCGTTTTGAATGTAATTTGACTCAATTTGGAGTTCGGGACCTTGGAGGTCAATTATTGACTAGGTCAATTAGTGGTCAATGATTGACAGAAATATAAATAGAAGGAAAAAGAAAAAGCTTTCACCTTACGCTATCACGTTTGTGCGTTTGAAGAGAGAGAGAGAGAGAGAGAGAGAGAGAGAGAGAGCGCTTGGAAGCTTGAAGCCTTGGCAATTTAGAGTGATTTGGGTTCGTGGAGCTCAAAGAATCACTCAGGTAGGTGTCCTTGAACTTCTTATCTTGATTTTGTCTTTGGTATGCACGATTTGTCATGATTTATAGAATTTAGCATGAACCCTAGGTTTTGGGAGAAATCAATTTTGGGTTAGATCTAATGATTTAGCATAAGATCTATGGTTAAGAACTGATTTATATAAGTTTTGATATGTGTTTTTGTGATCTGAGGTTGTTTAACTGCATATTCTATGAGGATTGATAAGTCAACCATGGAAATCTGGATTTAAATATAGATTTCTGGAAATATGCAATTATGTGAATAATTCTATTGTTACTGTGCAATTTAGAAGTGTTCAGGACGCGTTTTGAGATAGGTATTGTAGTCTGTTGCGTAAAACGTGTGTTTGGGAGCGTCTGAGGGTCGCTGGGTTGATTCCAGACGAAGAACAAGCAAAAACGATGATGAACAGTACCCTGGGCGGACTATTGGGCTGAAAGGACGAAGACCCAAAGGTTTGGAGTCGAAGGGTCGAAGATTTGGGTCATAGGGTCGAAGGTTCGTAGACCCATAGTCATAGGGTCGAAGATCCGAAGGTCGAAGGTGTAGGTTGCAGGTCGCAACTTCGAGTCTTCGAGGCCGCATTTCCGTAGCTACGAGTCACGGTTTCACAGCTTCGAGTCTTCGAGGCCGCATTTCCGTAGCTACGAGTCGTGGTTCCGCAGCTACGAGTCGTGGTTCCGCAGCTATGAGTCAAGCAGTTCTATAGCTTCGAGCCAGTGCAACAGCACTAGACTATTTACATTGTAAACTATTATGCCTCTCCACACATTTAAGTTTCACTATTTACATTAAACTATTATTCCAGTTTCACTAGACTGGACCATTTACATTGTAAACCATTATACCTAAGTATTAAGTTACAATGTAAATAACGAAATACCCCCCATTTGGATTCAAAGAAAAATACTAGAAAATTAAATTCACCTTCCTTCAAAATGTAAAAATTGAGATTTAGTATAAAATCTCGGAAAAAATTAGTTTTTCGTAGAGGTGAATTTTTGAAAAGTGGGGTTAGATATCTCAGAAAAATTCCCAAAAATCAGATTATCTTAGTTATGATATGGGAACTCAATGCCGGGACTTTTTGTTTCAAGAAAACAACTCCTATGGGTATCTCCTTCCTTGGTCAAGGAATGATGATCGATTTGTGAAGATTGGCTTCAGTTATAAAGGGAGTATGGTGAACCTTAATGCCATATTATTGTTGGTATGTTAGTTTGAAGGATTGGGGGTTGGGCTCTTTTTTTTTTTTTATTCCCCCACAAAAAAAAAAAAATTTTTTTTTTTTTGTAAAAAAAAAAACCCCCCCCCCCCCCCCCCCCTCTCCCCCCCCCACTCCCCTATATTCTAAACTAAAAAACCATCACCCCCCCCCCCCCCCCCCCCCTCCTCCTAATTTCCCCCCCTAAAAAAACCACTCTTAAAAAACATTCTCCCCCCCTCAAATTCTTTCAAAAAATAAAAAATTTTTTTTTTTTCTTTTTTTTCTTTTTTTTTTTTTTTTTTTTTTTTTTTGTTTCCCCCCCCCCCCCCCCCCCCCCGCATGTAACATAGACTTGTATGTTTGCATGATGTGGAGTATTAGGGTCACCTACTGAGCTTGTCACTCACCCTTACTTGTTTACCTTTTTCAGGTATGACCCGATACTAGTGGACTTTCTTCCAGGAGGACGTGCCCACTACTCTAATGTATGATACAATATTGTATTCTGTATTATTGTGTATTGTATCCCAGACATGGGTCCGTGGACAGTTGTATTTGCATACTGTTTGTGATGTGATGTCTGTATGACTGTTTGACTTATTATATGCATGATGATGTATGAAAAAGTACAGGAATACCCTTGATGTATGACTATACAAGGTTGCATGATTAAGACAGCACTCGCGGTGTAGTCTCTATTGGTGCTAGTCACCAACCTCTTGATCATTCGGGTGCGGGCAAGGAGAAGTCATGTTCCTGGTTCCTGGTTCCGGGTTCCCTGGAATTTGGGGGCGTGACAAAACCCAAGTAAATTACATTAGATCTGTCGATTACAACCAACCAAATCTAGGGTTTTACAACTCTTTCGATAATATATTTAAATTTTAGCTATTCTCCTTTTAAATTAGGTGTTAGTATATTGTTAATTTTAGGTGCCTTGTCTTTTTGATGAAACAAAACAAAGCAAGAAATGTAAAGCAAGAAAAAACACAAGGAATTATATGATTCGGTCGACAAAGCCTACTTATGCTCACTGAGACAGTCTACTATAATAACATTACAACAAGGTTATAACCTTTTATGTATCTCTCAATTTCGTCTCTTCTTTTTTAAAACAATACAAACTCATAGATTACAGTAAGGTGAACTCACTCTTTGGATATTCTACCTTAATCTTGTATTAACTTCTTTTAATTTGATGTTGTCCTACAAAGTCCTTTGGTCAATTTTTGTAACGCTCCTTGTCTCTTTTAGATGAACTCTAGGTCTTTATGTTTTTCAAAGCAAACACTATAGATCATTTGAAACATCATTTAAAAGTTCCATTGGAGTTTGTACACACAAATTTGTATGGACCTATGAGAATTAAATGTTTCAAGGGTGAGTGGTTCTTTATTCTCTTTGTTGATGATTTTTCTAGAAGTAAATGCATCATGTATTTAAAGCATAAATTAGAAGCCTTCAGCTACTTTAAAAATTATATAAGAACGCTAAAAATGATTGTGGTCATAGGATCAAGACACTCAAATTAGATTAAGGCACCAAATTTATGAATGAAGCATTTGAGAAGTATTTGGAGAAGCCTGACATTCACCATCAGCTAACAACAGCAAAAATATCATAGTAAAATGGCTAAAACTTTATTGCTAGAAGCTAAACTACATGCTAAGTTTTGAACAAAAGCTATTAGTATAGTAGTGTAATTATTGAACATGGTGGTTTTGAGGCCAAATATTGATAAAATGCCACATAAATGGTGATATGGCAGAAAGACAATAGTCAAATATTTAAAAGTGTTTGGTAGTAAATACTTTGTAAAAGTGAGATATTAAAACATTGTTAAATTTCATAGAAGGAGGTCACTTCATTTGATATTTTTCAAGTACAAAAGGTTACAAAGTTTTCTTACCATGAATGGGTAAAATTGTTGTATCTAGTAATGTCAGATTTAATGAAGTCTAAAAAACAAATTTTATTTATGAAGAGATTGATATTGATGATAAGGATTATTAGGTCAACAAACAAAGTGAATTTGATAGGCATGATAATATAGAGAAAGTGACATTTTAGATTTAGAGAAAAGTGTGTAAAGACTCGTATTTGGGTAGTTTTAAGAGATAGTCATTCTATGGGAATGTAACTATCTGGACGGTAGTGTAGCCGTCGACGTGAGCATTTTGAATGTACTTGGGCCCGATTTCGAGTCGGGGCCCTGTTTGACCCGATTGTTGACTTTTTGGGTTTATTGGTTGACTTTGCGTTTGAGCAGTCATTTGAGTGTGATAATATCTAAACAGTGTTGTGCTCGTCATTTCGAGCGTTTTGACAGTAATTGGGCTCAATTTGGAGTTCGTGACCTCGGGAGGTCAATAATTGCGTTCGGGTCAATTATTCTTTGGGAGGCCAATTATTGGCAATATATATAATTAAGAACCGCCTTATCTCTTTTAATTGCCAATTATTGGTGCGTGCGTGTTTGAGCAAGAAGAGAGAGAAGGTGAAGAGCGTGAAGAGCTTTCTGGGCGATTTCGGGGCAATTGGAGCTCGTGGATCACAAATAATCTTCCAGGTAGGTGTCCTTAACTGTCTTATTTCGATCCTATCTTTGAATATGTGATCTGTGGTTGTATGAGTGTGTATTTTATGAGGGTTGAGAAGTCAACCATGGAGGTCTAGATTTAGATCTAGATGAATATATGATTTGTGTGTATTTCTGCTGTTATCGTGCGAATTGGAGGCGTTTAGGACGCGTTTAGGACGCGTTTTGAGGTAAATATTGCAGTTTATTGCGTAAAACATGTGTTTATGAGCGTCTCGGGGTCACTGGGTTGCTTCCAGACGAAGAAAGGCCCAAAACGACGATGAACCGGCACTCGGGCGAGTGTTAGGGTCGCGTCACCAAGATTATGGAGTCGCCGCCTCGTAGTCAACAGCTATGGAGTCAGCGTGGAGGAGTCACCTTCGTAGTCCGGAGGAGTTAGTCCGGATCAGTAGTCCGGAGGAGTTGGTCCGGATCAGTAGTCCGGAGGAGTTAGTCCGGATCAGTAGTCCGGAAGAGTTAGTCCGGAGGAGTTGGTCCGGATCAGTAGCAGTGATCCGCAGCAGTACAACTGCACTGCACTGGACATTTACATTGTAAACCATTATGCCTCTCCACATTTAAGTATTAAGTTACAATGTAAATAACGAAATACCCCCCATTTGGATTCAAAGAAAAATACTAGAAAAATTAATTCCACTCTTTCAAAATGTGAAAATTGGGATTTAGTGTAAAATCTCGGAAAAACCCAAAAGTTCGTAGTGGTGAATTTTTGGAAAGTGGGGTTAGACATCTCAGAAAAATCCCAAAAAATCAGATTATTTTATTTATGATATGGGAACCCAATGCCGGGACTTTTAATTTCAAGAAAATAGCTGCTATGGGTACTTCCTTCATAAATCAAGGATTGAGGATTTACTTGTGAAGACTGGCTACAGTTTCAAAGGAAATGTTGAGAATGACATGCCATACTAATGTTAGTATGTTGGTGTGAGGTATTGGGGCATGGACTCCGTGACTTATTTGGGTTCTCACCGTGATGCACCGATGGTGCTATGTGGTTGACGTGGCAGGCATATGCACCGATGGCAGGCTGTGTGGCGACCGTGGCCGGGCATATTGCCGCATGGACAGGCTAAGGCCTGAGTTGAGCCGTTGAGCTCGTGGAGCTAGGGCCGAGTGCCCTAAGTCTGGGATCCCATGGAGGATTGTGGACAAGTTGTCTGTATGAAGCGGCGAGTCCCTGATGATTGTTGCACACTAATTCCTACACGGTGCACGAGTACACGAGCATGTAGTATAGACTTGTATGTCTGCATGATGTGGAGTGTTGGGGTCACCTACGAGCTTGTCGCTCACCCCAACTTGTTGTTTACCTTTTTCAGGTGTGACCCGAGACTAGTGGAGGACTTTCTTCCAAGAGGACGTGCCCACTACTCGATGTATGATACGATATCTGTATTGTGTATTGTCTTATGTTTGTATCCGGAAATGAGTCCGTGGATAGTTATATTTGCATACTGTTTGTGATGTGATGTCTGTATGACTGTTTGACTTATTATATGCATGATGATGTATGGGAAAGTATAGAATTACCCTTGATGTATGACTGTACAAGGTTGCATATTTGAGACAGCACCCGTGGTGTAGTCTCTATTGGTGCTAGTCACCAACCCCTTGACCTTTCGGGTGCGGGCAAGGGGAAGTCATGTTCCTAGTTCCGGGTTCCCTGGAATTTGGGGGCGTGACAAGTGGGTTTGAAGAATAAACTTAAAGGCTTTCCCATCAAATGATGGATGGAGGAGGAAGACCAGAAAGACATGGTCTAGTGCTCATTCTAAATAACAAATCATTGGAGATTTTTTAGTTGGAATTTCAACAATGAGAAAATTTATAGGTGCCACTCCATGGTAGAACACAAAATTGTTAATCAAGTAGTTAAAGACAAGACTTGGATTAAAGCCATGGGTGCCACATCAAAGATAAAGGAGAAGGAGAGGATTAGAGGAAGTAGTAAAGGAGAAGAACAATGTAGTCACGCCATTGCCAAACGAAAGGGACAATATAGTTATGGACTCATGACATTGATTCAAGTTCCTCAATATTGTGTTGATGGCGGGTTAACATCTTAGACTCTTGGTTGGCATGGCTGTCATCACCCGTTTTTGACCGGGCTCGTTGCTAGCTTTTGTGAAAAGGACTCCATGCTAGTTCATTCAGTTGATCCTAGAGTCATCCCTGCACAAGGCTCACACAAACCATTAAAGAAAAGAAAAACACAGAGTCGCCACCAAACAAATTAAAGGTGTGATTGGGCACCTAAAAAAAGAAAGGGTCTACGGTTCCAGAGAATTAGGTTCGGGAGTCGGTTACGTGTGGGGAAGGAAGAAAAACTCTTGCACCCCCACAACGCCCACAATTGGTACCTAGTCTTGATCTATGAGTGTTTGCTTGCTTTATTATTTATTCTAAAAAAAGAGTTTTTGTATTTTTAATTTTAAGAAAAAGAAAGATTTCGGGATCTAGGCCTTAAAACAACAAAGAAAAAGATTTTAATAAAGTAAATAAAAAGGGACATTCTAATTTTAGAAAAAAAAAATGTGGGATCTAGGCCCATGTGACAGCATTGCATTTTTATAAGAAAACAAAAGTAATTTTCCTTTTTTTTAGAAAAGAAAACAAAAGCAATTTGAATTCAAATAAGAAAATACTGCCACAATTGATATTGGCCCAGGCAGACTAGGATGTGAGCACCTAGGGCTCAACCCTCATGATCGCCCAGGCCTTGTTTAAATTTTCTAGAAAAGATTTAAGTTTTGTTTTTTTTATATTTTTTTTAACAATAAAGGAGAGAAAGATATGCAAAATGTTTGTTTTTTTTTGTATTTTCGTTTTTTAAACTATGAGAAATAATGAAAAAAAGAAAATAAAGAAGTTTTTGGGTTTTGTGTTTGAAAACAATACAAATAAAATAAAATAAACAGAAATAGAGAACCTGAAAGAATGAATGATGTAGGTTTGAGTTCCTTTTCCCTTCAAGTGACGCTTCTGAAAACACAAAGGTTAGAAAAAAGAAGCCTTTCCAATCTCAGCTCCTTCCTGTGAAGAACAGTGATTCTGGGTGCTTTTCCCTTTGCAAATGAGTATATATCTCTTTGAAAATTTCCAGGGTACGCTCTCTCTCCCTCTCTGATTTTTATCTCTAAGAAATCTAGTCAGAAAGCTCTCTCCCGGAATAACCTCTTCTGCTACTTGATAATTCATGCCCTCCTTGCCTCTTGGGGCAGTCTATTTATAGGAATCCCAAGGGAGACAGCCCGTGCCTTGGCATTTATTGGATGCCTTATAGTTCCCATGAGTCAACTACATCGTTCCAATGAATTAATGACTTCGGAAATGGGATTCTCGGTTCCCACCGATTTACAATAATTCACAGTTCCCGTGCTTTGAAAAAGGAGTCCCAGTGCCTGAAAATAAATAAATCGTTTGGGATTATTTAATCCTTTGTTGTACCTGGACGCTTTGGTGGGTAAGGGCGGAATGCATTTCTGGATGTATTGGAGCCGTTGGAAATTAATAGTTATGCAATCCCCAAGGTCAACTGTGATGTCCCGAGGAAAATGAGATTTAATTACAGAGGTCTTCTGTCCCTATGCTCAAAAATGGAGTTCCAAGATATTTGAATTTAATATTCGGAAACTCCTCAATTCCCACGCTTAAAAAGGGGGTTCCGAGACACTGGTGGCATTTAATGCACTTAAAAAGAATTTTCTGGATTTTTCAGAGTCTCGGTGCTTTGGTGTCACTCCCAGACCTGTAGAGGAGCTATTTTGGAGTTTTTCCAAATTATTGACCAGGTTTGACCTCCTGATCAGTGGCCTTATTCCGCATCAATAGGTCCTTATTCCGCACTAATGAGCTTATTCCGCATCAATGGGTTTAGCTCGGATTTGACCAGGTTTGACCTCCGGATCAGTGGCCTTATTCCGCATCAGTAAGTCTTTATTCCGCATTAGTGGGCTTAGCACGGATTTGACCAAGTTTGACCACCGGATTTGGGCTTAGTCCGCATCAGTGAGTCCTTATTCCGCATCAGTGGGCTTAGCTCGGATTTGACCAGGTTTGACTTCCGGATCAGTGGCCTTATTCCGCATCAGTAAGTCCTTATTCCGCATTAGTGGGCTTAGCTCGGATTGGACCAAGTTTGACCGCCAGATTTGGGCTTAGTTCGGATTTGACCAGGTTTGACCTCCGGATTTGGGCTTAGTCCGCATCAACGGGCGTAACCCGGATTTGACCAATTTTGACTACCGGATCTGGGCTTATTCCGCACTGGTGGGCTTGGTCCGGATTTGACCAAGTTGGCCCGAATTTCGCGTTTCTCTAAAAAATTCCAGGCGTGGGCTTAATCGTTACATGGCGACCAAGTTAGCTCGGATTGGACCAAGTTTGACCGCCAGATTTGGGCTTAGTTCGGATTTGACCAGGTTTGACCTCCGGATTTGGGCTTAGTCCGCATCAACGGGCGTAGCCCGGATTTGACCAATTTTGACTACCGGATCTGGGCTTATTTCGCACTGGTGGGCTTGGTCCGGATTTGACCAAGTTGGCCCGAATTTCGCGTTTCTCTAAAAAATTCCAGGCGTGGGCTTAATCGTCACATGGCGACTCTACTTGGGTTTCCTTGGGCCTCCCTTCTTCTCACTTGTTGTGTAAGGAGAGTGCCTTTGTATATATACTGGGCGAAGGAGAAGCAAAACTGGCAATGTGGGACAAACATGCATATGAAGAACCAAAATTCGTGGAAAATTGGCAGATTTCTGGGGCAACTTCAAAAATTCATAACTTTCTCCACAGAGCTCGGATTAGGGCCAAATAAGTCTTGTTTTGCTTGAAATTCTGTTATCTATCTTATGAAAGTGGAATCACTCCAAAAGAATCATCCATTTAGGAGAAAAGTTGGAAATACCGCACAGAGGTACATGATAAAGTGAGCATTCTGCCCATCTAATTCAAAAATTCATAGTTAATTGCATAGAACTCGGATTACCCTCAAACCAGTTGGAGATGATAGATAAAGATGTTATATAACTAATGCAATTGACTTTATTCAGATCTAATGAGTATTGAGAAAGTTATTGGCAAAATAGTGCACTGTGCACTGGCTCTCTCCCCCAAATTTGTACAAGGTTTGGTTGCCAACTTTGAAAAATCATAACTAATTGAATACAACCTGAAATATTCTCAAACCAATTGGAAATGATAGATAAAGATGTTTTCTAATCAACGCAATTGACTTTGTTGGATTACGACAAGTATCGGGGAAGTTATTAATAAAATAGCGGGTTGCCCACCGGTTGTCCAATTCAACTTGGTACTTTTGTCATAATCATTTCATTTCTCCTCGGAATCAAGTGTGGTCAAGTGCATTGTTCTCCGAATGTCATCCTCTATCACTTAGTGGTCCTTCGCCAAGTACGGTTGCGATCTAACCCGGTCAAAATGGGGTACAACAATGGCAATGATGGGTAGTACAAGTAACTAAGCATAAGCTATAAAATAAATTATGAAAAGAATAAATCAAATTAGGGTTAGGCTTTGGACAAGTGGCAATTGGTGAGGCGTGTATTGTATAGGAAATTGAATTCACGGACTAATTCGTGTCTGCATAGCTTGATCCACACCGATTTTGGCCTGTGAAGACAAGTTCATATAGGCCTGTATGTTATATGAATTTGAAATAGAATGGTGGTAGGCCTTGTTTGGCGATGGCATAGGTGGCAGCAACTTTTGAAAATATAGTTTTCAATAGAAAACAAGGTAGAAGTACATAGGTCTAATGGACTCATTATTTTTAAAAAATAATTAGTTGAAAAATAAAAAATAAAGACATATAGAAATATAGATAAATGATGAAAATGACTCAGAGCACTCGCATTGGCTTCATCAAGCCAATGCCAAAATTTGATGAAGAAAAATTAATTTTTTATAAATTTGATGTTTTCCTCCAAAATACACACATTCATTTCATCAAAAGCAAGCTCATCTCCCGACAACGTCACTACTAGCGGCCTGGTGAGACCCCCCCCCCCCCCCCCTATGAGATCCATCTCCCCCTCTCTTGGCATCGACTACAAGCATTGTTTTCGCAATGACGTGAAGCGAAGACTTGAAGATTCATTGCGCGAAAAGAAACTCGTTAATGGCGCTACAATTCCTCGCTAAATTTGACAAACGTTTTATATTTACTATAGCTAAAAGCTAAATATTTAGCTTTTAATGAATCAAATTTATATTTATATTGCTCTTTAGTGAAATTGATATCAGTACTCTTAAGCCTTAAATATTTTACAATAATGTATTCATTATTCTATAAATATTTTAGGGGAATACATGTAATGTGTACGAGCAAGAGAATAAGTTTTGACCCAAACCAAGGCCATAACCTTCCCGTGATTGCAAAAATTTATGCAATATAGAGAAAGGATGGCATGACCACTTTTCTTTTCTCCACCAGACGGACTATCACATGGAAGGCGATAGATGATTGTAAGGTTTGAAAGTGCACACTTGACCAAATACTACCTCCTCTTTTACTGACTTCGATGAGTAAAGCCTAATTAATGGGTCCAAAAATCAATGGGCCGAGCCTACTTCCTTCATTTCTGGTATAAACATAATTATTATCAATCTGTGACCGACTCCTGGCTCTTAGTCTGTGCCACCGATCATCATATTCATATGTACCATAGCGATGATTTAAAATCAACAACATTCTGATAAAGGTGGTCAAAAAGCCTCAGTTACATGGCTTGGTCCAGTCCCTATCCCCTATAGTCAAGCTAACGCCTTCAATTCCTTCACCTTATGTCATTTGCCATCCAATGCCATTTTGGACGCACACTCATAGCGTTGCACTTGGCTAGTTTATTTTGGAGGCACACATGACAGTTGTGTGATTGGATGCACCCAAAAAGAGGCAAAAGGGAGTGGACTGCTGACTTCTTTTCCTGTGTCTTTTAGGTGATGCCGACATCTGCTCGCTTATTTGTCAATGAAATAGGAAAATGGATCACCTAATAATTTGGTTTCAGATTTTATCAAGATTTAATAAATCGACGTGGGAATGTGGATTCCCATAAATTTTGGGCTATAAAATATTGATCGGGAGTTAGATGTTAAGAATTTAGAGCATTCATTGTCGAGTATTTAGATCATTCATACTCGTCTTGGGCAAAAAGTGTTGTAAAATGGGTAGAGCTGTGGATGGTTGGTTGGGAGATCCGGGGAGATTCATCGTTTGTAAGATTTGGGTTTCTTTCAAAATTAATATTTTAATAAAAATATTAAAAATTTTGTTGAAACTATTAAGACATTTATTTTGTCTGTTTGTTTTTTAAATTTATATTTATTTCCTTTGAAATTCAAAAGGTAAAAATAAATTTTTTTATTTTTTTATACCCAAAAATAATTATTATTTTAAAAAAATAAAACAGAAAACATCACAACCCATGCTTGTACTTCTTCACGTGAAAGGTGAATAATTAAAATTTATAAAAATAATATTTTTAGGTGAATTTTAACCAAAGAATATTAAGTGTTGTTAACCTAATAGGAAAATTTTATGACCATTATGATATATGTCATCTGAATGTAAATATTATAAGCAATCCTATAAATGTCATGATTATTATTATGTCACATCAATTTTTTTGTTTTAGCATAGTAGTATCCAATTCATTGAATATATATGTGTGTAATTGGATTCTAGTTCTAAATTTTATCAGGATTTTAATGTATAAATGTGAAGGGAAAAAAAGTGAATCTCCATACAGTTGGGTCTACTTTCTCCTAAGATTTTGTAATAGTAGCAAATGAATGTAGTAATTGTAAACATTTCATTCCAATAAACATTTTTATGTGTACCTGGCTAGGAATGTATATTTCACTTTGAAAATATACGTTGCAATGATAAATAAATAAATAACAGTAAACCTCATGTCCTTTCCCCTAATATTCAATTTATATAAAATAAAGTACACATGACTAGTTCACAATTCTATGGAATTTAAAAAAACTTAAAATTTATTTTATAGCATAACCATTTTTATAAAATTTGATTTTTTTTTCTCAACAAATTTGATACGCACGAATCAAGATAGCACAAAATTATGAATATGGACCAACTTCTATGGGATTCTAAAATTAATAAGATCTTTAATCTATACGATAAAATAGAACGATTATTTTAAGTTTAACATTTATTTGATT
Organism: Taxillus chinensis; assembly: GCA_023512835.1. Classification (NCBI taxonomy): domain Eukaryota; kingdom Viridiplantae; phylum Streptophyta; class Magnoliopsida; order Santalales; family Loranthaceae; genus Taxillus; species Taxillus chinensis. Next base: position 10,127,995 of record CM042089.1, read on the forward strand.
ATGTAAATTAAAAATGACATCCTAGGGTGAATCTCTGATGGAACTTATTTCAACCCCCATGTATAGGGTGGACCCAAAGTCCTAGACCACGGGCAAAAATAAACAACTAAACATCGACCATCCTATGTTTGAATAATTATAATTTTCCATTTTTTGTGTATGTTTTTTTTTCTTTTGGAATGATAAATTATAGTTATACATAAAAATACTTGCAAACAAATGGAATCTTACCCTTAAATACATGATTAAACATAACAAATCGTATGGCTTTACTCGATTAAGGCCAAACATAAATACAACCAACTAGAAATTTTAACCAATAACTATTATACACAATGTTTAAATTTCATATCCCATGAAATACGGAGAGACTGTATTATAGTACAGCGAGATTATATTCAACATTCACCAATCACCACCAACCTATGCAAACATACCCACCTACGAACGACCATGAATAATTGATCAACACAACACAACACAACACAGATTCAAATTCCATCAAAGACTCAAACCCTCGAATTCAACAACAAAATAAACAAAACAAAAGCCGATCAAAATATTTATATGAAATCTGTCAATCATCCGATTTCCATGTTTGCCTTATCCTTAACCAAAACAAAAAAATAAAAATAAAAATAAAGCTTAAATGGAGATAAATACATTCAAAATTGCAAATTCATTCATTCAGTCCCCCTATATACCAATCAAATCCAAGCGCCCTCATTTTTTTTTATTTTTTTTTTTTTTATATTTTTTTGTGTTCTTTTCTTGGGTTTTTGTAGGTAGAATCAATAAATCAAATCAAAAGGCCAAAAGATCACCGCAGACAAGGTCGTCGGAGTTGGCATTGGGAGCACCAGGCCACGAATCTCGAAACAGCTTGAGCAGCAGCTGCGCCTTGCGCTTGGCCCGCTGCGTGCACTCGCTCTGCACCAGGAACAGCAGCTGCGTGATCACCCCGGCCCTCACCGCCTCCCTCTGCGACCCCTCCACCGCCGAGCACAGCGACAGCAGCGCGCCCGTCGCGTACTCCGTCGCCCGGTCCGACACCTTCAGTATCGTCTTCACCAGCAGCGGCACCGTCAGCGCGTGCGCCGCGAACGCCGCGCAGCCCTCCGGCACCCGGCAGAGCAGCTCCACCGTCGCCAGCGCCCGCTCCGCGTCGCACTTCTCCATCTCCGCCAGCTTGTCCACCAAAGCCTCCGCAGCCCCTGCGCCCACCGCCAGGTGCCGGCTCTGCTTCACCAGGCACAGCGCGAAAAGCGCCTTCACCCCCACCTTCAGCGCTCGCGGGTGGGCCATCGGGAACCTCAGCACCTCCACGACCCCCTCGAACACCCCGTCGGCGCCGCTGATTCCGGCGCGCAGCTCCGGGAAACTCGTCCCCGAGGCCACCATCTCGATAAGCGCCGCCGCATTGACCCGCACCTCGATGGAAGGATGGAACAGAAGCGAGACGAGGAGCTGCACTCGCCGGGCGTCGGAGGCCACCGCTTCGCAGTCCGACTCCGGGAGGGGCAGCATGACGAGGAGAGCCAGCGATTCGCGGGCCAAATCGGGGAAATCCAGGACGGTGTCCGAAGCCGCCGAACCCAAACGGTCCGGGTCGTTGGCGGAATCGGGGATGCTGGAGAAGAGGAGGCGGAGGAGGAGCTTGGGGGCGTTTAAGGAGGCGAGGGCGGCGAGGGTCTTGTCGGAGTCGGCGGCGAAGGAGCGGAGGCGGCGGAGGGATGAGAGACGGGAGGCGGAGGAGGAGGAGGAGGACTGGAGGGAGAAGACGAGGGAGCGGAGGAGGGAGGGGTCGGCGGGCTGCTTTGGGGTGGGGATGCGCTGGACGCCGGAGGAGCGGTGGGCGACGCACCACTCCTGGATGAGGCGGCGGAGGGTGTGGTTTGGGATTAGCACCAGGGGGTCCACCACCAGCGGCGATCGGGTCACCGGACACGTCACGTTTCCGGCGGCCACCCACGTTTCGATGCTGATGCGGTCGTATGTCTGGCCGGTTGAGACCGTCACCGGGTCGCACATCAGCTCCAGCGAGATCGGACACCGGAAGTGGAACGGGATCTGGATGGTCCCCACGTCCAACGGATCCAAATTCCTGGTCAGCATTTCTCTCTCTCTCTCTCTCTCTCTCTCTCTCTCTCTCTCTCTCTCTCTCTCGACAAGACAAAACAGAACAGAACAGACCAGACTGTGTTCCTCTCTGTCTCTCCAAGAAAAAAGAACAAAAAAAACACACCCCCCACAACAACAATTCTGTTTTATGTTTATTTAAAACAGATGAGAACCTTCTTGTTCGGTTTCTCTATACTCTCTATTGTTTACCGTGTTTGTAGTGAGAGTGTCTGCCGTGTGAGAATTTTGGGTGTGGGGGAGAATAGCCCTGCAGGCAGGGAGGGAGGGAGGGAGGGAGGGACTGCAACAATTCCTGGGGCTCTGAAAATCCTCTTTCGCTAACTTTTCTTGCTTGCCCAATTGCCCAATTGCCCAGTTGATTGGCTCTCTCTCTCTCTCTCCCTCTGTCTCTGTCTCTTCTTAATACCAAAACCCAAGTGTGTGTGGGGAGAGGGTGGAGGGGGAGGGACACAATGCCTGCTATGTGGGACTCTGCTCTTATCTCTGACTAGTATAGCCACACGTGTGTCGCTGCGCCAGTGAAGCCTAGCACTGACTACGGGACCATTACACTAGTGGGCCACCCTGGAGTTGAGTCGCAGAAACGAAGGGAAGGGCAATGAGTGGAGACGGGGAAAACAAAGGCGAAGGATTGGTTTGATTTGGTCAAACCAGTCATGCGTTCCCTGTTGGTCTTGGGTCCCACTTTGTCTCGCTTCAAATTTTCTTCTGCCTCCTAACACGTGATATTCGAGACAATTAAGCAAAACAATGCAAATTCTTTCCTGTACAGCAAAACTCTTTCTTTCTTGTACCCTCGGTGGGCCGAATACCTATGAAAAAACGAGGATGGGTGACTGACAATACTACATGCAAAAAATGAGAATATATATATATATATATATATATAAATTTAAAGCTATTTTTATGACAATATATAAAGTGATAAAATTTACTATGAAAAAGTATTAAATTTATAAAATTATTAATTTTTTATCTATTATACAAATTTACACAATTATATATATATATAAAGATAAAAATAATATTTTTAAATAATACTGTTTTTATTTTTTTATTTTAATCTCAATTTAATTTTATATGAAAAGTCTTATTTTTATTCCAAATGACACGTCATTTTTATATTTGTTTTCTATCATTTCTTCACTTAAAATTCTTTCACTCATTTTCTATACTTACCAAAACAAAGAAGTAATCTGCCGACACAATGTAGACGCAATTAATATGATAATGCCTGATTGGATCACAAATCACTATCCCAAGCCTGATCACGTAGTACTACTACATGATCGGTGTTTCATAAACCATAGCGGGAATGCTTATACCTACTACTAATACCAATATGGTAACTAGAAAGATCATGTCGTTAGATATTAACTTCATAATTCAGATTTACACGTTTTATAAATAATTTTAAAATATGTAATGTATAGCTGTTATTAAATATGACAAGCTATATTTGAATTGGTGCTTTTTTTGTTTTGTGGAGACTATATATATATATATATATATATATATATATATATATATATATATATATATATATATATATATATATATATATATATATATATATATATATATATATATTCATCAAGGTTTTTCTTATATAAAATTAATATGCATAGAAGAATAACTTAAAATTTTGAAATTATCCAAAATATAGACATGGTGTTGGGGGTACGCACAAAATACTATCGCTAGCTTGAGAATATATTCATGATATCTCTTTATACGATATCATATATTAAAATAATAATATTTTTAAAATTAGTTATGAAAATTTGAAATAAAACTAAAACAGCAAAATGGTGGTGTGTGTGTGTGTGTGTGTAACTTTTGTATTTTTATCATGTTTCATATAAGTTATTTATCAAATATATTTATTTTATCGAAGAATAAGGCAACGGATTATTGGTTATCGAATCTCCTAGAGTCCTACACTCAATACGTAATGTCTTCAATACTCTCTACTCTTCGTCGCAATTTTTAAGAGATAATATTTTTTAACAAAAGAAACAGTATCTTAATCATTGTTTATACTTTTTAAAATTCTAACCATGATTTAGACATAATTATTATTTGACCATGCAAAGTAAATATTACAATTTTTTATACCTGACCTGTGATATGAATTTGAATTTTATTTCATATTTGAATATCTAAATTTTAAAAAAGTTTTTAAAAAACTCTTTTAAAAAAAGTAAAAATTCTGATAAAAAAAAGTATAAAAGAGACTAAGCATATGAGTTTCGAGCCATTATCTTCGTGGCTTATTTATTTAACTTAATATATTTGCAGTTAAACAAAATATAAACCAAATTAATTAAAGAGCAACCATCGAGAGCCATGTAATGAGTATAAATGATCGAATGTGACAAATTATTTCGGCATAGATCAACTTGAAAAAAATATATATATATATATATATATATATATATATATATAAAGAATTTTTACTTTTTACATTAACAGTATTGAAATGTTAATTGTACGACGTGGGTGTTGAAATATTTAAAACTTTCCCCTTCTGAATTGCCTTTTGAAAAGTTCACTCATTCCCGCTTTGGTGCATTGAATGCATGAACAATTATACAATCAATATAATGATAAAATAAATTATGTTCTTCGTTTTTTAATTGCAAAATTAGTATATCTTCTTATTTTAACATTAAAAATGGTTGAGATGTTAATTTTGACCACGTAGTCTATGAATTATCTTTAAATTTTACTCATTTGATTGGTTGTGACCCATTATTGTCATTGTACACCTGCGACTATTGGTTTGAGCTTTACCTGCTTGCCCAGATTGTTTCGTCATTATCCATAACAGGAGATAGTTGCTTTCCCTTTTTTGTTTTTTATGGTTTCCTGTTCGGTTTATTAAAAGCCTTTCTTTTAGTGTATTCAAAGTTACCTTTAGATTATTTAATGGGTGATGTAAAGTTTAAGGTGAAAAAGAAACTTTAATCCTTAGAATAAGTCCATAAGCAAAAGTTGACTCAAATATTAACTTGTGTCGCACTTTCATATGTACTCTTTTCATTAGTTATTGAATGAACAGAGATATCAATCTTTCTTTCTATAGATACCATTTTTTCATATTAATAAAAAGAATCTAGATAGATAGAGAGATTAATGGTGAATTAATAAAGGTACAATGAAAACTTTGATTATTATAAAACATTTCCCTTGTGATTGTTGTAGTTGATTTTTTTTAATTCTAAACTTTTTGTTGGTCATTATTACTAGTTAAGTAGTTGCAATAATAAATAAAAGTTCTATTTACATATATATTACATAAGTAATATTGAATTAATATGAATAAAAAATATAAAATAATAATAATATAAATTCAATAACATTAAAGATGTCCACGTGCTTTTTACCATCACAATACACTTATATGCAACATTATTGGATAGTAAAATATTAAGTAGAGGCATGATAAGGTTATAACACCTCATCTTCAATCTCAACATCAAAGGATTAAGTCTATCTGAGGCCTGAAGGAAAAAATCATTTGTCATCACAATATTAAAGAAAGAAAAAAAACTTTTTTTGCAATTGACCAACATAAGTCCTGTACAGCCATACCTGATGTAACATTGCATGAATGAACTATAATATAGTTGATGTGCTTCAAACCTTAATCAAGTGGAACAATATAAGTGACACTCTGCATGACGTTTACGCGAACTGCTTGTGTTACCACTCTTAAAGAAAATGATCAATTTAAGTATATAGTACATTACCATAACCGCTCTTATAGATAAATCGTTGGTTGTTGAATGTAATGATCTAACTCTAACTTTTATTTAACTATATGAATTTACTGTAATCTAATATAATTACAGTTAGATAAGATATAAATATAAATTATTAGCTAATATTCGAACAATTCAAATTAATCACATATATAATTTACATGCTTATAATTTATTATAATTATATATATATATAAATTTTATAAGATGTGTGAATAAAGTATTTCTATTGTACTGTCAAATTATATTTTTGTGCTACAGAGAAAAAATAAAAAATAAATAAACAATTGGAAGGAAAAGCAAAGTAAGTCTGTCAGAAGCATCAGTCGTACGTAAGTGGCAAGACAATCAAATGAAATGCCTGAAAAGGGCGGGCCGTTGGCGTGTGGTTTTTGTTACTGCGGAGGCGGGTCAACGGTCAAAGATAAAAACAATGGAATCTGAGTGGGCTCGGGGGTTTTCTATTCTGATCCGAGCGGGTCCCACGACCCCCTACGCTGCGGACGATCCGAATTCCTCATGGGCCCGACCCGGCCCGGCCCCGCAAAGGAGAAAAACAGCACTCTGCTGCGGTCCACCGTGGAGTCGCGCACAGGGCATTATCAATCACATGCCGGAAAATGGAATCGGCCACCCACCGCGAGAGAGTGGGAGGGACGGTGTCGTTTAGCGATGGAGACGCACGCGTGCGCTGTGGGGGCGGGTCGGCAGTGCGCCCCCCACGGCCACGCGCACTGGACACTGTTGTGTCCGGTCAACCCGGCAGGAACAGCCGACGCCAGACCTGCCTTGCTCCCACCGGAGCACGTGCTTCTACTCCCCACGCACGTGTCCCAGCACTAGTACCCTCTTTTCGATGTTTGACCGGCCCTTTTGAAAACCGTCAGTATCTATCCATCTATAATTATTTGGGCGTTAGAGATGTTCATTGACATATGTCCTCTGCCACTAATTAAGGTAGGGGTGAAATTATAATTTTTTTTAAAATTATCTTTTAAAAAATATAAATTCAAATAAGTTTTTATTACTCGTAATTAATTTTAAATTTATGAATTATTATTTTTAAAAATAATACTCCTAAGTTTTCAATGCAAGTTTTTTTTTATAATTTTCATATGATATTATTTTATTGGCTATGATAAAATTAAGGGTAAAATTTAATTAATTTATTAAGACAATGAAATGCTAAGACTTTTATAAAGGAGACTTACATATCAATTTTCTCTTAAATTTTAGCCCTTGTTTTGTTTTGCTTTTCTTGGGGATGATTCTGTGTGTGTGTGTGTGTGTGTGTTTGAATAATGGAGTAACTCATATAACTCATACGATTGTAAATAAATAATTAAATGTCTTTTCTCTGTTATAAATAGTGTATATATGAATTTTATATTAAACTTGTTAATAGTATTAATATAATTTTATGTTTAAATTTTTTTTATTAAATTTATTATGTGATAAAAGTATTTCATTATGAATTCATTCAATATTTCATAATAACACCCTACCCATTATCTAGTAGTAAGTATATGGTGATTGATGAAGTAGGAATAAACAAATAAATTACCGGATCAAAATACGTACGGGTAGAATCCGATTGGTTCCATATATATACTAATCATGGTCATCCTTGGTCGCACTATATATCTTTGAATTGAAATGTTGGGAGGGCTGGTGTATGTTCCGTATGTATATATGTATGTACGTGAAACGTTTGTGTTCAGTATTTTTCGTGATCGTTATAATGAACTCGATTGATATAGAAAATGGGGTGGGCCACTAACTAACGAAAGCAATGTCTAGACAGCTCAACGAAATGAAAAAGTAATTTTTTTTTTCCTCTCTTGTTTATTTATTTGGGATGGATCAAACCCATGCAATGCAACCCATGCCCTTTGCCTCGTCGTTTCATGCTTTGCTAACGTGACCATGATAATTTTTCTTCCGGGTCTTCCAACATAAAGCTCATCACTTTTTTCTGAAATCTTCCCAATTATATTAAAATGCTTTAAAGATCTGTTCCCATCTCATGATTATGTCGATACTACGAAGTACAGACTGTCAAACCACACTTTAATTAATAACTGGATAAAGTACAAGCTCAACTAAAAGAGCAAAACATAAATATATAACTACATTGAAAATTATATGAGGGATAAATTCTAATATACCTTTTCTTAAAAGGTTACCATCCCTTTAATGAACCATATTTGAATGATTAATGCTATATAACGTTGACAAACAAGAAAATAATAAATTTATGAATATGTTTACTACATAGGTTATAATTTTATAAAAAATATTTAAATCAGTTGTACATATTATTTTTTGTATTTAAATCTGATATCATCAGATCCATATAGTTTGTTTCAAAGGATAGTATAAAACTAGAATCTTAACTGTTTAGGGATTACTTACTTTTAAAAATTATAAAAATAAAAATAACTAATAGCACAAATGGTGATTGATTTATAATTTTATTTTTTTTCAATAACCCAATATGTTGCTATGTTGCCAAGATTACTTATGAATCATGCAACTACAATGACACATAATATTACATTGAAAGTTATAATGTTTGCGATAACGCTTGTTAAAATTATTTACTTAGAGTATCCATATCAATTTTAGCATTTTAATCCTTGATTTGGGAATAAATAATATATAATTTATTTATTTTTCAAAAACATCAAACATCTCATTCCCCATTTTTATCTACATTTCTTATATAATTTATTTTATATTATTTTCTCTTTCTTCTTTTTATTTATTAATAAAAATAATTAGAAATAATAAATTCATTTTATATTTATTGGCTTGATAAAATACTACATATGCTGCGGTGTACTGATATTATTTATTTTTTAATGTAAATAATGCCATTTCCGAATAAGTATTTTATTCTATAAATATAACGCTGAGTTGGTAATTAATGATTTACATTTCATGTAATAGCATGATATAATTTTTTTAAAATTCAAACCATTATATCATTACAGTAGGTAGCTGTTATATTATTTTTTAAAATATAATTAAATGAAATTTAAATATGAATCATTAAAAATAAACTAATGATGGAATTTTTAAAATTTCAGCCTGCAATATTTCGGCATCGCATCATATAATATGAATCCAAAATGTTGAACTCTCCTGCTTTATATTGTGACGGGACCGTTGGGTATTCAAGTGACCATCATTTATTTACCTTCCATTTCCATATCTCCGCGCTGTACCTGCCTGCCTGGTGTGGTCCCTGTTATCAGAATTGAGAAACCAGTGGTGGGGTATCTTTCGAAACATATATAAAGTAACTTTTGTATCAACATTTTTTAAAAAAAATTTAAAATTTCAATTTGCTTTACTATATATATTTACTTTACTATTATTATTATTATTATTATTATTCATAATAATAGTCACAGTCAGAGTGCGAAGGCAGCAAAGCCCAGTTGGCCTGTGAATCCGGCTACGTTACTGTCTGTGGGGCCTACACTCATCATATTATTGACGCAACATGCTACGTGGGCCGTCTCCAATCTGACGCGTGTATTCGCACGGTGGCAGCCTGATGTGATCCGCTACCAACCTGCCACGCGTACCCAACTGTTATTCAACAGTACCACGTTTATATATATATATATATATATATATATATTTTAAATAAAATAATGCTATCGAAAAATCGTAGGACGCCAATCATAAAATAAAAAATATTAATTTTATAAACTAATCACATCTCACTATATCATATGATAATATGAATTATTTTCAATTTTCAATTTTATTTTGCATTTTTATTTTATCATAATTAAAGTCTGAATCGATTTGATTGCAAAACAAATTGTGTTGTTGGTTTTTATAATTAAAATTATGACTTTTAAAATATATATATATATATATATTTTAAAATGGACTCCTACAAAAAATGAGAGAAATTAATAGATTAAAGGTGTGAATACGAAATTGGGTGTGAAAACGGTATTACCAAACCGACGCTGCGCTTGCGCGATTTCTTTTATTTTATTGGTTCATTAACAATAAAATATGTGGCATATCTTTGCCGGCAATAAATCATAATTTGGCAATAAATCATGGAAATTATGGCCGCATTATATGTAACTTGAATTAGGTTTTTAAAAATGAAATTTTGATCTGGTATTAAACTTTTGGCTTAACTTTTTGTTATATTTTAATTATTAAGCTATAAATTAGAATTTAAACCATTTATGTAATACGTAATTTATACAAATGGAACTATCATAAAAATATTTCAGAATGTGAAAAGATAATAAAAGAGTTGCCATTTATAATACAAATTTTGCTCATCTACATCTTCTTCGTCTTCGTCTCCCTCCCATCACTCTCTCTCACGGGCACTGATCTAACGTCTTTGGCTGGTTGTGGAGTAGTTTTTCTCTAGTCTTTGTCAAATATTATTATTCCCTCTCATGTACTGCTCTGGACAGGCCCTTGCCGGTCGGTTTGTGTGCAGTGGTTACCATTAGTCTTTATTCGATTATATTAGTATCATTCTTTATTATATGCAAAATTAATTTACGATTATTGAACATCGCAATCCATCCATGAACGCGCTGTTTATTTTAATTATGTTTTAAAGTAATTCATATGTACTTGTTTTTACCCAACAATAATAGGATTTTACGTATTTTGGCTGTTTGATTTATTGACGTGTACGTATCTGCCGTTTGTTTGCTTACGAAAAATGGAAGAAAAAATCGAATGTACTGAGATGATACTATTGATCATCAATCATGCAGGAATTAAACCGACTTCTCTTATAAGTTAGGATTAAAAGTCGAAGCTAATTAACAGGCAACACAATAGGAAAAAATATATATATAATTAAAGAAAAAATTTATTTGTAGATAGTTTGCGTAGAAAATTTTTATTTGTATAGGGATATTCTCTCTGTTCGTTGGATTGTAATGAATAAAAAATTTAAAAAAATAATAATATTAATTCAACGATAATTAAAATGCTCATGCTCAGATAAAAGAAAACGTATTCTTTGCCGTTGGAATACTCTCTTTGCCGTTGGATTTGTACAACCTACATGTACGTATCATTACTCATAGTCAAATAGAAAACATATTATAGCTTAGTTTGATAATATTGTGCTTTAAAAAAAATTACTTTTAACTGTGTTAAAGGTTGCGGTGAAAATAAGCAAGTAAGTATTTGATAAAATATAATTTTAAAAGTATTGTGAAAGTTAAAAGCAAATAATAAGTATTTTGTAAATTAAAATAAAATTATTGTCGAGATTTAAAAAATCAAAAATATCATTTTACCATTATAATTTTTAAATAATTTTTTTAATCTTATCACGACCACCTATCCACTCTCAACCCCGCATGCACCATCTCCATCACCCAACACCCCATCCTTGTCACCTAAGGCCCCCTCCCCTCACCCAACCCTGCCCTCCCATCCCTATCACCCAAGCCCCCCTCCATGCTGCTCAAGCCTACCCTCCCATCTCTAGCGCCCAAGCCCATTGCCCAAGGCATCGCCCAACCCCACCCTCCCATCCCCGACGCCCAAGCCTGTCACCCAAGTGCTCCCCAAGATCGAAAATAAGCTAGGATGAAAAACAAAGGGTTAATAAAGTAACTCATAAAAGCAATCCAATCCTTTAACTACTTCTGCTTTTGAGAAAAAAAAAGATATAACTTATTTTATAAGTATTTTTTAAAGGTTACCAAATACCTTTTACTTTTACTGCTTTTGATTATAAAATAAATAGAAACAGCCTCCCAACAGCAATGTCAAAATGGCCCTATATAGATAGCTTAAATACTGCCATACAAATCACTTACATGTTGAATAGGCTAAAGAGCCACCAAACCATGATTTCCATTATTACTTGCAACAAGTCCACACGGTATGCTCACTAGCGTGGTGAGTTGTTGAATGACCGACATATCAGCTCTCATTTTTAAAAGTGCACAAATGAAACACGTAAATAAAAAAATAAAAGTCTGGATTTGCTCTTAAGCAAGCTGAGCTCACTATCGTAGTAATCTGAATAATTTTAATATTAAGTTGATATTTGTTTTAGAAATTAATCATTAGATTGAATATTCATATAGTATGTATCATGCTTGTAAAAATTTGTGGTGATCTAACAATTAATTTGTGTGCAAAATCAAATAGAAAAAATATCAATACACAGTTAATGGAAAAAGTGGGCTTAAAATAAGGAAACAGATTATGCCCTTAAAAGTAAGAATAAGGGCACAGTGAAAATAAATACAATAAAGCTTAATTACTAAACAGCTTATTCCTCTTATATGTGATGCATGGTTGACTCATATATGATTTAGAGGACCACATATTAAAGAGTGAATATAGGAAAAAAATTATCAACAATAAGAATGAAAATCTCTTTCCCTAACGGCTTTATTAAAACATTTTCTCGTTAATGTGCAAAACTTACATATTTTGTAACCTATCGAACCATATTTAATCTTGTCTTTAATATAGTGTCAATCGATCTATGTGTCTAGTTTTCACATGAAAAAATTGAATTGCCTATACTGTGTATTGTAACGTTCTAATCACAATACATCAAAGTGGGTTCATCGTGTGAGACTCCCAAGTCCTTCAAAAGATATAAAATCCATGTTAGCTCATAATAAGCTCTTGTCATTTCACGATACACTACTTGAGTGGAAGAAAGTGAAATTGTTTTCTATCATTTCAACCTTCAAGACATCAATGAAGGTTCAAGAAATATACAATAGCTCGCGATGAACCTCCTTCTGAGTGGGAAACTTGTCCGGTCTGAGTCAGTGTAAACTCTCAACTTAAAATCATTGTTACAAAAGAAAAACAAACCTTTACTTAGACTTCCTTTCAGATATATAATGGCTAAAAAATTGCCTCTATATGTAATTTTTGAGGTTGATGCATGTATCTACTTAAGATAGGACATGTGTAACATATGTTATATTAGACATGAAAACGGTCAAGTAAATCAACTTGTCAACTACCTTCTATGCTAACTAGAATTTTTGAGTAAATCACTCTTATTTCATATATAAGAGTATTAATGGGAACAACACCCAACAACGTTGTGAAATAAAAAAATTCATACTTAGAAATAAAAATCCAACTTTAATTGATAGAAACATTTTATTATTTTGTTGAGAATCACTCATATATTTATAGAAAAAATCAAATAGACTTCTCTTACAAGTTAAGAATTATTAGTTGTCTAGCTAATTAATAGACAATACAATATGAAAGAATATATACAACCAAATAGGGAAGATAATATGTACATTTTTATCTTTTAGGCTTATACTTAAGAAAAAATGAATTTTTGTTAAATATTCATGATGTATTGTTGTGGCTGTGATGTGGGCCTAATTTATTTTCGATTGGCCTCATACAAAGTATATATGACACACAACCCTCTCTTACGTATAGGTGATTCTTTTTATCTGTTTTATTTTTTAAAATATAATTGATGACTCACACAACTCTCTTATGTATATGCAATATTTATCATATGTTTTATTTTAACAAGCATATAATTGAAATTTGTCATGCATGTTCCTCATATATGCTCTTATTGAATATTTTATATTATTAAATTATTGAATGGCTTTGTCTGGAGTGTTTATCAAGATATAATCTCATTTGCCAAGTTTGGTATCACAACCAAAATTTCAAGGTATGTGATTGTAACATCCAAGTACTCACCCATTTGTTCAAATCCAAAATAAAAAATTGTGCTAATTGTTTATCATGGGTAGAATAGTTTTCTACAAATGTACTACAATGCTTATAAATAGTCAACAAACATTGTATTTTACTTTTCGATATATAGAAATCATGGGTCTTATATACCATCTTCTTCTCTATTATGTTTCTTGGTCTATCATCCTGGTTCTTGATTACCAGAATTTCAACAGTTTGTAGTCATTTTATATTATGAATACTTTTATTTCATGAACGTGGTTTGATTCTTTTTGAAAATATACATAAAAAACCTAAGTTAGGATACTTATTAATTAAGTGACAAGGTCCTTTTTCTCTACTTTTTTTTTAATAATTATTCAATATTATTACCCAACAAATTTTTATCCATTTTGAGAACAACAAACTTCCGAGAATATGTTTAATTGTGGGTACAACAATATATGGGACAAGTTTAGTTCTCCGTTTATTATTATTTACAATGACAAATATTATTTTGTTTTTTACACGTCAATGATCTATAATTTCCTTGAAATTCATTGATTAAATGTGTTTATGTTGCTTGGACAAGGCAACCAAATACGCAAGCTATCAAAATAAAAGAAAGGGGACAAAGGAGAAGCATACAAATAAATAATGTAATCACTTATCTTAATATGCAAAGCCTGTGTGTTGCAAATAAATAATAGCCCATCAATGGAACCTAAGGTGGTACCTATGTTTTCACCCAATTATTAAGCAAAATAATGCCATATAATCGTATTGGTTACATAGTTATCGAACTGAATGATATATGTAACTGTTTCATCATGGCAAAATATACAATTTGATGTAAATATATATATATATATATATATATATATATATATGATGGTATAAATTTCATGTGTTTTTCACGTCCTCGACTCAATTAAGTCATTGTCTTGGGCCTGGTCTGGATCTTCATGGGCTTCAAACCAGGGTATTGGATGGGATCCTGTCCGTCTAGGCATTCGTTATTATCAAAGGTGCTGCTTCATTTGGACCGTGTCGAGTGTCTGTACTCCACCTGTGCAATGCCACATGCTTAATGCTACCACAACTTTAAATATGTCAAAGGACTTCACCTAGACTGTTTGCATGGGTGTACAAAGAAACTTTGTAATAACATCTACAATCCTTACTGGATAGTTAAAGTTAATTTTAACTTACTACAGTATCATTATAACTAATAATATTTCAATGATACATTAGTTATATTTTTCTTTAAATTTTATTTTTTTTCTAATTATCTTTATCCTCCCACAAATCTCAAATCGCTAATCATTGAATTTGAGTAATGCTAGGTGGAAAAGAGAGGGGCGAGCACGACAGCTTCGATGTACGCACCCTTTTCCCATTCATAGAAGGAACACAATGCAACCCAACAACACAACACATAGATTACTCCCCCATTTCCCTCTCCCTCTTTCTTTAATTTATTAATGTTCCCAATTCCCTTCCCTCCCTGATCGGTCACTCCGCCCTAAATAAATCTCCACACCCCCCAATCCACTATGCCATTCAATCTTCGAAAAAGAAAACAACACAAAAAACCAAATTTTGCTGTGAGATGGATTCATCATCGACTTTAGTGGCTATTTTGCCGAGGAAGCTATGGTCGGATTTGCACTCAGACCATGTAGCAGAGGCCCAGGAGTCAAAAGCTCCAATGGTGATTCAGGTTCTGACATCGCTAATTGAGAGGACTATGGCTAGGAACCGAAGGACACCGAGAAGTTTCCCATGGGTGCAGCGTTGGGCCAGAGGAGGAGGGGGCGCACACGACAGGGAGGAGATTTTGGGGGTGGGGGTGAGGTGATGTAAGACTGTAATATAATTTTCTTTTATTTGCTGACCCGACAGAATCAGCAAAAGCTATATTTAGCTTTTATTTTTATTTTTATTAATGATTTACCTAAACCATTGAAGAGCAATTTCAGCTATATTTTGCTATAGCTGATGGGTTGGAGATGCTCTAATTGAGTTATACCCGTAAATAAAAAGATGAAACAATTATTCCTAATTATCATTAAGTGGAGAAAATTACAAGGAATAAGGAATTCAATAATTAATTAGAATAAAAATTGAGACACTCATGTGTTGAAATATAAAAAGAACATAATTTTAATTCTTCTATATTTCTTAATAAATGATTGTTTATTAATATTTTTTTGAGTGTTATTTACAAATTGGATGTAGTTATAAATGGATAAAATATTAATAACACATTTCTTTCTCTCTTTATATATGTGCGTGCGCTATCTTTGTTTTTAGGATACCTAGAAATATAATGTAATGTCAAATTTCATATGCTTTTGAATTGAATTATAGCAATTGTGATGATTTTGGATTGATGACTAAAACTTATATGTTTATGGAAATTAATTTTATTTGGATTCTTTTGTAGTTATATTTTACTCATGTAAATTTTAACTTTAGGCTTAAAGTCGTTATTTAACCTTGTATGAAATTTAAAAATGTCATGATAATTAATAAAACAATTAATATTTTGAAGTTTAAATAGTATATTTGTTTTATATTATCATGGTAGTGGATATTTTTGTGAAAGTCTCTATGTATAAACTTAAAATTGATTTTATTTAATATACAAAGGTTTCAATTCCGGTGAAACTCGAGGTTCACAAGTATTTTAAAAAACTCCTACCAAACCAATAGACTCATCAATAATTTTATTAAGACATTATGATTGTAGATTTGGACTCATTGTGTGTATATGATCACTTGTAAATGGGGCTTAGCTTAAGGATAATGTGTAATTTAGTTTAATGCGAGTTTCCATTATCATTTTTAGAAAATTTCAAATATTTGTTCATATTAGATCAAATTAATTGTTAGTTTGCCGTAAAATTTTACAAGCATAATGTATACTGCATAAGTACTCAATTTAATAGTCAATTTTTAAAACAAATATCAATAAAATTTAAAATAAGCCAGATCACCACGGTAGTGAGCTGACCTTACTTATCACGCCCCAAATTTTGAAAACAACAGAACCGGGAATGCGACTTTCCCACGCCCACACTTCAAGGGTCGAGGGGTTGATGTTTAATCCAATCCTGTATAACACTACAATAAAGGTATAATTATACTTTCCAATGAATTCAATTCAAGATTGATTAAAAAGGTATGACAATGCATTCAATTCCTATAAACATCCAACACACAAAATAAATCATGTATAAGTTCCACCAATGAGGTTCATACAACTGGCATGGACCCAAGTTCGGGAAATAAAATAACAAAAATAGTAAATAAACAAAGTCTATAGAATAGATCCTATACCAAGAATGTCCCGACCTGCTCCGCTATGGCTCCACCAGCTATTCCCTACAACCTATGGAAAATAAAAATAAAGTATGGTGAGCACAAATGCCAGTAGGTGATCCCCATCTTTACCATCCTACCACATAAAATTCTAAGTCTGTATGATCAGTGTATGCTTGTGCCAGTGTAGTGTTCTTCTCTAACATAGTTAGCTTACGTTAAATCACAAAATAAGTCATCACATCATATTTTAGTCATTAATGGTTTGCACCGGCAATCCAACCATCCATAGAATTCCCACTACCAACTCCAGGAATCTCAATCACTACTAGATAGCTATATGTGGGACCTATGATGTCCCTAATGACAACCTGCTACATATGAGATCTAGGTTAACCAACCACATAGGGGACTCACGGTCTCTTGCCAGCCCTATGTGGGACCCATAGTTAACCCAACCAATTTCATCACAAATCTACACACATAATCAATAAATAAGATTTTCAATAGTCAGGACTCAGTACAACAACCTTACAAGCATTTAAGTCATTAAATCAGTACTAACATACCATAATTGATGTGTGTGTATATATATATACATATATTTATTTACCAAACAATTATTATTAAGCCACAATATTGTTTTTAAGGTCAATTTAATAGTGTCAAGCTACAATTAATGTTTTACATGTCAAATTAATAATATTATCCTATAATTAATAATTTACATGTCAATTAATAGCTATAATTAATATTCTGAATATCAAGTAAATATTAACAAGCTACAAATAATACTTATATTATTAAACTATAATATCAAGCCCAAACACTATTTTTTTAATTACACTACAATACCAAGTCCAAACCAACACAGATTAGCCCTTTAAGGGCTAAGAGGAACAAAAAACCATGAAGCAAAAGAAGAAAAAAGGGCCAATATCTAATAAAGGGAGCTAGGCCAGCTCAAAAGGACCGGCCCAACAGACTGCCAGCCCAATAGGGCTAGCGAGATTAGAGCATGGACAGCCTAGTGGCCTTCTATCCGAACGAGTCTGGATCCTCAACGGTAGTTTTTTCTACGGTAAGATTACGGTTGACAAAAACGATGACATTTTAATATTATGAAATAAGCAAAATGCCTTCTCTCTCTCATCTCGCCAACACAACTCGCTCCGTCGAATCTTTAAGTTCTCGTGCGACGTTAACATCATCATCCTCGCCAGCGACAATACAGCCGAAGCATTACCAGCCCATGACGCTGCAGTAGAAGCCAACGCCGTGTCCACGATCCATCCCCCTAACGCAACCAGCCCAGATCCCACCTACTGCTCCATTAATATTGAGTTAGTCTTGGCCAGACTGAAGGCATGGACATGGTCGATTGAATTGTTAGCTGTGTTGACTGCATTTTCTTCATTTTCAGTGTTGAATCCTCACTAATATATGGTCTGGTGTAGTTGGTATTGGCTGGAAGTGATTAATTGTTGCTGTACCAAATGATGCAGCCCCAGATTGATTTTGCAGCAATATATGAATAGTGCCGTCATGGCCTCAGTTTGATTTTGGCATCCAATCCGCGATCATTGATTACTATCCTGCAATATACCATATGTGCACTCTTTTCAGTTTTGGTACTTTCGCTGGAGCACTCATTGTGCGTTGACTACAAGTCTAAAATGCCTCATTACTTTTTAACCAATAACATGGCAATCACCCCCCACAACACCCCTGCCCAAAAAAAAAAAAGAGCTGGAAATGCATGTGTTTTTTTTCATTTCATTTGTAATAACATATATGGTCACCTCCTCCCAATACCGTTGCCGACCATCCACCAAACAATATATCCGTCTCGTGACTCAGCGGGGGCGGGCCGGCGGGGTTCCAGCCAAGGAACCCGAAAGGGGATGCGAGAAAAAAAGAAAAAAAAGAGAGGGGAAGAGAAAAATCGGCAAGGCGCCACCTCCTGCCCCCCCCCCTGTGTTGAAGATAGGGGGGTGGAGGACACGACGTCGGCCCCGCCCGCAACGTCATGGGCTAAGTTTCATCGTATCTGTCGACGAGGGGCCGTGTTACCGAACATGGGGGTGCGGGAGGAGGGGGCGCGTGTGGTTCTGTTTTTATTTTAGTTTTTTTAACAAACGCCTTTTAACCACCAACTTTGTGCGGCCACACCCGCCATGTTTTTCCGGGTGGGACACACCCACCCCCTAGATGTTAGAAATTCGGACGACAGAAAGTAAGAAGAAAATGAGGTGGTTTAAGAAATTGTTTAAGCAATAACAATTAAAGAAATGAAGAGTGCACTCATGCGATGGAACACGGAAGGTGCAGACATACCCCTCCTCGGTCTGTCTGGTACATGAATTCAGGAAACCCACTTGAAAAGAAGCAATTGAACATATATATACATATATACATTTATATGATAATGAAGAGTCAAGACACCTCTAGTTTGGAAGGATTTATAGAACGTGGCTTCAAACTTACTGTTCTTCCCTAACAAGCTCTGCGCACAATCAACTAGGATTTCTATCCTAGGTCTCTCTTTTATACTTATCAATATATATATATATATATATATATATATATATATTATTAAATTTAATAATAATAATAATAATCATAATAATAACATTACAATAATAATAACTCAAATATTATAAGAAAATCATATTAGAAATGATAATAATATACTCAAAATATTAAAATAATTATAATAATGACGTATAGTAATAAGCTCAAATTAAAATAATAATAATAACTCAAAACGCTCACACAAGGCCACATTGCCGAATAAATATTCCTCGCTCTATTCAGGGGCTAACTTCAATCTCACACATGTATAGGTTTTTACATTACTCACTAGTGAATCCAGACTCTGGTAAAGCATCTCCAATCGATTAATTATAGCAAAAGTTGTAATCAAATATCTCTCGAATGTGTCTCCAATGTATTAGCTGTATGAATATTTAAAACTAAAAATTTATCTAAATCTAGATAAATTTTTAGCTTTAGTTAAAGTGCTACTTTAACCTTCCTCTCAATTATATTTCCACAATTACATACTACTCCCAATCCTATCTCCTCTCGCATGCCTCCCCCTCCCTCCTCCCTCTCTTGCACCATTGCTGTGGAGTCTGAAGACTTTGCAAGTCCCACATCGGCTGGGGAGGAGGGCATGGAGACCTCTCCTGGCACGAGGCCTTTTGGGGTGCCTGTGTGGCACTGCCAAGAACAAAACCGTGGATTGGGCTTGGGCCCTCAACTGGACAATATCATACTATGGGGGACTTGGGCTGTTACAGATGGTATCAGAGCTAGGGACCGGGTCGGTGTGTCATAGTTCCACGGGGACGTGGCCCTCCTAAAGGGAGTGGATTGTGGAGTCTGAGGACTTTGCAAGTCCCACATCGGCTGGGGAGGAGAATGAAGCGTGCCTCTAAAGAGGGCGTGGAGACCTCTCCTGGCACGAGGCCTTTTGGGGTGTTTGTGTGGTACTACCAAGAACAAAATTGGGGATTGAACTTGGACCCTGAACCGGACAATATCGTGTTACGGTGGACTTGGGCTGTTACACTCGCTCCACCCCCCCTAAGTGGTGGTGACGACCTCCCCTACGTCACCACCTCCTTTCCACACTGATAGTGGCGTCCTTCCCTCGTCACTCCTTTAGTGTTGTCGCCCTTCCCCTATGGTTGTAGGAAGATGATTGAGCATTAGGCTTTATGGAAAGATATTTGGGATTTGGAATTTGGGAAACATATAAAGTAAGAGTAGATTGAGAAAAATAATAGTTAAGCAAAAAAAATTATGCATCATTAGTTAAAATACTACTGTAACAAGCTAAATATAATTTTAGCTAATAAAGATTGAAGATAGTCTCAGTTATTATGAATTGACATATCACAATGATTTTAATATATTTTAATTAAATTTTAACTAGAAAAGTCGATTATGAATATTTTAGCTATATATTTTTTATCACGTTAAACAATATACTCAACAATTTTTTTATCAATTCTAAATACATATTTTTGGCTTAACTTTTGCTCCTTGTGCCTATATTCCTTGATCCTAACAAGAGAGAATATTCCACTCCTCCATGATCAGTTCCACATAGAGTTTCGAAATCTTTTTAATGAGTTTTACCATTTTTACGAGCAATCAAGCACAATGAAAAGGCAAGAGACCCAATTAAATAAAATAAAAAGTCCTAGATTGAGACGATCAAGATCAACATAGAGAAAGAAATAAGGGTTTCACAAAGAGGGTTAGGGCTCTTCTTCGTCTACCCTCTCACTTACTAGTGGCACCTAGTACGAGGAACCGAGATGAAGGACAACCAGGCTGGGACGACACTCTCCACAACGATTCGAGGAACTGCCGGCACAAGCCTTTGGTATCTGAGTGCTTCGCACTCCTTGTTGCCGTCTGGCTTGAGGTCGGCCTCGATAGGGTGGTCCTCATTGTTGGACTGGTAGGAGTGGTTGGAGTGATAGACGGCAATGCAGAACATCAAAACTATACGATGTTTTGATGTTTTTTTAAATCATACCAAAATAACATAATTTTAATATAAAAATATATATTTTTAGTGGATTATACTATACAATTATTGTAGAAAATCTTAATTTGTAGAAAAACTAATAAAATAATATTTATTCACTTAAGTTGATTTGCTAATTTTGGCAAGTGATTTAGCTAGTGGAAGTAGAGAGCTATGGACAACTTTTGAACTCTTTAGTTATTTTTTTAGCTAACATTCTATTAAAATTTCTATTAAGGTATTTTGACAATGGATGATAAGTCATTTGTAGATACTAATATCCAAAATGTTAATTTAAAAAAAAATTATTAATTCAATAATGCATTCCTCAAATTTTTTGTGAGGCATGATATGATAGTTAACACCCGACAATATAATGTGATAATCAAATTTTCATAAATAGAGTATAATCATATCACCTAAAATTATTTTAAAATATAGTGTCATCATGATTTTTTAGTAGACGTATTTAATATCTTTTAATCGAAAAATTAGAACATAGTTCTTAAGCAAAAGAGATATAGAAGTTGCTATTTAAAAAAAATAGAAAAGTGATGAATATGATGAGGGTGAGTTAGAGCACTGACATTGGTTTCGCTAAAAATCGATGTAGAATTAAAATTTAATGATTTTCGACAAAACACGCTCGCATCCGTCTCATTAAAACCCAAACATTTAGCTTTTAACTACATCAAATGCAAAACATTCACCAAATTAAGTGACATCCTGTAGCATCATCTTTCATAGGGTAAATGCCTGGGGAGAGGAGGATCACGCTGAAGTGGAGATCGACGTTGTCGGGAGAGGGGAGATGCATCGCCAGGGGGAGGATGGGTGAGGGTTAACGTCGTTGGGGGAGGGGCGGTGGAGGTCAATGTTGTCCGAGGGGTGGGCCGACATCGCCTGGGGAGTAGTCGACGTCGGGTGGGAGGGAGAGAGAGATGGATCAATTTGATGAATCCAATGTCAACATTTGAAAAGAATCCTTTCAATTTATGAAAAAAGTAGTTTTTTCCATTAAATTTTGTCATTGGATTGAAGAAGCCAATATCAATGCTCTCAGAGCACTTTGATTAGGAGTCGAAGTGGGAGGATTAGAATAAGACCTATTATTTTATGCCCTCAAATGATTTGTTGCTTCTATGACAATATGTTTTATTCCTTCACCTATGAGGTTCTTTTTCTTTTTCCTTAATAGTTATGGGAAAAAAACCTATTTCATTTTAGAAAAACAAATTAAAAAGGCAAGTAAAAAATAACAATCGAGTTAATAACAACTTGTTAAAACATAAAAGGGTTGCAATTCATCTTTTTTCTCCTTTTAAATATTGATATGGTTTGAGATAGGATTTTGAGGACACCGATTAATTCTCACATCTCAAAAAAATAGAATTTGAGACCACTTTAAACTAAAAAAATAATATTACTAATCAAAGTTTTCACAAATAATAAATACAATTCCCAATTCGAGTAAATGACAAATATTTATTTTACTATTAATTCAAATTTCAAACACTAGGGTCATTTTCAGCAATAAAATTATTCCTGCTTTTATCTCTAAACTATAATTTTTATTAAAAAAACAATTTTAACATTACTTTTATTTTACTTACTATTATATTTAAAATTATTTTTTATTTTTACTTCTCACCATCTTAATATTATAGCAGCCTTAATATTTTTTTTACTAAAATTTAACTAAAAATACACTTTTATAAAATTTACTTATCTATTTTTACCATATCAAATAGCCATAACAATGTTTTGGCTATTATAAATAAGTTACTATTTTTTGGCTCAATCTCTCTTTCCTTGTCTTATACTCCTTGATCTTATTGGAGTGCGGATTCCACTATTCAAAGATTAGTTCTATGCGTCGAACTGGTGGGAACAATTGTGGTTATGGATAGGACATTAAAGGAGGAGGAGGACAATGATGAGTGATTTATTTAATCGTTAAATTTAGAAGAAGTACAGAGCTTATTGCTATCAACTTTTGAATTTTTTAACTAAATTTTATATTTGGTATAGTTCAATGCCCTAGTAAAGGACACTTAATTAAAACATATCCAAAATATTATAACATATCAGAAATGTTAATTTCAAAAAAATTTTGGATATTATGATCGTTTTTAACAATAGATGATAAATCATTTGTTGATACTAATATTATAACATATCCGAAATGTTAATTTCAAAAATTTATTAACTTAATAATGCGCCCCTCAATAATTTTTGTAATAAAACATGATATGATAATTAACATCTATCAAGATAATGTGATAATCAAAATTTCATAAATAAACATTAATCGTATCACATAAGCAAGTTGTTTTTAAAATATAGTGTCATCACAATTCTCTATTACACATAGTTAATATCTTTTAAATAAAAATTGGAACTTAATTCTTTTAAGCAAAAGAGATATAGAAGTTACTTTTTAAAAAATGAAAAAGATAGAAAATCCTTTCCATATCTTAATTCTATTTCGTAGGTGAGTTATAGTACTTTGATTATGGTTTGGGTAATAGACTAAAGACCAATCTCTTCTATTAATGGCCCTCACTCAAAAACTTTCTAATTGTCATATGAATAACAGCACAAAAAACTTAAAAATAGTTGTGTTATAAGAATAACATATACCTTTATCACAACAAACAAGAATGACAACCAAAGACAATAAAGGAGACTGAGTTCATAAACACATTTTAAAACTTATAAGGGATTGTATTTCATAAGTTTTTAAAACTTATAAGGGATTGTGATTAAAGATAAAAATTTTGAGAAACATGATTAAGTGTGTAGAGAAATTAAGGAAGTGTTTGGTATGTGTTTTTTTGTTAGTTTTTGTTTTATGATTTGAATCTTTACCAATATTAGAGTTTAAATTTTAAAATTTAAAAGTAAATTATATTTTGTAGAAGAAAGAATGTGTTTTAAAATAGTGTATTTATTTAAACCTGAGTCCTACAAAAAAAATTTAAAAGAAAGAAATAAAGTAGAGGAAAGAGCAATTTTTTTAAAATTGAGTCCCATAAAAAATTGAATTGAATTTAAAAAATAAAAAATAACTATTTTATTTAGAAAAATCAAACATACTTTGTCAGTTGAATTTTGTTTTTGAAAACATGATCACGTTTTAAAACACTTGAATCAATCATGACCTAATTCTTTTTGAATTATGACTTATGACTGCATTAAACTAAAAAAATAATATTACTAATCAGTTTCCATAAATAATAAAATCTATTTTGTGAGTTACAAATCATATAACTATTTTATTTCACTGCAAATTCAAACTTTAAACACTAAGGCCATCTTTGGCAATAAATTTATCTCTATTTTATCTATAAATTTTAACTTTTTAGTTTTTAAAGAACAATTCCGATAGTACTTTTTTTGTCTATTATATTAAAAATATTATTTTTATTATCACTTATCACCAACGACTATTTTACTATTTTCTTGTCATCAAGGTTGACATGGCAAATTTTTAAAATTTTTTACAAGTGTTTTATTTTTCTTTTACTCTTTATTTTTGAAAAGTAATAAATCTACTTCATAAAAAGTTTAAAGATGAAAGCTATTTTAAAGAACCATTGGAGTCGAATTTCCCATTTTTCTTTATAAATAGAGATAAACAGTAGTTTTAAATCACTATGGAGATATGAAATGTAAATAATAATAGTAGCAATAATAATAGTAGGCACTTATATGTGAGCTATGCTTAGGCTTGTAAGCAAATCAAGTTATGCCAAGCTTCCATAAATTCATGTTATTTAAGAAAAAAATAATAGAGTTAAGCTTGAAACCCTAACTGAAGCTCGACTCGTTTTGTACTTTGTCAAGCTTGAGCACAACTCATTTATACTTATTAAAAATATGATTATATTTGCTAATACATAATAATGTTAAATTCTTAAAAATTAAATTATAATATTTGTACCTAAGTTTATTAAATTATAATGACACACATTAATCATTATTAACTTATTAACTAGTAAGCAAATAACATATTAATTGAGAATTAATAACATTTATGTTAACAATGCTAGATTTTAATGTAACTTTTTTTATATCACCCACAAACAAATTATATTCTAATTCTGATTATTAATATAATACTAAAAAATAATAAAATAAGTAATATAAATAGATTATAGTTAATAAATATAATTACATTACATATTTCATACACTAATGTTTAAATGAGTCCTATCGAGCTTAATTGAATGAGTTAAGTATGTATCATTAGCGAATAAAGTGAGCTTTAATATTAATTGACAAATTTTTGTAGCGTCAAGCTTAAACTTGGATGGAACTTATAGTCGATTGAATATCAACCTTTGTCCTATTGAGTGTATTTCCTTTGTTTAATTGCCTAGTATAAGAGAGGGGTATCTTGGAAGTATAAATGGTGTGCAGTGGAAGACCCTAAATAGTTGGCGTTTGAGAATGAATGAAGTCCATTCAGAGTTCAGACGTATCAATCTAATTGAGTACGAAGAAGTAATGTTAATAGCCGTAATGAAGGCATTGTGAGGATTGAGTAGAAGAGAATGTTACACCCTGAGTTTCAGGACGTCTCTTGATGGCACATTCCAAATTGGAAAAAGTATTACTTGTAGAAGAGGAATAACTTGGAAATGTAGATGGTGCATAGTGGAAGGCTCTAGACAGTTAGTGTCTGAGAATGAATAGAGTTTCTTTAGAGTTTAGACATGTCAATCCAGTTGAATGTAGAGAACATGTCATTAGTTGCGGATTTGACTTTAAAGAAGAGCTTTTTGATATCCTTACACAAATTGAATGAAAATTGTAACCATTCTTCTGTCGAGCTTGATGACAAGATAAAGCCAATCTATGTATGTCCCAACCCTTAAAATTAAACTTAGCGGACTAAAATGAAAGAAAAGTCAAGTACATAGAACCCTTAAAAATTTAGTCTTGTGACTAGAAATGGCAATATTGATCCAACTCACCATTATTTAGACCATTTCACTCCTATTTAACTCGATTAAATTTGAGTCTTGTTAGACCTGTTTCAATTTAAATTTTGAAATAAATAAAAAATAAAAAATTCGATCTATCCCACCTCCACCGGATCCAATCCGTTCCGTCTAAACTGCCAGATCAGGTCAGACCGTCCCTACCCGTGACACCAGCTCTGCCCACTCTCTACAATCATCCGCCATCTGCTAAGTGCAGCTGTGATTAATGATTAAATAAATACTATAATTTCTCACTAATCCATTGAATTCAGCATTCACTTAAGCGTAGCTTACAAACAGCACTCAGCTCGCGGTTGGCTTAGGGTAGTCATTGCTTCCCAGACAAGCTAACCTACGCATGCCCTGTTCCCTCACAAGCCTCCAGCCGCAACGCAAGTACGCAACACACACTCTCTCCCTCACTCTCTCGGCCATGGCGGCATACCGAACGCTCCTCTTGCTTGGTCTTCTGGGCTCTCTCATAATGCAGCTTCCGCTAAAGAGGGCAGCTTTCTTGGAAGGTCTTGCTTGGTCTTCTGGTTTAGTCTCCTTACTATTCCCCCCAACCCCTTTTTTTGCATGATCTTCATTTTTTGCCTCAATCTGCATTTCCTCTTCCAGTATGAATATCAGATTTTGGTTCATTTTTGTGGGTTTTGTTTGAATTTCAGGATTTCTAAAGCGTAAGTGTGAATTGTCTGGTTAACTAACCTTATTTTTTTGGTTGAGTAAATAATTTATTCAAAGACACCACGAACTATGGTATCGAAACCAACAAGGAAAAACAACAAGCTAGGCCAAGAAACCTTTGTTAACCTCTACCTTTGTCCCATAATAGAATGGCTTGCTTTTGGGGGGGGGGGGGGGGGGGTGAGGTGCTCTTGGAAATCAAATTCTTAGAGCATGTTTTGTTGGGATGTTTTTGTTTTCATTTTAAAAAGTAATAGCTACATTCGAAAATTGAAACTAAAAGTAATAAAATATTATTTTTATTTTTTGGATCCCAAAGGATGAAAATCTTTTTTTGTTTTTAGTTTTAAATTTTTTTACTCAAAAACCATTATTACATGTTGAAAACAAAAACAGAAAACAGTAAAAACAAACGTGCATTTAAGCCCAATCATTATGGTGCTTCCAAAAATTTCATTCAAATAAAAGGAAAGACATATCCCTTGGCATGACCCAGGGTATGTGTTGGTGTCAATAAACACTTGATCCCAGCAAATGGGCAGTGAGAGACAAACTGTTATTTTTTCCTGCCTCTGTGGTGCACGACACATGCACTTACCAAATAGTGAACTGGTTGCTGCAGCTTCTCAATAGTAAGAGCCTTCCGATGCAACCTTAGGCATTCACTTGACCTTCCAAATCGCTTTATTGGGAAAGGGAATCAAACTCTGATAGTCTTGCATTACATAATAGAAAATCGTGACAGAGAACCTGTTATTACTTCCATGGTGTCACTCAAAGGAGTCTAGACTTACGAGTTCACCTTGACATTACATTGGTGAAGAATGCCCATCAAGGCAACAAACTTGTTTGTAATGGTTCCCCTTACACTGTAGTTGTGGTCAACATGGCTAGAAGTTCTACAAGCACTGTCCACAGAGGCCATTCTATCAGTCGAAAAATTATGTGGTTATAAAGATGTGAAAATTCGACAAATTGGTGCCTCTTGTCATTGGAAATTTCTGCAAATAGGCAACAGATTTTGTCCATGCTACATGATAATAATTTCAATAAAGGAAAGAAAGCTAATGATTGGTAATAAATGTTCATCAATGTGCAGGTTGCCCTTTAGATTTGAACAATTCAAGTTTTACTCCAGCATCTGCTGCCTGCTCCACTGATGACAAAGCAAAGTGTTGCCGCTACATTAATTCGTATATTGCAGTTTCTCTAGCCCATTATGCAAAAAGAACTGGCAAGTTGGGTGTCCCTCCAAATTTTTTCTTAGTCTGTGTTCAAAATATATCAGAAACCATACAACGTCTAGGCGTTTCACCAAATGCTAAAGATTTTTGTGGTCTGGGAACAAAAATTCCAGTTAATTTTACAAGCAGTGGTCAAATACCTCTCACACAGATGCTGCAATCTTTGAACATTGCAAATGTGACCAAAAATTGCAAAGAGCCAATTTCAGAACAAACTAATTGCAAGAAGTGTATAACTGCTAGCATCTCTTATCTTCAGAATACAACTGGAGCATTAGGTAAAGTGGCATTTAGTGTCTTCCGAGATGCGACTTTTGCTGCACTCGCAAGCCAAGTTGAGGATGCATTAACTCTTGCAAACTGTTTCTTTAACGTTCAATGGATTATCATGCCTCCAGGTATGAGTAAATGATCATTATTTTTTTGATTGTCTGAATTTACCTATAGTTTAACATATTTCTGTGGCCCATTTTATTTTGTTTTATGAAGTTTCTGTCTTTATGAAAAAATCTGGCTCCATATTCCTGAAAATTATAACCCTTCATAGTTTTACATATATGGTATAAGGAGCATGAATAGAAATTGTAAATGAGTCTGTATCCTGTCCCATTTGAAAATGTCACTAAGTCTTGTTTGAATGAGAAATGGTTGGACTTTTGTTTTATGTCCAAGGAAGGCTAGATGCTTTTCTTTTCACTTAAGCCCTGTAGTCTTCCCATACCTTTTGATTATCAATATAATTTTGATTTTATCTTTTGAATTTTACTTCATATGGCGGTTCTAGTAACACTGCCACCTTCGCCTTTTACAGTTTCACAGTCTCCTCCATCTTCTGACACACCTGAGGCATCTCCAAGTCCATTCATTCCTGCCAGGGTGAAACCAAATAAGTACCGTCATTCCTACCACCTGACATTGATTTCAGGTGTTGGAATTGTCATTACTGCAGTTTCTCTTGTGATGCTGGTCATCCTTGTATTTCTCATCCGGAAAAAAACCAAGGAACTGAAAGATTTTGAGAATACTGATATGGCCTCTTCAAAAGCTCTCACTCCTGCTCAATCTATGCTAAAATATCAGGAAGGTACAATTCTAAATTTATTCATATTTTTGCTGTTCCATTTTGAATTAATTAGTCAACTGATTGTTGTTTGAGTGGGGGCAGGAAATCTGATTGGATGTGATACAGGTGCACCTATGTTTCGAAAATTTAGCTACAATGAAATGAGGAAGGCCACGAATAATTTCAGAACTATAATTGGACAAGGGGGGTTTGGAACTGTATACAAGGCTGAATTTAAAGATGGGTTTGTTGCAGCAGCGAAGCGAATTGACAAATTCTCAGAGCAGGGGGAGGATGACTTTTGTAGAGAGATAGAGCTTCTTGCAAGGCTGCATCATCGTCATCTTGTTGCTTTGAGAGGTTTCTGCATTAAAAAAAAAGAAAGGTAATAGACATATTTTTCAATTTCTGTGATTTGCATTTATAAGTGTACCACCAAAATTTGATTCATTCTCTTGTTTTGTGGCAGGTTTCTTATCTATGAGTATATGGAAAATGGAAGCTTGAAGGATCATCTTTATTGTGAGCTTCCAGATGCTGAATTTTACTTATTCTAGGAAAGACGGGAACATATTAATATCACTTGATTCTAGTGGTTGTCGTGGACTTCTCATTTTAAATATTGCGCCTTGTTGTGACCTATTATTTGTTTTCATTGTGCCCTGTTTTCTAATGCTATATTTGTTGTAACCTAAAAATTACAAAGAACTAGATGGTCTCTAAAGGAACCCATGTAACTTAACTCGGTATTGTCGCTGTTTGTGCAGCTCAAGGTAAAGATCCTTTGAGTTGGACAGAGAGAATTCAAATTGCAATTGACGTGGCAAATGCTTTGGTAATCTATATAATATATGCTTAACTGATTTGGTTTCAGCATTCAACAACTCAGTGTATGACGAGTTGGATATGACTTATCTTGGCATTTTCCCTTGCAGGAATACCTCCATTTCTATTGTGATCCTCCTCGATGGCACAGAGACATAAAGCCCAGTAATATTTTACTGGATGAAAATCTCATGGCAAAGGTAGCTGCAATCAGTTGGATGCGCATGTATTGTTTACATTTTTAGCCCACCTAATGGAATTCTAATGGCTATATATATTCCACTTTTTTTTATTTCTCTATGGTTAAAACAGGGCACTGATACTGTGCCTTTTATATAAAACTAGCCAAAGCGTATCATATATTATAGGCTGACTCAATGAGATAGACAAACTGCTCTCTAAATTCACCTTGAACTAAGATACTATTTTGCATAAGAAAGCAAATTTGCATGAACACAATGAAGTACTTTGTTTCCTAATGGCTATCCAATAATGATGCTATCATTGCTGCAAATTAAAATTTGATTTTCTGGGCTGCAGGTTGCTGATTTTGGCCTTGCGCATGCTTCAAATTTTGGTTCCATTTGCTTTGAACCGGTAAACAATGGGATTCAAGGAACACCAGGTAAAAGTTCAAGAAATCAAAGAGCTTGAAGATAAAAGTACATTTTTGTATACTGAAGTGGCTTGTACGATTGTTTCCAGGCTATATGGATCCTGAATATGTGCTCACTCAAGAGCTCACTGAAAAAAGTGACCTGTACAGTTATGGGGTGCTGCTGTTGGAGCTAGTTACTGCACGACCTGGAGTAAAAGATGGCAAGAACTTGGTAGAGTGGTTCATGCACTCCAAATCAAGACTACCGGAGCTAGTGGATCCAAAGATTAGAGACTCCATTGACCTCTGTCAGCTACAAAACATTGTGGCAATAGTGAGATGGTGCACCCAAAGGGAAGGACAAGCAAGACCATCAATTAAGCAGGTCCTTAGGCTCCTGCATGAAAATTCAGACCTGCATAGTGAGTTTCTACGAATGGTGGATGATGAATATGAAGGAAACGAAAGAGAAGGGAGGGTATGTGGAGGGAAACTACACAGAAGGGAGGGAAGTTTTCTTAGCTGGGATGGCCGGGGCCTTGCTTATTCGACCGACACATCCAGGTCATGCTGTAGTAGAAGCGTTTTATTAGAGATGGGTTCTCCACAGTCTCCCCGATCTTTTTAAGAAATCTTTTATCTGCTTCGGCATTCCTGCTGAGTTGGGTTTACTAGCTGGCAGCTGCACCAAGCAAGTTTATAACCGGCGTTGACCGACCCTGTTTTGACAATGGGTGGTTTTCCAAGTTTTTGTTGCAACTATTGGATATATCAGTTGAGAAGCATGAGATTACAAAAAAAAAATTTACAGGCAGGTTGCCTTTTGATCCTTACAAAATGAAAGCATTTCTCTTTTAGAGCTTCTGAATCCAGTTAGAGATACTACCATAGAATTTCTTAAAATTTTGTTCCCCCTTCAAGTGTTGTGATTTGTGCAATCGATATGTCACATTTTGATGTTGTTTACATTTATTTATTTGCCCCTCGGGTTGGCTTACTGGGTTTGGTTAAAGGGTTAGGCCGTTAGGGTGTGGTAAGAAAGATTCCCCAGATCACTGTCACACAAACCACACCAGGGTTTGCTTTTCTTGCCTCGAATAAAGATGCCGGATCCTCATAGATTAATGCGAATTTTACTTGAATGTAATGGGCAAGTATCATAGGCCATCATGCTTGACTAATGGAATTTGCAGGATTATGCGAGGAGAAACATAGAGGTTGTTTAAAGCGGAAATTTGTTTGATAACAGGTGGAATCCATCTTAAAACATGCGCAATTTGTCTGATACTGTAACCTGTGATTCAATTCTTTCTTCTTCTTCTTCTTTTTTTATTTTTTTGGGGGGGATCACGGTACAGACCACCAGCTTGCAAATGGGCTTTTTGCAGATGGAAGCCAATTTGACCATATTTACTAGCCTGCTGTTGGGGCTGCCCTTTGATGTTGGGACAGCTTTGCCTCTTCTGTACCAAATAATAATAACAATAATAATTTATATAGAGAAACAAGCCTTAGCTACGAATTAAGATATGCACGAAGCATCAACTTCATCAGTTAAAAGACCCGGGAGAAGAGAAAACTCTGGTTCATCGGTCGTGTATACACAAGCAATAGACAACGTCGGCAAGAAATTCGAGCGAGTAACGCCCATATAATAATAATTATTATAATACAATAATTAAAATGTTAGAAATTTACAGAAGGATCCCATGGTCGGTTCGCACTAGTCTTCAATGCAATCCAACCCCTAATCTTCATACATCAGTGACCGGCTTAAAAAGGCAACCTCTAGACCAAAAAAAAAAAGAAAAGAAGCTTAACTCAACTGTCAGAAAAGTGAGTTAACAGTAGCACGTGGACGGCCTCCGGACACGGCAGCCAGCCACAGACAATCTAGCCACTAACAGCAGCAAGGAACTTCCTCTTGCTCGCCGGTTCCTCATGCAAAACCACGACATCTCGCACCTTTAGAAACAGTTCCTCTAGCTCAGCCACGCCAAATCTATGATAGTCTAGAGGCTTCTTGTAGCGTTGCTGATATATTGCCTCGAAACAACCCAGGAAAATCCGACAAGAATAGCTCACTAATATTTCCTGTAGTTCGCATTTGAACAGTTTGAGGTTTCCTTCATCAGTTCCAGGTTCTTCTACCAAAGCCCTTTCATCTCCTGAGAGTTCATCTGAGGAGCCGCCACCTGCAATGATATCCACATTCTCTTCCTGGGCACCCTTCCCTCTCCTGTTTTCTCTCTTGGCAAGAGCCAGAGGAGGCGCGCTTGGGCCTGGCCTCGAGTTTTGCAGGCATACAAACTTCTTATTGCCTTCTCCTTCTACGGACATCGTATCATCCATCTTTTTTAAAAGACGCACAAGCTTGTTGGCTCCATAATCAGAGACAAAAAGGGGCTTCCCAAAAATTTTCTGGTACTCCGCATGAATACGGGCAAGTGGCAGAAACCCTCCTGACATTTCAAGAAGCTTCGCCAGCTGTCCCTTCAGACCAATAAGGTCTCCAGGCTGTACCCATGAAGTTAATTCATTTGGGTCTCCTGAAGAAAAAACAGATCGTGATGAAAACTCATTCAAACCAGATGGGAGACCGTGGGATCTCCAAGTTGGTGGAAAGTAAGGGGCAGCAAAAGAGCTATTGTACTCAGATAACGGCTGTGACGACTGCGACATCCCTCTGTATACAATTGATTCCTCACCATTGTGGCCATCCTGGTAGGCACCATCATGTGGTCCCATAAAATAGCCAACAACATCAATTGCCCCCCCACGAGGGGGCATGAAGGCTCTAGCAGGGGGTAAAAATCCTTCACCACGAGCCACACTAGGCCAATCCCAGACAAAGTGACCAGCATTACTAAGTGCAGAAGAAACATTGCCGCCAGAAGGAAAAACAAGAATGACATTATACCCACGCTGGCCAAGTATGTGAAGTGCTGGAGCAAAATCAACATCCCCGGAAATCAACATTATGGAAGAAGGCGGAGGGTTATCAAGGGCAAAAAGAAACATGTCAACCAAGATAGCCTTGTCTGCTGCATCTTTTCTCCCATTAGGGACATCTATGAGTTTAACACCAGTCCTCTGGCAACCCTCCCTGAGCCGCCTGGGGAAGGAATTAAAATCCCCATAAGCAGAAAACATAGTGACTACCCCATTAATTACAGGATGGACTCTCAATGCCATTCTGATATTTCCAGCTACATCTTCAGGAAGTACATCAACTGGAACAGAACAGTTCTCAATGTCCCAGAGAATGGCGACAGGACCATGTGGGGTGGTATGGGCTTGCTGATTTGGGAGAGGTTGGTTTAAAGTCAAATTTTCCATTAGTGGACTAACTTGATCCGATGACTCTGATGACAGTGCCAAAGCTGCAGCATTTGCATTATCCATTACTGATTCACAGGATTAAAATAAAATGATCACTCGACAAGAATGTTTTAAGGTATAAGCTAAATCAATGCTAAGTAGTATCTTGTATAAAATCAAACATAATGTTTCTAAATAAAAAACCTAACAAAATGCATTTTGTGCATCATCAAACCAGTTTACAGAAGAATACTAACCCTTGGTCAATTTCATAATAACTCAATAGCTTCTGCGTTTCCCAGACTCCATCAATTGACCTAATTAACGCGTAGCCTACATACAATTTCACAACAAAGACAAGATATTAACATGGAAATCCTTTTCAAATGATTGAAATACAAAACTAAGGAATCAAGCAGCTCATTTTACTGGAAGCATAGGTTATGATTCTCATGCTGTTTTATACCCCAGTCACCCAGTGTAATGTGATTCAGCAAGGACAAGGGTTTGGTTGGGACTGTGGCTGAAGAAGCAACTAGTGGGATTCTAGTTCACTAATACCCAATTTTCTCAATTATCTTCTCTTCCACGCATTTACAATATTCCTTGAAATGATGATCTTCCATATATTGGGCTAGCAGGAGGTTCTGCTAACTTTTGCCAACTTGGTATCTTTCCCTAAACTTATAATGAGAAACACAGGCAACTTGAACTGTAAGCTCTCTCTCTCTCTCTCTCTCTCTCTCTCTCTCTCTCTCTCTCCACACACACACACACACAGTGGGATAATAACACATGAAAGACTGCACCGGGGCGGCAGTGAGTAATCTGGAGCGAGTCCAGCGTTGTTCTAAGCAATTCCAATTCATCTGAAAAGCCGAATATGGGAGGGGAAACATCATGGCCCGGCTGGGGAAAACAACTATGAACTAGTGGCAATATTTAAAAGAAATTGGGTGATATTCAAAAAACACCCATCATCGGGGTGGTGATCAATCTCAATCCCTGGTCCCGGCCTACTACAACCAAGGTATAGGTATAGAAACTCGACGAGTTAGGAGGGTTTAAGGTTGCTTGATCAAGTAATTGAGTTTGTGTTGACATTGGAAACCATAATTAAATCATATCATTGAAGAAGACGAAGAGAGGTTACCTCAACCTCATAGGTTCGTTCATACAGCAATCAATTGCTTTCTTATTTAACTTTAAGGCGGCGGCAGCGGCGGCGGCGGCGGCGGCGGCTCCTTCCACTAAAATTAAAACATATCGAAGCCAATCACAATCGAACAAGTTAAGAACGTGAAGATCCAAATCAAAACCATAGAATTTTGGAACTTTGGAGAGAGAGAGAGAGCCTGCCTCCAGCAGATAGGTTAAAACCACAGCTTTAGAGAGAGAGAGAGAGAGAGAGAGACGACTTTGACTTTGAGGGAGATGTAAAAGAACAAATTGATATAAATATATAATAGTAATACTAAATAACGGAGATGATTGCAATTCAATGCTTAAATACCAACTAATCTTCGATTACAATTTTAAAACCAATAAGTCCAAAAGTTAAACAAAATAATGGAAAACAGAAGAAAAAAGGAAAGATAATTGAGCCCAATCTCAAACTAGGCTAATGGTTTTATTTTAATATAGTAGTTGAATAAGCGTGCTAGGTCGTTGTTTCTTTTTTAAAATAAATTATATGATAAATTTCACATATTTTACTTATAGAATATATTTAATTTCAGTACTTAATTTATCTTTATAATTAAAATTTAAACAATACTTTATGTTTAGGTTTATTATAAATTTATTAATGTGAATATTAAATTTAAAATACAATAATAATGATAAGAATACACATTTTAAATGTAATTATTTACGAGTATTTAATTATATAACTTTTTTAGAAAAATAGAATTTGATGATAAAATACTATTAGATAGAAATATATAAATCACATTCCTTTTTTATTTTAATTTATAATTAAATTTAAAGTAACTGAGTAAACGAGTTTTAAAAATTATAAATAGTTAGTCCAACTCATAATTAGATACTAGCTGGTTGAATTAGCACTGACCACATATTTTTCTTTAAAATATAATTTCAATTAAAATATATATTATATTATTGTTATCAGTAACATTGTTATATTATTTTTAATATTAAAATATTTTCTAATAATGTATTTTACTAGATAAAAGTCAGAGTTCTTATTGCTTTAACAACTTTTTAAATCCAAAAATATCCTTCTTTTATTAAATAGCTTCAGCACATCTTGTATATGATTTGTAATATTATCTCCTATAAGATAATTCATATCAATCAGCATGTTTAGACAAAAAATATATATATAAAAAGGTAATATGAGATATATGTATTAAATGTAAAAAAAAAAAAAAGATATTTGCAATAACAATCATAAATCAGACATTATTTAATTCATAATTCGAATAAACTGTTGTTCAACTAAAAGAGGTCATGCATGCTTACTAAATAATTTAATTATTATATTTAGAATCTTATTTTATCTTACAACTTTGTACATAACTTTTTATTTTCAAATATATAATAATTAGGAAAAATTAATTTAATAAACAATAAAAGACTAATCGATTAAAAATAATTAGAATATATTGTTACAATAATCTTAAAAATTAATTATAGAGTCCATATGAATTTAAGCTAGCGGAGGCAGAGCAGAAAATGGCGGCATCGGGACATCAGAAGTGCTCTGCTCTTGGAGCCCTCAGCGCTAAGCGGGAAAACGGTAGGAAATGCATGGCCCAAAGAAAAAAACGCTAAGTTAGTGAATTCTTATCCTTTGGAGAGTTTTTTTATACCACCTGACTTTTCTTCCATAAA
Organism: Taxillus chinensis; assembly: GCA_023512835.1. NCBI lineage: Eukaryota > Viridiplantae > Streptophyta > Magnoliopsida > Santalales > Loranthaceae > Taxillus > Taxillus chinensis. The sequence goes on from CM042089.1 coordinate 10,165,069, forward strand.
AAAACATAACAATAAAAGGTATATTATTTCTATCAAAGGAAAAGAAAGCCATTACGTTACAAATAATCAAACTTTGATCTCCAATCAATATTAAACCTTTAAAACAAATCAGTGACGAACTACGCTTGCGAAATGTAAACCCTGTTTTCACTGGCAAAATACTTGGAACGCTTGAGGCATTGGCGACTTATTGAAACTTCGCATGACCAGGGTGGAAGTCCACACATCCTCTCGACTTGGGAGGCCATGATTTCGCCAATCCACGCTTCCAAGGAGAACATATATTATTCATAGGAGATGCAGTGGGCTATGACAGGGACAAGTCAGAAGGCCAAGAGAGGGATGACACTTACTCTTAGAATAGAGAGAGAGAGAGAGAGAGAGAGAGAGAGAGAGAGATCAAAATCTTGATGTAGGCTGAATAATGATTCACCCAAGCTATCGAAATCCTGATTGAATTACGCCCATTGCAGAGCTCATGATTTCAGTTTCAGATTCACATAGCTGCACCATTCCTATCACCTTCAAAAACAAACAAATAAAAAGCATTATTTCTACTCAAAATTTCAACTGAGGATTTTGCATGCCTTGTTTCAAAACCCAGCAATCTTGGTTCATACCCGTAGATATACATGGTACATAGGAAGAATGTGCAGACGGTAATCAGAGTTCTACGTGAATTGGATGTCATACAATACACGGGGGAAAAAATATTTACCTCTCCGAAATGGGAACAGCTGAGCAAAAATATCACAGGGAGCAACGTCACTATCATAACAGGGCCTTGTCAACAGCTGCCACATAGAACTCTTTAGGCATGGTGCCGACAATAGAACTGCATTTCTTCCCATTTTTGAAAAGCAAAACTACTGGTACAGCTTTGATATCCTGATCCTCAGCGAGTTCCAGGTCATTGTCTGTGTTGACGACACAGCATTTCAGTCTTCCTGCATACTCCATGGCAATCTCATCAATGAGACGGTGAACCATCCTGCAGGGCCCGCACCAACTAGCATAGAATTCAACAAGCACTGGGATCTCACTCTTAAGAACAGATTTTTCCCAAGAGTCTCCAGTGACTACAGCAGCTGCATCCAGTGTGGTTCTCAGTCATCCAGTGTTTCAAAATACTAGTTTCATCAATATCTCAGAACTAAAAAATTGATCTTGCGGCAAAATCAAGCAACAACATGAGATCCATCTTGCTGTTCTTACAACCCACTAACAGTTTTTAAAAAATACTGTTTTTAAAGCCTAAACAATGAAACTCCTTTGGGAGCTTAATCTTGTAGGTAACTATTCTGTAGGCCATAAAAAAAGATCAAATTATACATACATAAAGGAATAACGGATATGTTGCGAGGGCAGCATGCTGCACCAGGAAAAAAAACACTATCAGCCATGCACGGATGACAACATAAAAAAATTACATCACCAACTGTGCATGCTGGGTAGTTTATTTTGTTCAGTTTTGGGCAACAAACTCTAATTGCACATCCATATATATATATATATAATTGAACAGCTATTCTTTTAGGATGCACAAGCAGTGGTCTTATAGTTTTACTGGTCACTGCATTCTCAGGTGCACATAATTGGATAGATCTATAACCAAAAATGCAATTTTCTGCAAAGTTTTTGGAAAACATGGAAGTTGCCAATCTTCCTTGAAGCTTTTATTTTCAATGGGTATTAGTTTCTGAATAAACTAGCAAGAACCTCAACGCCACCATTGGGAGAAACTTCACAGTTGCATGTATGGCGGGTTGATTTCCTCTAATTACAAAGAGCTGGAATTTAAATCCAGCGCCCAAACCAATTTGAGAACCAACATATTAACTCCAAAAAAAAAACATACAAACAAACAAATGGAAAGGAACAAAGGGGAAGGGGATTAGAGGCCCTGGCTCTCAAGGTTGAAGGTTTAATTCAGGGAATATGATCATCATACGGCATAGAAGAACTCATCAATCACACAGGGATGCAAAAAAAAAAAGCCCATAGAAGCTCTCAACTCTTGATGTAGGGTGTGTTTGGTGCCCATGTAAAAATCGAGTTCAGAACATAGTTTTGTAGGGACTGAAGTCGAGCCTTAAAAATCAATTTTTACATAATTGTTTGTTGTTTGTTTTAAGTGATTCCAAAGATTGCTTATGTAATTGATGGTTCCAAAATTCACTTCTGAATCTCTGATGATAAAAAATAATGATATAAAAAAATATTATCAACTAATAATAATATCAACGCCAATTCTTAATATCCCAGTTACGTAAATATCAATAGCAACTAGTAATAATAAAGATGACATTTTAAAAAGATAATAATATAATATAATATAATATATATATATATATTAATATATGATTAAAAGTAATAACCGTGTCAAGTTAACATAATTAGCAAATTATAAATAACAAGAGTAATAAAGATAATGATGACATTTTAAAATGACTTTATTATATTTATTTAAGAATTAATATAAACGGTGTAATTATAGGAAAAAAACAAATTTGAGTAATTAAGGGTGGGTAAAAGAAGCCTATATGAAAAGGGTCAAATGCAGATGCAAATATAACTAATTTCTAAGCCTAAAAACCTGGTTCTACAAAACCCAGAAAATGGCCATGATGAAAATATATTTCTCATCAAATGCTTTATTACCCCATAAAAAAAATTCAAGAAAAACAAGGCCACACCACACCAGTGCATTAACCATAAAAAATTGAGATTACCTTTTTGTTCGCGCAGACAGAGAGCTCTGAATCGGAGAGGCGCGGTACGAGCCCTAAAATCTTGCTTGGTCCGCGAATGAAAAGCCGAGATCGGATGCCACCGAGCAGGAAATGGAGAGCGGTTGTGAGGTATCTGCGCGCGAGGGCGTGATAGGGTTAGGGTTAGCGCAGGAGAGCACGAAGCCGAAGCCATGAGAGAGATGGAAAGTTGCAGAAAGTGAGTCGAGGTTAAAGAAGACCGACGGAAGTTGCTTCTGCTCTGCTCTGCTCTGCTCTGCTCTGTTGGATCACAAACAAAAGCAAGATCGACATCGAAGGAGGGCGCAACACAGGAGGGACCCAAAACGTAAGCACGTGTTTTTCTTCTTCTTCTTTTTTTTTTTTTTTTAATTATTTTTTTCCCTTTGTTTATAGTAAGTAACGTAAAATTAATTTTGTTTAAAGTGTTGTTAGATTTTTAAGGCGTAATTTTATATGTTTAGTTTGAAAGTTAATGGAAACATATTTAAAATATAAATATTAATTATTAACAAAATATTGTTAAAAACTTAATATTATTTATTAAGCAATACTACGGGTATAAATAATTGGATTGATATTATTTTTTATTTTTAAAAAAATCATAACGAAAATATACCAACACAATATTTAAATATATTTAAAAAATAAACACACCAATAATAATACTTACTTTTTGAAACACTAATTAAATATAAATACAATTTATAAATCGCTAGATAATGAAAATACATGATGGCTGCAAACTTTACCCACCTTTAATTGTTGCTTCATTTAGTATTCATGTTTGTTGTTGTTGTCATTGGATCTTTTGACCCTGAAGGCAGACTTGATAATGTCATTCTTGAATTTTCTGGTCGCCCAAATTTGGTGCTCGGCAGTCATGTTCGCATCGAGCAGCGCTCTTTTGAAAATATCTTTTAAAAAAACACAAAGAGAATAATAAAATTAATTTTTTATTATTTGGGATGGTAGAAATTGACTATAACTATTTTATTATAGTAGCTGTTATTTTTTTATATTTTATAAATTTTAAGTAAGAATCTCTGTTATTTAAAAATATAAAGTTAAATGCAAAAATTTAACTCCAATAGACACTTTATCCCACTATACATTTACTTATAATAATTTTTCATAAATTAGTAATCGATATTCATTATTTATATAATACTATATTATTTTTTATATTTCTCTCTCTTCATTCTCCCTCCTTTTCTCCTTTTCTGGTCACTGACGCTACGGCCTTTCACCACCTCCTTCCTCCGGTCGCCATCGCCTCCCACCGCCTTTTCCTCCCTCTTATCCGTTACAACTTACAAAGCACAAGATGGTGAAAGATGGAGTAACGGGATCTAGCCAGATATCCTCTCTCCTCTTTCCTCCTCCTTTTCTCCGGTTGCCGCTGATGTCGCCTCCCTCTAATTTGTTACGAAGCGTAAGATGGTGAGAGATGGAGTAATGGGATCTAGCCGGATATCCTCTCTTCCTCCTCCTCTCTAGTGGCTGCCGCTGCCTTTGTTGACTCCCGTTGCCTCCTTCCTCTGGTCGCCACTGCCTCCCACCACCTTCTCCTTCTTCCAATCCATTACAGAGCGCTGATTGCATAACCGCTCGACATTTACGGGCTTGGAGAGGAGGTACAGGAAGCTACGATTGCTCATGGACCAGTAGGCCTCACATGCCCTTAAGAAATTATTATTTTAATAGAAATAAAAAGAATTTAAAAAGTAGTGTTAGAATCCAAATTGTAAAATAGCTATCACATGTAAAAAACTCTCTACATGTAAATATAATTTATAAAACAGTATTGGAAATGCTCTAAGACATTACTAAAACTATTTAGCGCTCATATCATACCATATTATAGTTTTTCTTTAAATATTATGTTTATATAATATAATTATTGTTACTTATTTAATATTTTTTATAGATTTATTTTTATAATTATTCAAATATATTAATAAATAATAAAATTTGAAATCATAAGGAAAAAAAGTAGTGAATGAATAGACGGTTAATCAAAAATTGATTTAAAAATTACCCTAACCTAAGGGTTGAAGTTCATCATAATTTAATTAGGAATGCGTTAAAATTACTAATTATTGAAGTTCAAAGTACTCATTGGTTTGAAGACTTGGTTTTCAAGTGAAAGAGAAAACGTGCATAAATCAAACCATATTATATATATATATATATATATATATATATATATAAGTTTATAATACACTGTGAACATGTGAACTCATCAGTCCCATCTTTAACTTTCATTTAAATGTAATTGAATTATGTATCTAACAATTCAAATCTAACTTTCATTTAAATGTAGCAATTCATTGTAGTAGAGCTACAATTAAATGCACATAATTTACACGTTCTCAATTTATCATAATTATATATGATACATTATATCAATCCCATTCTTAACGTGTGAAAACTCAAATCTCTGTCATTGAATCTTATATCTAACGATTCAAATCTAACTTTCATTTAACTGTAACAATTCATTGTAACGAATCTATAGTTAAATGGTAGTTAGATTTGAAGCAATAAATGTAACTCTAACAGCCCAAATTAAACGTACACATAGTTCACACCTTCTCAATTTATCATAATTATATATAATATATTGTAAACATGTGAACTCATCGGTCCCATCCTTAACATGTGAAAACTTAAATCTTGGTCATTAAATCTTGTATCTAATGATTCATATCTAACTTTCATTTAACTATAACAATTCATTGTAGCGAAATTACACTTAAAATGAAAGTCAGATTTGAAGCAGTAAATGTAGCTCTAATGGCCCAAACTGAACAGTTCACATGTTCTCAATTCATCATAATTATATATGGGTTAAGATATATTGTGAACATGTAAATTCATCTTTAACGTGAGTACTCAAATTTCAATCGTTAGATCTTATATCCAATAGTTTATATCTAACTTTTATTTTACTATAACAATTTATTATAACATAGTTATAATTAAATGAAAGTTAAATATGAACTGTTAGATACAAAACTAATGGTTCATATTGAATATGCACACAATTAAAATGTTCATTCCCAATTTATCATAATTATGTGTGTACACACTAGTTTATGTGTTATGTGTGTAAGACACATGCATAATTTTATATCTTATTTAACTCTATAGTTAGTTTTTGTTTTATTTTTATTTTATAATTTATTCTTAGTCAATTGTCTTTTATTATGGTATTTTTTAAAATTATTAATATAATTTTATATTTTTTGCTTCATAAAAATAATAATAACTTATAAATACTTTTATAAATAAAAATATCTTTTATTTTATTAGTTCAAATAAATAAATAAATATAATAATTTATTTAATAATATTAATACCGAATTATTAATTTAATTTTGAAGTAATTTAATTTTATTAGTTCTCATTAGTCATTACTCACTCTTTTAATTTTTTTTTGTTTCATACGTAATAAATAATAACTAACTAACAATAATTTCAAACATAATTACTTAACATTTATCATAAAATAAAATTGATAATACATAATATAAAAAGAATAAATCTATACATTACAAGTCCTTTGTATTTTAATCAAAATGATATTATTTTGATTAATAATTTTTTAATTAAAACTATATCGTTTTGATAAAAATATAAAGGACTTATAATAAAATCCCCAAAATGAAAATTGCAAGTAACATTACTCATATAAAAATAGAAATTATCATTTTAAAAAATCCACAATTAAATATTTTATACGTGGACACATTCTTCAGCTACATTTCAAGTTTATTAGTGTAATTTCTTGTTTCAATCTAATTGAATGATTGGTCAAGCCTGTTAGCTGAGAGTAATCATATACACAGAGAAACCAGTAGTTTTGTATAGTTGTGGTGCAGTTAATCCAATAAAATGGGGGGAAAGGGTCACACAGACAACTAGTATGAGAACAGAAAAGGTTCAACCCCCCTCTCATTTCTTCCATTTACAAACACTCCACTATTGTCATCCGTATGAGTACAACCACCAGAGGCTCTAACTTTTTACTTGCCGTGCCTGGACCACTTGCTGCACGCTACCAAGGACCCGTTAGTGTTCTTCTCAAGCTTGCCTTTTTATTTCCCCATTGCTGATTCACCATCTCCATAATCTGGTATTACACACAAACCCCTGCCTTAACAATCATATTGAATAACAACCAATGTTACTAATTTACAAATAGCACACGTTTATGGGAAATCAATTTGAGTAACTCAGTAGCTAGAGTCTGATTTTCTAGTTACTAATAAAACATAGCAGGGGCGAGATGCGTTCCCACTATATGAAACTAGTGCAGCAATATACAGCCACGGCTCAAATGCAGCTTATTATAATCTCTGAATTGCTACCAAAGTTCGGTGGCAATCATTTATATGCACTTGAGAAAACTAAGCAAAACTGGCTTGATTTTTATGGGTGGACGTCATTCCAAGCACGCACGCGCGCACGCACACACACACACATGTTTTAGCAAGGAGTTGGTCTATTGAAAAGGCTTGGGTCCGCACAATAGCAGTTAAGGACTGCAACAAATGCCAATATTTAAGAAAATTATATAGTAAAACCTCTTTAAATTGATACCAAGTAAATTAACAAACCTTTTAAGCTAATACTTTTGTCGGTCTTGACACGGGTCACTTAAAAGTTTAACAAATTTCGATAAGATAATAAAATAATATATCTTCAAAATACTCCTAGGTCTCATTAATAATTATATAAACTTACACAAACATAACTAAGACAATTGAGTGTATTTGAGATTGTACCTAAACCTTTAAGAACACTCACAATGGAATAACTAAATGTTTCAATAAATTTATCTACATGAAATAATATTGGCTATAAATTCGACTCAAGATATATATTTTTACTAAATTTTTTATAAAATATCAAACTTCAAGGCACCGACTAACTAAATTTAGTTAGCCACTAGCTAAATTTGACTAGCTAATATTAACTTACATAGACAAATTTATTGAAACATTTGATTATTTTATTTGAATGCTCTAAATGAAACTTTTCTTCAAATTACAACTACAAATCTTTTTTTGAGTGCATGTCGAACTCTGCATATTTAATTCGTTGTTTTTAATTTTCTGACACCTTTTAAATTAAAAGTAGATGTTGGGTGTAATTTTAAAAACATTACTATCATATTTATATAGTATTTTTTATTTCCATTATATATTGAATGTTTTTAGTAAAAATACAACGAATAATATTTAATTATTAAGAAACAGTTAACATTATTTATTAGTTTTTATTAATATTATATACATTTTTAGATTTATTCAATTAATACAATAATTAATACTCTTTAATTTATCGATTGAAATATCCCTATAAATTGTTGAGAACACCCTCTTAATGTGATCTCCTCTCCTTTTATTTATTCTATTTATTATTCATTATTTTTGTAATGGATTGGGGCTCATCCTAGATTCATTATTAACTAGTAACATGAAACCTTGAAAGGTTAACACGTTTCCTCGTTCTCTTATTGGCTTGTTTTCTTGAGACTCAGAGATGTCTCTCTTTGGCTCCGCAATGACCACAGGACATAAGGATTTTGGCAGTGTTTTAGGGACAGACACAACACTAAATTCTAGTGGTGTTTCTCTTCCCCAACAAGATTGACCGATGAAAAGCAAGGAGCATTTGAATTTTCAAATTTGGTGGAAAACAGTTCTTATTTGTTTGAAGGGAATGATAAAGCCAATTATTTAACTAACTTGCTACCAAATCTATGGATTCTAATTACTTAAACTGGGAAATTAAATAGAATCATATATTTAAACCTCTCTTGAACTCCATGGATTGGAATAGTAAAGTCATTGTTGTCAATTGTTCTACAGTTTGAGATATGTGGACACATTTGACTATGTTGTATTCAAACACAAACAATAAGACTTGGGTTTGTGAGATTTTGAAGAGATTGTTCAAACTTGATCAAGGAAAACAATCTGTCCAAGAATTATTCACTATGTTTCAGACCTTATCTGATAGGGGCTTAATAAACTCCAAGGATCCGAAGATTAAAGTCATGGTTGCCAATTGTTCTACGGTTTGAGACATGCGGAATCGTTTGACTATGTGGTATTCAAACACAAATAATAGAACTCGTGTTTGTGAGATTTTGAAGAGATTGTTCAAACTTGGTCAAGGAAAGCAATCTGTCCAGGAATTATTCACTAAGTTTCAAACCTTATTTCATGAGCTTAATATAGTATAGCCTACTCCAACTAAGGAGATGATTAAACAACAAGAGCAATTAGGTGTCATTTGCTTCCTATATTCCCCGCCATCTAGAGCTTGAAACTATTAAAAATCAGATTTTATCATTAAAAGCATCACTTATTCTTTCAGAGGTTTATAATTAACTAAGTAATATTGCAACCGGGAGTCATACTTTGCTAATGCAATCAAAACTGGGTTGTAAGAAGCCTTATATTTTTTGATGAATGGAGGCCATGGAGGCCAGGGTGGCCGTGGAGGCCATCGAGGCCATGGAGGCAGAGATCAACATGTTTGTCATCATGTCAATTTTCTAAACACCATCATGTCTTATTTTCTTATAGTTAATAAAAGAGTGTTGACTCCTTTTGAGTTAGTGCACTCTAATGTATGGAGACCTTGTCCAATTGTGCCTTCAAATACTATGTAATTTTCATTGATGACCATTCATGCATGACGTGGATCTATTAATGAAAAATTATTATGATTTTTCTCTATTTTTTATGAATTTTTTACTAAAGCTAAAACTCAATTTTCTACTTCCACTAAGTGTTTGTGCACTAAGTGTTTTGGGACAAACTACTTCCACTAATACACTTCAACAGATTGTTATGTTGTCTTTCTTGGTTATACTTGGCATCAAACGGGTTATCGCTGTTTCTCTCCTGATTTAGATTGTTATGTTGTCTTGGCTGATATCACCTTTTATGAGTCTTAATCATATAATGCTTAGGCTTCCTCTATGGAAGATGTTTTTGTTCTACTTCCTATCCCTAGCACATCTAGCCCTATCCTTGCAAAATCTACTCCCTCTACAACCCCATCTGCTGATGGTCGGTATGGTGATGTGTAACATCGACAACCAGCACCCTTGGATTCTCCACCCTCACTCAATGTGGCTTCTAATAACTCATTGGATCCTTCCTTGGTTGACTCTCTCCTAACACCTTCTCAAGTGGAAGTGGTCAACCCCCTCTTGTCAGAAGATGACCTTATTGCCCTTTGTAAAGGTATTCGTGCTTGCCGCCAAACCCCTCTTTATGTTGATTCATAAGAAGGTTTACCACAGGGAGTGATTGCTATATTTGATTTTGTCTCTGTTCCACGAAGTGTTCATGATGTTTTAGCCCATCCTAGTTGGCATGCAGAAATGGTGGATGAAATGTAGGCCTTGATTCATAACAAGACTTGATAGCTTGTTCCTTTTCTAGCAAATAAACAGACTGTTAGATGCAAATGGATTAAGTATATCCAAATGGCTCCCTTTCTTGTGTTTTGTTGCCAAGGGGTATGTCCAACAATATATGGCACCCTTTGGTTGCTTCCTGTGATTGGGTTCTTCATTAACTTGATGTTGAAAATGTCTTCTTGCATGGTTATCTTGACAAGGGGGTGTGTATGAAGAAACCCTCAAGCTTTGATTGCATGGTTACCACAGGGAGTGATTGCTATATTTGATGTGCACTATATGGTCTTAAATAGTCTCCTTATGCGTGGTTTGGAAGATTTAGCACTGCATTTATTCAAGATTTTGGCATGACAAGAAGCGTAAACGATAGTTCGAATTTTTATGGTAATTCATCTTCAGGGCATATCTATATGATTATTTATGCGGATGATATTGTCAGTAAGTGATATTGGTGGCATCTCACAACTCAAGGAGTTTTTACATAATCATTTTAAGACCAAGGATCTTGGTTCTCTATGGTATTTCTCTGGCATTGAGGCATCAAGTAAGATTATATCTTTTTACCTCATATAAAATGTGTTGGATTTATTGAAAGATATAGGATTAATTGAAGCGAAATATTGTGATCGTCCCATGATCTCTAGTGACAAACTCATGCTGCAAGAGGGAGTTCCAATTTTTTAACTTGAGAGGTATCATAGATTAGTGGGGAAACTTAATCGCTTCACACTATAAGTAGACCTAATGTTACCTTCCCTATTGGTGTTATCACTTCATGGTTGATTCTCGTGCTCTATGTTAAGACATTTTAAGAATAGTAAAATATTTAAAAAAGAATGATGGGATAGGTTCTATATCAAAATTAGGGACACACTCATATTGAAGCTTTTGGCGATGCTGATTGGAAATCTCATTTCATGCAAAAGTAAAAAGTAAAATATGATTCTACATTCTAGTTGAGTATTATTTTTATGTGCAGTTGTGGGGTGATAATTGGTCAGCTTTACATAATAGGAATAATCCTATTTTTTACTAGGAGACTAAGCACATTGAGATTGATTATTATTTTGTTAGAGACAATTTGTCGATATCATTCAGTTTGAACATGCTAACACTTGTGACAAGTTTGTATACATTTTCACAAAGTGAGATAATTGAGTTTATTTGTAACAAGTTGGATATGATAAATATTCATGCTCTAGATTAAGAGGAGTATTGAGAACACTCTCTTAATGTATTATCCTCTCCTTTTATTTATTCTGTTTTATTTATTATTTCTGCAATGGGTGCTAGATTTATTATAACCTAGTATAAGTAAAGAAGTCGTGAGCCCTTCAAGGGTTAACATGTTTTCTCCATTCTTTTAAACTGCCTCTTCTCTTCTTCTTTCAACTACATTTTCAAAAATAATAAATATCATGACTCTAACAATATTGATTTAAAATGGCTTTACTGTATTAGACAAAAGTGAACATTCATCAGCATGATCAAAATTATCGTGACTATAGGTTGTTTACTTTCTTGAACTGTATAATAGTTGGTCATTTAATATATATTATTTAGTGAAAAGCAACCATAGAAAATGAATCACGTACCTGATTCTTATTCATTTCTAAAACTTCTGCCTGCAGCCAAAATATTTAAAAAAAAATGAAGGTTTGATCAATACAAAAATTAGGCTAGCAAGCATTTTAGAGGTAGCAAGGTTCATAAGCAACAATCAATATACCTGTTTTTTTTGAAGTTCTTGATTAAGCTCTTTAAGTTGTGAAATTTCTGCTTCCAATTCCGAATTGTAAATCTGCCATACGCCAGTAAAAAAAATAGCATAAGAACAACAGCATGACTTCTTCAGAAAAAATAGGCTGTCATGGCTAATATGATGAGTAAACCGAAATTTTGGAGAGAAAATAAAAGGTAAAATTTCCCATTACTTCAGTCTAATCGAAGTGAAGGGCATTTTGTTTCAAATAGAAATTTTACCAGTATACATAAAAATGTAATAGTTCGATTATTTATAATACACTGGGGGGCATCAAAGTGGCATTTCACATGATCATATCATATATTATCATTTGAAATCTACTACACTGAACCAAATTTAAAGGTTAGGTGCAGTACTGAATCTATGTATCCATACCAAAACTAAAACAATACAGGAAAAATAGTAGGATGCAGCCATAAGGTTGAAATAACAACTATTTACAGCATATTACCTGCTTTCGTGCACGAGACCTTGAAGCAGACTCCCTATTTTTAATCATTCTTATTTGCCTCCTGTCATTTACTTTCTCAATAGCCCCAGATTTCCTCCCACGTATACCTTCACTTAACACATAAGGGCTCATATCAACGTTACTCTTCCCACTCACATTTGAAGATATCCAGTACGGAGGAGGTTTCGTTGCTGCAACCTTGACAGCCCCACTACCCAAACCACCCATACTTACTCCCCCTTTCTGAACATTGTTCATTGATGGGTCCTCAATTCGCATGATTGCACCACTCCTTGTGCCTGGGCTAGGCATCAGGCCATTGTTTCTTCTGTTTAACGGAGTGGAAAAAGGAACAGTATGACACTTAAGAGAGCAGGCTCCAGCATTAAGTTCTGGATTTGGAGGCAGAATGGGAATTGAGCTATTCCCACTAGGTTTCTCTAACCTGGAAGCAAAACTAGCACTACTGCTATTATTATTGGCCTGCAATAATTCTCCAAAAAATTCAGTATTATGTGGTGTTCCAAATGGTTGTGTTTCATCTCTAACCGCCCCCACCCTAGTCAAGAACTCCTCCAATGTCATCTCCCCTAGAGTCAGTTGCCTCTGGGGAATGTTTGTCCCACCACCGTCACCAACACTGCCATCCCCAGATAATTCCTTCCATATCTCATCAACCGTCTTCTGACTCAGTGTCCGGGGCAGCATCAAAGAGCCCTGCCTTTGCAACTTGTCTCCACTGGAAACAGTACTGCGAGTCCCTTCTCCTCCCTTACTGTAAGGGTAGGGTGCCATGATCTGAGTCTCTTCAACTGTCCAAATGTTCTTCAGGAGCTCATCCATGTTCATTGAACCAAAATCCTTACCACCCCCGCTGTAGGCGTTTTGGAACTCCTCAAAGGTGAGGGCATAAACCGAAGGTTGTTGTGTCCACATTCCAGTGGGATTCTGGCTGTCATTCCCACCTTCCGGAAGTGATTGTACTACACCGGCATAGCTATTGAAATTCATATGGGACCCTATACTGGGAGTGGTCATATATATCAATTCAACCCAAATAAACCAAATGAAAAGCCTAGCTTTCCTCAGCTATTCCACTCCTACTTTGTTCCTATCTGCTTCTTTCTTCACTTTCACACACACACACACACACACACACACACACACACACACACAAATACCAACTAGGTCAGTCAGACGTAACATTCAAAACCGTGTCAATGGACAAAAATCCACCAACGAAAATTTTGCAATAAATAAGCGACATGAATAACAACCACAACCCATCACAGCAACCATCTATCACATAGGATTCGAATTTCATCTCAAAGAACTTACTGAGCCTATCAAGAACTTAGATAGATCCGAATCTCACAAAAGCATGAAGACAATAAGCTAAACAATCATAACTTCAGTTACACGAGCTTAAATCCAAATGATCATTATACAAAAGACCCAACAATATCAACCAAAACAAACCCATAATTCGAAATCAGATATTACGTTAACCATTCCCATGCAACCATAAGTAGGGTCAGGTCGATGAAACCACCCAACAAATTAAGAAGTAATAACCAAGAACAAAAAGACGTTTTAGGCTTTTACCTATTTTTCCCGGGAGGACGCTAATATTTGTTTCGTTTCGTTTTGTTTTGTTCTTGTTGTGATGACTGGGGTGGGGCTGAGTAGAGCGCCGTTTAAGGATAGATCTCTCAAGAGGTGGAGGGGAGGGTGGGGGGGGCTTGGGGGGTACAAGTCACAAGTGTCCTCGGAGCCGTCGACACGAGTCGCGTATGTCTGGGAATTTTATATTTCTTTATACTTTTTTTTAGTGGAAAAGGAAAATATCGGAGCCACACACTTAATTGCGACGTTGGGCCAATGGGAAGCCGCAACGTGGTGATCCATGTGATTGGCGACTTTGTGTGTCGTCGTAACGTGAACCGCGAAGGAGTGGATTATGGCTAACCTGACTGCCCTGAGTGTTCACACGTGGTAGTACAGTCGCACCAAAATATCTATGTAAATAATATTATAAAATATTAATATTAAATATGAATCTCTTCGCTGAGTTAGAATAATCAAAAATTTAGGTCTGGTATGATTAACTTATGTTTTTTTTTAAAATAAAATTATTTTTAAAAATTATGTATTTACATGAATTTTCAGTAGTCAGGAATAGTTTTACATTTATCATGTATATTATTTTTAAAAATGATTTTTTTAAAAAAAAAATAGATTAACCAAATCCTGTTATTAATATTCAAGATTATTTTAAAAAATAATATTATTTTATTCTCTAGACTTTTTATTTGTAAAATTCAAATCAAATCATTTGATTTAAATTGATATTGATTAAAACATTAAATTTGACTAATTTTAATAATATTGATAACTTAAGTAATCAATATTATCTCATTTGAAGTAATATTTATCTAAAAGTAATAACAAATTATATTCTCTAAGCTCTATCAACGAAAATGAAAATAAATTTTATTTATTCCATTTTTTATAATAAACATGAATAAAATTTTTCACAATATTACTATATTGTTTATCACAATGGCAAAAATATTTTTTAAATAAAAAAAATAATATAAACATTTTAAATAACATATAAACATTAATTAATACCCGTTAAATCTTTATTGTTATAAAAGCATTTCATGAGATACAATATTATAATTTTTACCGTTAAATATGTTTTTAATGATTTAAATTATATTTTTATTTAATACAAACATGTTATAATAAGTATTAAAATATTTTACTCTAGGATTAAATAAAAATATAATTTGAATAGTTTGGTATCAAGTATTGCACTTTTGGTATTGCATCGGGATGTTTGAATGGTCAACTTTTGTTTTTTTTTTTACTGTATGCAATTGTAAAAACGGAAATTGGGAAACATGAAAAAACAGATAGCAGTGTGCTCCGCTGCTGCACTGCACAATTCTGAAGTCACAGACAAAAATGCATCCGTAGACGACTTGTCTGTTCTAAAAAGGGTCGGTCGTCCCTTCGAAGCAAAATCCATTTTTACGTCGAGGTTTACTTTGTTTCGAATTCGTCTAGGAAACCAGAACCCTAGAAGGGGTGCTGCACTGTCCGGTGGTCGGCATGGTTGGCCCAAGGTCAGGAGCCCTCGAAGAGGAGGGCGGTGCTTCGTCCCCGTTGACGACGACGACGACGACGACGACGAAGAAGAAGAACAAATGGGCCAAAATGATGCCTCTGCTCGTGGCCATCGTCGTCGTGGCCGAGATAGCCTTTCTGGGCCGCCTCGACTTGGCCAAGAACGCCGCCGTTGTCAACTCCTGGACTGGCTACTTCCACCAGCATTCTACCTCTTCTTTGCCGGAGCCTGGACTCTCCGACGACGAACAAGGTTTAGGGTTAGGGTTAGGTGTGGGCCGACCCTATCCGAGGTCGAGCTCGAGAGCAGACGATGGCTGCGAGGAGTGGTTGGAGCGAGTAGACGCTGTTGAATATTCTAGGGACTTCGAGGCAGATCCTATCTTGGTTTCTGGCGGTGAGGAGCAGGTTGATTCCGTTATATTCGTCCTCCCCACTGTGTCGTTTTCAATTCACACTTCAAAGTTTAGAAATTTTTTGTTGTGTTGTTCTTGAATCACTCGCCGTTAAGTTCTTAATTTAATCAAATGAGTGCCAACAAACCATTTTGTGGTTGTGTGTGTATAAGGATCCGATTGGATGGATTATCTTATCTGGTTCTATCATATGTGCTTGGGTTGCACTTACAAACAATTGGGTTTTACAATCCTCTTCAATGTTTTGACCTTAGCCTGAAAATTGAAGCTTTCTCGGAATTGTGTTAAATTAATCGTTGACGATTTGGATCAAATGAATCCTATAGGATTTACTAATACTTCCCTGTACTCTGCAATTCAGTGTGCCAAACATAGACTGGATTAATTCTGTTTCAATTGAATTTTCTGTTTGCTTGCCTTTTAGGAATGGAAAACTTGTGCTGTTGGCTGTATGTTTGGATATAAACCCTTGAAGAAGCCTGATGCTGCTTTTGGTCATCCTCAAGATTCCCAAACTGCTGGTGTGATTCGATCCATGGAATCTGCTCATTATTATTCTGAGAACAATCTTGACCAGGCTCGACGGTGGGTAAGCACAATCTGAAAGGACTCCATTTTAAATTTTGACTGACCAGCAATGGTCAAATTCATCTGTTCTTGAAGCTTTTGAATTTTTTTTATGCAGCCTGATATTATATGAAAGGGAAAAATAATTTAATACTACCGCCACATGACAGTTGTATGTAGCAAAGCTCTATATAAAAAGGCATTTCTTATTGTGTTAATCAGGGCGAGCGGCAAAGAGTGTGATTTTATAGAGAGATTTGGCTCATGTTTTGCTTGAATATTCTGCCAATGTGTAATTTATTATTTTATGGATAATTGGATATTGTGAGGGATTTAAAAAATATGTGTTTCTGTTTGTCAGATCTTTTATTTTGGGCTGTTTCAAAGCATACATTTTGGGAAGTTGTTTTTTTGGGAGTGATAATACACATAATGCATTCTCTTCTACCAAAACATTTCATAGTCATTCCTTTGTTGATTCATTGTAAACAAACATTGAAAGCGAAGGATGTTACTAAGGCGTTGTTTCATTTCTCCTAGAAGTGGAGATTTCCCTTTTTATATTCTCTTTGTCTTTAGGCTAACCGAGGTTGACAAGATCAAATTGCATTTTGTTAGTATGGTTGAGGTCAAATTATATTTTGTTAGTGAAGGTAAAGGTTAAATTGTACATCTTGCTTGGTTTCTATTACATTTAAAGGTAAGTATGTGACTAAGGCGTGGCTTCATTTCTCCTAGAAATGGAGATTTCCCTTTCTATAATCTCTTTGTTTTTTAGGATAACTGAGGTTGACCGGATCGAAGTGCATTTTCTTGGTATGGTTGAACTTGAATTTTATTTTATTACTGAAGGTAAAGGTTAAATTGACTTACATCTTGCTTGGTCTTTGAAAATAAACAAACATTGTAAAATAAACATTGAAAATAAACATGTCTATGAAGACTAAAGAGAGACTCTGTCACTGTGTAAATCTATGCGTGGGAAAATTGACTACCCGTGACCATTAACAACCTCATCTTATCCTTGCAAAGCTTGATGCTTAATGTTGTTATCCCATTTGTTTTAAACTTGTAGTTTTCCCCCCTGCAAAAGCTTTATGAAAGCTGATTTTTTTTAAAGTTTCTTTTATGTTAGGAATGGGTACAATATTGTCATGACAACTAGTCTCTCATCTGATGTTCCTGTTGGATATTTTTCTTGGGCTGAGTATGATATCATGGCACCCTTGCAACCAAAGACTGAAAAGGCCCTTGCTGCTGCTTTTATTTCCAATTGTGGCGCTCGCAACTTTCGCTTGGAAGCTCTTGAAGCACTTGAAAGGGCAAAGATTAGTATTGACTCATATGGTGGTTGCCATCGGAACCGTGGTGGAAATGGTATGAATACAATGCTAAAAATTGTGGAATGTATTAGAGTGCTTACGGTTTTTGATTTATTATCAGTATAATGCTATATTTGTTTAATTATATATGTCAGGAGAGGTTGTATAACTTGTATTACATAATGGCATTCACTCTAACCTGCTAATGGCCAATGAAGGCTTACAATACTTATCACATTGCCTGAAAACGTATATGAAGACATCCAAATGGAGAAATAATACAACAAAAATCAACATATATATATATATATATCTAAAGCTGTCTCACTAAAAATCTTGCATGATATTTAATCAATGTTGACCATTTTGCAGTGGATAAAGTCTCTACTCTGAAACGTTACAAGTTCAGCTTGGCATTTGAGAATTCCAATGAGGAAGATTATGTCACTGAAAAGTTCTTTCAGTCACTTGTTGCTGGTACGAGTTTTTTTAGTTCTCTAATCCTGATGTATTTGTATTGTATATTTCAGATGGGATTCTATGTTAGCACTGCAATTTCTTTAGTTGTGCCCTATGTGAATTCCATCAGATTCTGGGATTCTCCATCCTTCTATCCTTTTTTTATGCCATTTTTATGATGATATTATCAAAGTTGCAATTAATATATTGCTTAATCAAAATTAAGTAAGTTGGGTGTGATCATAGTTGACAATGTTAAACATCGGAAAGATTCTGTTTGTGAAATAGATAGAATCTTGCAATGTTGGGGTAATACGCATCAAAATTGGGAAAGTGATGATATTGGCTGAACATTGCTGTGTTATTTGGAAGGATATAATGATCTCTGCTAGATGAGAAATTGAAACTGTAGGCCCTATTAAATTTTTGAATAACTGGCATTTCACAAGTAATTCTTTAATCATCATCAAAATTTAGCATATATATTTTTATTCTCATCTTCGGGCAGCACACTGGAAATGATTTATACTTGGGTAAAATTAAGGGATAGCAGCTGTGTGTGGTTAGGAACAGGGATTCACTTATGATAATCTGTGATCATATTATATTTATATGAAATAATTTGGGTTGCTGGTTACTTTCTGGATTAATAATTGGACTTAATTTCAATTTGTAGGATCTATTCCCGTGGTGATTGGTGCTCCTAATATTCTAGAGTTTGCCCCTTCTAGGAAGTCAATTTTACATATTAAGGAGCTAAAAGATGCAGATGAAGTTGCCAAGACCATGAAATACCTTTCAGAAAACTCTCTTGCATACAACGAGTCACTAAGGTAAAATTCAGTCTCATTTGATCGTCAATCGCCACGTACCTTTCTTTTTCTATTCCAATGTGGTTCCCGAGATCGAGCATTTTTAACTTGGTGCTCTCATATTGGTGATGATCTTATAAATTAGGTGGAAGTATGAGGGGCCCTCTGATTCTTTCAAGGCCCTTGTGGATATGGCAGCAGTACACTCGTCATGCCGCCTTTGCATTCACTTGGCAACGGGAATTCGAGAGCAAGAGGAAAGGAGCCTAGGTTCCCGTAAGCGTCCCTGTAAATGCACTAGAGGTTCAGAAACTGTGCATCATTTATATGTAAGAGAGAGAGGGAGATTCCACATGGTGTCCATATTCTTGAGGTAATGCTGTTACTTTTGTTTAGCTGTTTAGCGGCTCTAATTTATTTGTCCTTCAAAATTTACCAAAAAATAAAAGAAAACTACTACCCATCCATTGAAGTGATCATTCCATTCCTCGGTTCAGCAACATCGTCATCAATTATCGTCAGTTGAGATCATAGTATTGTGTTTTTCTTGACTTTGTATTCTCTTTTCCCCATTTAAGCTTTTTTCATTTTTGAAAGGCCCATTTAAGCTATTACTGTAGTAGAACCTCCAGATTTGCTTCTAGGATATGCCAAGGCCAATCAAAGGGCTTACAACTCAGCATTTCTATTGTTGGAAAACGTGCGCTTTTAATCATAGCATTAGAACCACCGTGGAACTATGGGAAATTAAATGAGTTGTCAGATTTGATTGGGCCGGGGCTGGAATGTTTTCTTTGCCGAACTCTGGAATACCTAATATTTTTAACATTACTGCTGACCTTTCTATAAGGATTTTCCCGAGCTAAATTCTTAATGTGTGGCGACGGCCTACAGGGGTGGGAACCTGACTCTGGAAGCCTTGGAGTCTGCAGTGCTGAAGAAATTCCGGTCACTTAAACATGTACCCATTTGGAAACAGGAAAGACCTGAGAGCATTAGAGGGGATGACAAACTCAAAGTGTACAAGGTATATCCTCTTGGATTGACACAGAGAAAGGCACTGTATAACTTCAAATTCCAGGACGACTTTGATTTCAGAAATCATTTGGAAAGCAACCCATGTGCAAAATTTGAAGTCATTTTCGTGTAGTGGGTTGAAAAAACAGGTCTCTCCTTTAAATGCTTCTTTTTTTTTTTACGCTGATTTAGTTTGTAGAGACAGGTGATTCAAGTTGGGTGGGTATGTTGGTTTATTTCTCTTCTGCGCTGTTCACCCGAATAATATTACAACGTATTAGGTAGATATAGGGGGATAAATGGTTGTAAAAACGCTTGTGCTACGTGACTATGACCCCTTCTCGCACAGAATATATGACTTTAAATTCTTTATAGCACCTGCGAATTTTCTCTTTTTCTTGTTATTATCTTTTGGTTTTTGTATTTTATGTTTGCCAGCACCTGGTATTCTTTGTTTCTGAGCCTTTAATGTTTAGATATGATTGTGGTATTTCTATTTTGTCAGGATATTTTGACTTAGAGTATCAAGTGCAGCCTCTTTAAATTTTTAGTTAAATTTGCTTATATGGAATAATATGAGTCACAAATTATACTCGAGATTTGTATTTTAAATACAAACTTTATTAAAACCCAAACATCGAAGCATCGGCTATTTAAATTTAACCAAATTTAGATAGTTGGTGTTTTAATGTTTGGGTTTTAATAAAATTTATACTAAAAATTGTTCTCCATGTCATTACTATCGAAACGCCAACTTTATTACTCCATGTCGACAAATTTAGCTAAAAATTTAAAGAGGCTGCACCTGATGCTCTAATTTATGAGTTTGTCGTGAGGCATATTGACATTGGATTAAATATTGTCATATTTAAATGTATAATTTAATATATATATATATATATATGAGAAATATAAATATATTAGTGTCATTAAAGATTAAAATGTAATATTATGAATTATAGTAAATTTTTTAAAAATAAATTTGAAGAAATATTTTAATATTTTTAATATTATATTATTATTATGATTATTATTATATTATTAATATTATTATTTTGTTACATATGTCATTCTCTTATAATTTTGAGCAGGAGTGTGCATAGATAGGATAAAAGGTTAAATTATTAATGTAAACTTTAATAAAATTATGAATTATAGTAAAAAATTTTAAAATACATTTGAAGAATTATTTTAATATTTTTAAAATATTATATTATTATTTTGATTATTATTATTATTATGTCATGCTCTTATAATTTTGAGTGTGTGAGTCCCATCGCCTGCGGGACCTCTTCGACCGCGTCTCCTTGCTGGAGCTTGGATTTGACCACCTGGCACCTTCGATCAAGGCGGCGATCGAAAGTACAAGTGGATGGCAGAGATCAAGAGTCCCGACGAGGACGGGTTCGGCCGAAAGTACAAGTAGTGGGCCGACGTCAATGGGGGTAGCAGATCGAGGAAGAAATATATATAAAAAAAAAAAGATATTAATAAAATAATATTTGATTTAAGACACAACGAAGTGTTCACTATTAACCGTTTTATTATTATTATTATTATTTTTTCCGAATAATATTCAAAACAAAATAAATTATATTTAACTGTATCATTTTAGTGCTACACTATCTTTTTTTTCTTTTTTTTTTTCCAATCTACCATTAAACTATCTCCTCCCCAACCCCAAATCCAGCAACCACCTCCTCTTCCCCCAAATTGCCACCGTCATTGCCCACGTCACTCAAAGAATAACTGTCGTCACCCATCCCCCACGCCAAATCGACACCTTTACCTGCCACCTCCCCTACCGAGTTGCCCATTCCTCCTACCAAATCACCGCCGTACCCGTACGTCCAGGGCCAAACTCCTCTCCCTCCGCCGCCGCCTCTCATACCGGATTTGCCCTCAAAATCTCTACCTCCTCCGATCTCCACCTCTTCTCCACCGCCCTCAAATCCCTCTCCACCCTCCTATCCCTCGCCTCGTCGTCGTCCACTTCCCTCCCGCTCTCGCCTCCTCCCTCTGCAGCTTTTCCGCCATCCATAGCTTTCGCAAGTTCACCGGCGCGTGTGTGTGGCTCAGCCACCTCCAACAAGATTGAATTGATGGGCTCGTTTGTATGTGACGAGGGTACGTTGAATGACGCGAGAGAGGGCTGGCGTGGAATTCACCGTTTTTGCGGTTATATTTAATTTTTAATATTGATTTTTGTTAATGGTTTATTTGGAGAATAATTTAAATTAAATTTTACTTTTTCTAAATTATAAATAGTAATATTTTAAATATAGCTAACGGTATAAGTTTAAATCGGTTATTATTTTAGCTAATTATATTTAAATAATGTAACTTTTTTTTTACTATAATTTTTAATTTATTTTTATTTATGAAAATGTCATGTGTTTTACTTGAAAGACAGATTGAAATTTTGAGCGAATTTAATGATAAAAATAAGAATATAATTTCAATCAAATCTGACTTTTGATAAAGTTAAATATAAATTATGTTATAATTAAATCATTGAAAGTTGGTTATAAAATTTAAATTAAATTTGACTTTAGTACCTTATTTTACTGGGTATAATCTCATTTATTGAAATTGCCTCCGGGCGTGGGTTAAAAAGTCAAACCTTTAGAAAACAGCAACAAAGAATCATTACTTGGGTCGAAAGATTCAATATTCTAAGTCGACAATTCCCAGATAAAACGGCATTTGTTTTTTAGTGCTTTTCTTTTACAAATAATAAATGAAAAAAAAAGGCAAACAACGCCCCCTCACACGTATGCACAAGCTGCCTACTCCCTCTCCTTCACTCTCTGCTCAAATAGCTCTATGTTCTTCTGCGGTCTTGAAACTATACTCATCGAAGAAGGACAATGTGTAAGTTAATCAGATGCTCTTATTGCTCGCTCTGGTGTTGGAACGATCGAACTCGCCGCTGATCGATCCACAGATTGATCGATGTTTTATTTCGGCTCGTATTCGCATATGGACTGGTCATGGAGCTACAGCGACGACGACGTGCCAATCTATTGGCATTTCCTCGTCGCCGTGTACTTCGCCGTGTTCTTCGTCATCGCAAGATTCATGCTCGACAGATTCGTCTATAGCGTATGATTTTTCTCTCACATGCATTGCATGGTGTCTGCTTCTCGCTTGATTTGTTCTTACTTTGCAGGAATGTTGTTTTAGCGTTAGCGCTCTCTCTCTCTCTGATCTCACGCACACACACATATGTCTTTGTTTAATAAATATATATCATATTGCATAATGCAAAATATACTGCAAGAGTTTAATTTGTATACGTAGACGGAGTTAATAAGATATTAAGACTATTGGGCTTCTTATTAATTAATGTTGTAATAATGTTTATCAAATTCTTGTTCTTATTTTTGCGTTTAGAAAGATGGCAGACATTCTTGCATGCTTGATTCAGCTTTGTATTTTAAAAAACACTAGAAACAATGTATGCCACTATGCCTGCTGCTACGTTCCACAACAGGAAATGGGTTTTTTTTGTTTCTCTTGAATTACACTGAAACAGGGTAAATTTCTCTAAGTTCATATGCTGGAATTATTTTTGCTAATTTTCTACTCTAGTTTACGTTATATATACATTTATATACATATAATAACGAGTCTTATTTTAGGTTGTGTCCTTAGGCGACTACTGATGGAGTCCAATATTGATTCCAAATAATGTAATTTCAAATGCATAGATTGAAAGATCATCAAAATTTGCTAAATTTAATAATAGATAGAATTTTCAGTTTATGTGGTTAACTTAAATATCATTTTATAGGTATTTAATTTTGATGAATTGAAAAAAACCATATAAATTGAATATATTTTAAAATTTTCCATAACTTTGTAGTCCGTATTTTTCATGTTGTATCTGGAATCGTCTATTGGGTTATATTTGGATTGTTTATGTAAGACTTCACCTAAAATAGTACTCACAATAGCATTATCCTATATATATATATATATATTCTTGCATGCAATATTTCTAGAGCGTGGCCATCTGGCTGTTGGGCTGTGGAACAGCTCGACCAATGGATAAGAATACACGGAAAAAGATTACCAAATGCTGTGAGTCCTTGTGGAAGATTTCATACTACGCTACAGTTGAAGCCCTCATTCTCACCGTTACATACAGTGAACCGTGGCTTAGAGATACAAAAGAGTACTTTAAAGGCTGGCCAAATCAAGAGTTAAGGTGGGTAAACGTACAGTATATGCCCCCGTTGATTTAGTATATGGTAGCATTTTCTTCCAAGAGGAAATTTTATTTTCGTCTGTGATATTCTTTTATGAGATTAGAACTTTCAATAACCTGACAAAAACGCGTCTTATGGGTAAATAGTATATGCCCAAGCCCATGGTGTTTGGTTCATATAATTGTGTCTCCCTCTGTTGGCCTTATCTTCTCTCTTTTCAAGTTTCATCTGAGAAGTTAGTGTACGGGAATTTACTAGAGCAAGGGGCCGCTGCTCTCAAATAGACATGTTATTTGACCCATGGAGAATCAACTTTCTGAGTAAATTATGGAATTATTCTAATTTCTGCTGAGGTCGACTCTCAGATTAGAGTCGGCGTTGCAAGGATATCTTAACTGCTGATTTTGTGTTTGTTTCTCAGGCATTCGTTAAGGCTTGTATACATGTGCCAGTGCGGATTTTACCTTAATAGCATCATTGCCCTGCGTTTTTGGGAGATCCGAAGGAAAGATTTCTTTGTTATGATGTCTCACCATGTAGTCACTGTTGGACTGATAGCATTGTCATACATTGCGAGGTATCATATCTACAGAAAATGTTTAGATCAGGTCAATACTAATGGTAGCTGATATTTATATGTGTAGTTCGGGAACAGGAACAACTGGTTGGTAATTTAGATCCCTAATGAGGCCATTGTCAAAACATTACTTTTATAGGTTTTTTCGAGTTGGTGCAGTTGTCCTCACCCTGCACGATGTAAGCGATGTATTTTTAGAATCTGCAAAAGTTTTTACATACGGTGGAAAAGAGGTT
This sequence comes from Taxillus chinensis, assembly GCA_023512835.1. NCBI lineage: Eukaryota > Viridiplantae > Streptophyta > Magnoliopsida > Santalales > Loranthaceae > Taxillus > Taxillus chinensis. Next base: position 10,190,240 of record CM042089.1, read on the forward strand.
GCAGCAAGCGTGTGCTTTGTATTATTTGCTATCTCATGGTTCATACTGAGACTAATATTTTTTCCCTTCTGGGTCATAAAAGCCTCCAGGTTTGTCCTCAGTACGTGCAGTGTTTTGGTGGCTATAGCTCATCTCCATTTAGCTGTTTTTCTGCACGTCACCGATTTACAATGACTAACTGCATTTTTGCATTACCCAGCTACGATATCTGCCAACACGTGGAACTTTCAAACAACTTCTTCACATTTTTGTACTATGTGTTCAATTCTTTACTATTGATGCTTTTAGTGTTCCATATATACTGGTGGACACTCATCTGTACAATGGTCAAGAGGGAGCTGAGTAACAATTGGAAAGCTGTACAAGATATAAGATCTGGTAAACTTTTTACTATTTCATAGTATTAGAACATAACGTCCCCTAACTCCATAAAAGTTCTAAGTTTTCCTCTCCTTCCCTTTCGGGATGAGCCTTTTTTTTTGTTGCTTATTGTCAGACATAGTATAGAAATTAGTACCCTCATTGACTGATTTTCGTGGCTCTAATTAAAAAGATCAAGCAAAAGTTCTAAAACTCTGAATTCATTAAACTTTTCTTGCTGATTTTTTTTTTAAAATATTTAATAAAATTTACTTTTTTTTTTTAAATGCAGATTCAGATGATGATTAGAGATAAAAGATGATTTCTACAAAATGCTGGTACATATTAGAGATTGTGAAGGCGCTGTAAGGATTATTGTGACTTCAATTTCGCCGATTACGTATGTATAAAGGTGTAAAGATAAATTTATCAAGATTTATCTTTTTTTTTTTTTTGAGTATTAGTAAGAATGTTCTTTCCTCTACGATCAAATTTATCTTATCCTACATGCATGCAGTTGGCCTTCTCCTTGACTTTGTTTTTGTTGGGGACTCTACATTCTAAAGCATAATGTCCACACTTCATAATTGTAACATTTGACTTGGCATTTATTTGAACTTGGGTGGTTTATGGCTTTAACCTTTTCCTTGACCGCGACATCTTGGCTTCTTTTGTTACACGCTTGCCTCTTTCTTTTGGGAGGGGTCAAGTTGCAATTTGGAATTTTCCATGGCAATCTTTGACGGTGTGTCAGACCTTCGATTGGATGGGCATGATTATGACGATATCTGATTCGTCTCGCCAAGACCAAGAGGCTGCATGTTCTAACCTCAAAGACGAGGCAGGTATTTCTGCAATTTTTCTAAAACGACACTCACAAATTCATTCTCTCACAAACAACAATGGAACCTTTGGGAGGCCTCATTCAGTACGCTGTTTCACGCTGTCGGAACCCTCCAAATCTGTGGATGAGGGCAGCAAAATGTGGGCGCGGCGGTTGGGTGTGGTCGTATCGAAGAGGACAAAACACGACAGATGCATTACGTACGCAATGAGAGACGAAGGGACCTCCACGGCCACCACCAACGTTGGCAATGACGTTGCGCGCCACGGCACTCATCCTCCACCTCACAAACTGACAACGTCTCCCAGATAAATTAAAAACCAGCGGTCAGGTGTTGGATGCGTTGACCTTTTAATTAAGTCAAAACGCGTGTGAACGCATCAGCTTGCGACAACAATCCAGGTAATTTCCATATATCCTTCTACCCTATTAAATCAAAACGTGCGTAACAACGTATGCGCATAGTTGGCACCTCTCTGGTGAGGATAGGGATAGGGAACACTCTCTTAATGCTCTGCCACCAGTTCTGTGACTTCTATCCCATTCTCACCAATATTAGTAGTCTTACTGATGTCACCAATATTTCTCACCTCCCCCTTATAATCGGTAAGAGCATTAGTATCATATTTTAAAAAAAAAATCATTTTCTTTTATTTATTTAGAAAAATAATTAAAAAAATCATAAAATTATTCTTACAACATAAATTCTATATTTAACTTTTTTTCGTAAAATTTATACATTATTTTAAAATATATTTAGAATCACTATATATTTTTTATAATTATTAAATTATATATAAAAATTTCTTCTTGTTCTTTACCTGTCTGTTTTTTATAATTTTTTCTTTTATTTTATATTAAATTATAAAAAATTATTATTAAATAAAAACTAATATATAATATTATTTTAATAATATAATAAGTGATTAAGAGAAGCTTAGATTTATTTATATAAGAAAATAAAAAAAATTAAATACTAAAATTAATGGAAAAGAATGAGAAAAATAGCATGTTCTTTAAAAATACAACTTTCTTTAAAATTTAGAGAAACTTTAAAGTTTTGAATAAAAATTACAATACATTATATCCTTCAAATTATAATTTTTTGAAATTAAAAATAGAATTGATATAGTGAATCTCTATATTTAGAGATTTACTATTCACCCTCTAAATTGTACTTTTCTCCTTACATCAAGACATTTGACACTTTTGTCCCTACATTTGATATCTTAATTATTTAAATTATATTATTTTATTATATAGAGATAAAAATAGAGAACTTGATATATATAATTTTTTAAATATCTCTAAAATTTTGTTGTCTTCTACAATAGAAATGAAAAAAAATAAAGCTAATATGGATGCTCTCTCGAATCAACAAACAAATCCAATGTTTGTCAATCCGAGACATCAATTCAATGACGTTGCCATATCTCAAACATCAATTTCACATTGAAATCCGAGTATGACATCCGGCATCTCCTAATCTGAACCTATTCCCAAAATTACCTTATTAATTGCTCTCCCACGACACAATCTCTTCGGTCGCATGATCTCCTCACGCTACAAAACCCCAAAATCTTCTAACTCTTGGGCAATAACCTTATTAGCGAGGTTTCATCTGATCTCTCTCCCTCATTGGCGACAATCTCCGAACCCTCCGCCTGCCTCCCAAAAGTAAATAAATGGGAAAAAAAACCCGTGATTGTAAATCAAAGTAAAAGAAGAAGAAAGCAACCGATTTCTTTTTATATATAAAAAAACCTACTACACAGTACTTAAGATAATGTGTCCTAGTTACATAATAATTATAAAATAAATAATTTGACCGGATTTAGAGCCAAATTTACGTGTCAGTCCAGTGTGGCTGAAAATTAATACAAGCTGCGTCATAACAATACGTGATAAAATAGCGAAATAGAACACCATTTAAATCGGTTCGATTCAGAAAATAATTGTATTACGAAAAACCGTTGTTCTATTATATGCATTAAACGTCTTCTAAAAAGATATAATAATTTGCTAGATATCAGATCTCAGTGATGTATGAAAAAACACAATAATTTACTAAAAATTAGGATTTTGGGGTGAAAGAGTGCGTTTTTTTAAAAATATGAGAGTGGCAAACCCCTTATGAGAGTTTGAATGTTGTAGCTCTCATCGGTATCTATAAATAAAAAAATGGACCCAAAATGTCCATTGTATGCAAAGATATGACCATTTGAAGATTTTACCTGAAATTATAATCCATTGAAGATAGCTACAATTCACGAAACCCAAAAACCCGTAGGTAGGAGATGATTTAATTTTGTTTGATGATTCGGTTCGAGAAATAGAAGCTTTTCCCAAACCAAAGACCTATTTTATGAACCGAAGACCTATTTTTTAAACCAAAATTTCTATTTTTTGAACTAAAATCCTTATTTCTCGAATCGAAGCTCCTATTTTTCAAACCGAAGTCCCTATTTTTTGAATCGAAGTCACTCTTTTCCGAAACAAAATTCCTATTTTCTAGACCAAAATCCTTATTTTCTGAACCGAAATTCATATTTTCCCGAACCAAAGTTTATCTGAAACCAAAATAACCATGTATGTTCTGTGAATACAACAATCGACAAAGACAAACACTAAACCAAAATTCATCAAACCAATTTAAACACGTCATTTGCCATAAACGCAATTAATAATTTCACGCATCCAAACACATTAGCTATCACACCAATCCAAACTATGAATCTGATAAATAATTTCAGTCAAATATCAAAACAAAAAGTAATGAAGGGAAGGTAAGATTACTCTTCATATATGCAAGTGCAACCCCTGGTTGTAGCATTACTCTTCATATAGTATAAGACGAGGCCAGCCCTGCCTTTTTGCAGGGTGAGGCAATCGCTTGAGACCCCCAAATTTAGAGGACCTCCAAATTATAAACCCATGCTAAACTAAACTCAGCCCTCTCTCTCTCTTGTCTCCAACTCTTCTGTCTCTCCCTCTCGTTTGAGTCATCTCTCAATCTTAAACTCTCTCTCTCTTTCTATAAGTTTTTTTTCTTTTTCCTCCCCTCTCTCATGTCTGGTTTTTTGGGAGGCTTGATTTTTTAATCTTTTGATTTTGTTTTGGGTAACATTTGGGTGTTTTGTTTTCTGGCTTGATAAGAAATGTAAATTTATAACTGAAAAATAGGTAATTTTCGCACTTCTAACATATGGAAAAAAAAAAAAAAAGTTAATGTCAAAATGTCAAGGAACTCATCTTATGATTTTGCTTAGAACCTAAATACCAGGCCGGCGGATGGTAATGAAGGGAAGTTAGGACTGTAGGAGGGTGGGGGAGGCCAGGGGAATGTCACATTACGCGGACGGGGCCCACACGAGGCCTATAATTAGAAAATTAGGCCTATATTAAGTACCCAATATGGGCACTCGTTTGTCATTTTCTCCCGACTGACCAATCCGCTACACACAACTAACCCGTAGATATTTTCATAACTGACAAAAACCTTCCCTCGCTCTCGCTCTCTCACTCTCAATATATATATATATATATATGCCTTTGACAAGGTCTACCCGAAGTCAAACCGTGTCTTTGCGCGCGGTGTCAGTAAGCCAGCACCTGTATAAATTGTAAACGCCACCCCGCACCGCGCTCTGACTCCATCGATATAGAGGACGCTTCCCAACCAAACCACAGACACAGACACAGACACAGCAGCTCCCACAAAGCAGCAATGAAGCAGATATCGCGTCTGACCCCCGAACAGGAAGACTCTCTCATGGTCGCCGCTCTCACTTGCGTCTTAGCGGCCGGCAGCAGCGACGCCGCACCCACCCGTGGTATCCAAGTACTATCTTCAGGTTCTGAGGCCGACACCAGCAGCTTCAGTAACAACGAGGATGTACATGTCCTTCCCTTCTCTGATAATCACCGTCCATGCAACGTGTGCGCTATCCGAGGCTGTCTC